>RJWH01001595.1:0-344519 GCA_004363575.1 Solenodon paradoxus | reverse complement strand
GAGAGAGAGAGAGAGAGAGAGAGAGAGAGAGAGAGAGAGAGAGAGAGAGAGAGAGGAGACGGTGTTCTGAACTAAGTGACTTACCCTGTTTAGGGTTCACTTTCTTTATCTGAAATTCAATATAGTCTTGCATACACACCATACAGGACCACAGTGAGGGTTAAATTAGACAATTCACAGGAAAGCATCTTATGTAATAGCTGAATCACAGAAAATATTTAACATGGGCTTCTATATCTAATAAAGAAATATCACGACAGTTTACAAGAAAGGAGGACTTGAGACACATGATATCTACTGATTTTTCTTCTTTCAGAACTTGGTCCTTGGAGGCAGTCGTCAAAGGAAATGATCATGAGAAAAAGTGGTGCATTCATCCTTGATTCACATATGAAAGAAATTTTAATTTAATGTCTTATTGATGCAACTGCTTTTCTACAGAGAAAATTAAAAGGCAAGTACAGAGTGTACATCATATGGAACAAGTATAACATGAGACAACATTTAAGTGAAGTTTTCACATGGAAATTCTTTTCCATGTTCACAAAAGTGGAGGCTCTGTGGTGCCAGGTTAGCATAGTTGTTGTTACTATTAAAAT
This sequence comes from Solenodon paradoxus, assembly GCA_004363575.1. Taxonomy (NCBI): domain Eukaryota; kingdom Metazoa; phylum Chordata; class Mammalia; order Eulipotyphla; family Solenodontidae; genus Solenodon; species Solenodon paradoxus. Next base: position 343,920 of record RJWH01001595.1, on the reverse strand, counting down.
CATTTTTATAGAAGTGTAAGTTATAGGCAAGGAAGTTTGCCAAGCTTAAGTGTACAATTTGATGAGCATTGGCAAATAGCCACAATTGTAACCAACACAATATAAAATATTGTCCTCCTGCCATGTGTCTTTGAAGTCAGTCGCTACTCCTGTGAACTGGCCATAGACTAAACTTCTCTTTAAATAACATTAGTTCTCAATTTCAAGAAAAAGAGATTATACAATATGTAGTCTTTTGTGACTGGCATCTTTTATTTAGTACAGATGTATCAAACTTGTTTTTATTGTCCTCTTAAAGAGACTTTTTAGATATTTTTTCCTAATCGATTCTCCCCGATTCCTTATGAAATTTTTACACCACAGATGTATTAACTGCTATGGATGGACTATATATACAAATCATGACTATATATGTATATGTGTGTGTATGCATATACGCACACATGTATATATATTGTTGAGTCATTTTGATTTTTAGAAGAGATATTCAAAAAATGAATAAGAATAATTGCAACTATGTTGCAAAGCTCAGGTATTAGGTGCGTAATACAACTACTTTTTTCTCTTCCTTAATTTTGATCTCTCAGTTCCCCTGGTTTCAATAAACTGACGTCTAATCACACAATTATTCAAGTTAGAAATCTGGGAGTGACTAAGATACTTCCCTTCCCCTTGCTTTTCTCATTATAACCCATCAATATTGTTAAACTTGTCACTAGATTATTTCTTGAATCTGGTCTCCAGGGATCATATTTTGCTATAATCCAGAACATTCTAGACATGTAAAGATTTTGATCTTTATCTTAAAAGATTGAGAAACCATTGATGGAATTAACTAGGAAAAGTGAAATGACTTGATTAGTATAATTAAAAGATTACTGAAACTTTAACTAAATCAAAAACAAATTGGAATATGGAGACTGAGTTAGAAGGCTGAATTAGGAAAAGGATATTTCTGGCATCCAGGGGAAAAATGATAGTGGCTATGTTATGAATTTGCAAGTCATCTAAGGATAGAGAGTAAGAGAATTGGAAGACATGCTGTGTTTACAGTGGGGTTAATAAGAAGAATTTAACCAAGACCTCAGTGCTAGGTGATAATATAACTGTCTATAATGAGAAATTCAGATATCCCCTCCTATAGTTTGCTGCTGCCTTGACTTAGTTCATTTTTTTGCTTAAATTATCAGTATCCTAAATTAATTAAATATAAATATTCTTGGATCATCTGCTAATGAGGTGGGAAGAATTAGATAATTTCAAAATATTTAAAAAATAATGTATTTTGCATACATAATACATCCACTCAACTTTCCATTTGCTTAACTGTTTTCTCCAGTGGTTGCTACAGTGCTATGATCCATGTATTAGCTTCGGATAATCTGCAATCCAGTTTCATGCAGCATGTTCTATTTGCGTGTATATATGTGTCTCGAGGTCTCGTCAAGTGGTTTCTGACTACTAAAGATAAAAATCACTAACATTGTGGTTTGGGTATGCAGTATGCATTTGATATTATCTTTATTTTTAAGGCATGTTCAGGTCATGTAAGCAGATGAATAACAAAGTCACATTGCCAATGCTAGGAAGGACATGTGGACAGAGCTCTGGAAGATCATCAGTTATATCGCTGTTTCAGCTCTTCCAGGTGACTTCTGAAGTATGGCTGGCCACAACAATTCCTCCTGCCTTCCCATACTGACACCCCATTTAACCAGTCTCTACTTCACTGTGCTGACTGGAGGGCTGGCAGGCATCATCTCCATTTTGTTCCTGCTGGTGAAAATGAACACCCGCTCTGTGACCACAACTGCGGTGGTTAACCTGGTGGCAGTCCACAGTGTCTTTCTTCTGACTGTGCCTTTTCGCTTGACCTACCTCATCAAGGAGGTTTGGCCATTTGGACTGCCCTTCTGCAAATTTGTGAGCGCCATGCTGCACATCCACATGTACCTCACGTTCCTGTTCTATGTGGTCATCCTGGTCATCAGATACCTGATCTTCTTTAAGAAAAAGGACAAAGTGGAATTCTACAGAAAACTCCATGCTGTGGCTGCCAGTGCTGGCCTGTGGCTGGTGGTGATTGTTATTATGGTGCCCCTAGTTGTTTCTCATTATGGCAAGAAGGGAAGTTATGATGAGCAAGACTGCTTTAACTTCCACAAAGAACTTAGTCATACATATGTGCAAATCATCAACTACATAGTAGTCATCATTGTCATCGCCATTGCAGTGATTCTCTTGGTCACCCAGATCATCATCATTATGTCGATGATGAGGAAGCTACGCCACTCCTTCCTATCCCACCAGGAGTTCTGGGCCCAGTTGAAAAACTTATTTTTTATAGGAGTCATTCTTATTTGCTTCCTTCCCTACCAGTTCTTTAGGATCTATTACCTGTATACTGTGGCACAATCAAATGACTGTAATAATGGCATTGCATTTTACAATGAAATCTTCTTAAGTGTGACAGCAATCAGTTGCTTTGATTTGCTGCTCTTTGTTCTTGGGGGAAGCCGCTGGTTTAAACAAAAGACAATAGATCTATGGAATTGTCTTTTGTGCTGCTAGCCACAAACTACAGTATTCACATTGCTTCTGCTGTCCCAGAGTGAATGAGACGCGATTGGATCAGATTATAAATGTTTACCCAGGATTTTATTAGGACTTCAGCCTGGGAGACAGATTCAGGATTTGCCTGAGTGGGGTCCAGCATAGAAGTGGGATAGTTGCTGTGCAAACCAGGATTAGAAAACCATTAAGTTTCAATTGGTGACCCATTTTGCAAATTAGGCCGAAAGTTAGCTCTGATTGGTGCAATAACATGCAGAGCATAGAAAAACTTAGTTGAGCAATAATTGGCATTTCCATCTTGGATGTCTTCTGGCTGACTGGATTTGTTTCCGCTCCTTCCCAGAGGTGGTTGTGTCAGACATGACCAGGCATGCCTGGATATGCCTGGGGCCAGATTACAGTAAACTCCTGGCTGTATTTCAGTTAACCAGACTCAGAAGACTCCAAAATGTTTCTTATTTCTTGTCATTTCCTTTGTATTGGGAGTGAAGACAGGCCCAGGGGAAGTAGGAATGGTTGTTTCCTTATTCGATTAAAACCATGCCTTGATGCCCAACAAAAGGACTGAAAACGTCACAGTAGTCATTCCAAACTTTGTTCAATCCTTACTGTCTCTGAACGATGCCCAAAGACTAACGATGCCCAATCCACTTAAAATTGCAATACTGTATTATTTTCAATACAAAACGTCTACTTGACCCATCTAGAGCACCATAGGTTTAATGGTTTCTGAGTTTTACTAATGTCTTGTAGTTTTCTCAGTTTGACAGAACCTTTTCTTAAGAGATGATCTGGACTCAGTCCTCTAGTTCTTTTCATTCCACTTACCTTAAAGTAAATTAACCCTGGTTCTGATACAGCTCCAATGACGCAAACAGTATTGGGTAATAAGGGAAGGTGATTCATTCACCTCACACCTTGATCAAAAAATAAAAAATTGAAAACATAAAATAAGAATGGAGAATAGGAAGAGAGTTATCTAGATTATCAAAAGTTTAGTAGGAAGCCACTTATCTAGAAATCAAGAAAAAGAACTCTTGGCCTTCTACCAAAACAAGGTTATCTAGTTTATCCTTTTAAAAGTCAAGTTTAAGGGTCTGGGCATCAACTCCTTCTTAAAAAAAAAAAAATCATTTAAAAACTTACTCAGCATATCTAATAATGGTGAAACAATAACCTACAGAATATTCCTGGCCAATACACTATTAAACATTCAAATGAATTCCAAAAATTAATTATTGTATTGTTTTACCTTTCCTGTTTTTGAAGAATTTTTAGGTGATCTGGGCCCCAGTTAATTTATATTTTTCTGAAATACAAAGAGTTACCTCAAGCTCTTTAGCATGTTCTTTCACCCTTAAAGTCAAGTTGTTTATTTAAACAATGTTCTATAAAAAAGAACTTTTGAGAAATAGGTAGAAAAATAACTAATTTGAACTACAAAATTAAATTGCATAAAGAATGTCTTCTGAATATTTGAGGAATGAATAATGTATTTGAGAGTAACATTTTATAATCTTTTAAAATATTAAATAATTTGAATTTTCTTACTAAAATCTTTTATGTATAAAAGTAAAAAAATAGGAATTGTATCATTTTCTTCTTTCTAATTTAGATATGATTGATGCGTAACACATTATTTTTAGTATCAAACATGGTTTGATGTTTGTATATTGATTTTGACATTACTTAATGATCATCACAATAAGTCTAAATTACATCCATCCCCACACATCTACAATGTTTTCTTATGATCAGAAATTTTAAGATTTATTCTCTTAGCAACTTTTAAATACATAGTACAGTATTATCAGCTAGAGTCATTATAGTTTACATTATAACTCCATTACTTAATAACTTATTTATTTTTTAAGGAGTTCATATCTTTTGACAACTTTTAACCATTTGCCCATTCCCATCCACTGCTTCTAGTGGATATTTTTGCTTGTTTGCTTTTAGATTCCACATAACAATGAGATCAGATGGTATTTGTCTTTCTCTGTTTGACTTATTTTACTTAGTAAAATGTCCTCAAGATATATCCATATTTTTACAAATGGACAAGTGGTGGAATTTTCCTCTTTTTCATAAATGAATAATACACACACACACACGCCCCCCATGCACATATCACATTTTCTTCATCTAATCATCATAAACGGACACTTAGATTGCTTCCATGTCTTGGTTACTATAATGATCCAATAAACATGAGGGTACAAATATCTTTTTGAGTTAGTGCTTTGTTCCCTCTAGATAAATACCCAGAAGTTTGTTTTCTTATATGCTTATACTTTACTACCATTATATGTTATTTTGTAAGTTGGATTATATATAATCCCTCCCAGATTTTAGACATGTGGTCAATTTTACTTTTCATTGTGTTATTATATATTATTGTATAGGCATTATTTCTTTGGATCTATAAGAAATATTATCTAAAATATAAATGTAATATTCCACATTATGAAGCATTTTAATAATCAATATTTACAGAATAAATGGAAAATTTTGACTTTTCTGTTTCTAATTTCTATGAATGTGAATTTCATACAGAAATGAGAGTGATATTAGTCATTAAGATTATTTTGGTTACCACAATTATAAGAGAAGACTATTATATTTGGTGACTGGGATAGATGACTACACATCTTGCCTTGCATACTATTGTCTTCACAATAAAGAATTATCAGGTCTTGCTCCATATTTGAATGCTCTTCCAGATAGTCATGAAGTAAAACATATGCTCATAATAGAACAGTTATAGGTTTTAGTCAGTTTTCATAGATATGTAGTATTTTCATTTTTATGGTTTCAAATTTTCTAAATTTGTCAGAAATGCAGCTACCATAGATTTTGAGGAATGATTGAATTCTTTTTTCTTCAAAACTTTGCTAAGAGTTGCTCATTCCCTTGGAAAATCACATTGTCAATGGCAACACCATTTGTGGCATACAATTCAACACAACACACTTATAAACAACAAGCATTGCTATCCTATCACATTGAGGTGGATCTTAAATATAGGTGCCAAAAATTAAACTGCTTCATTTTGTCTTCTGTTGTGATCTTATATGAATATTTACACAAGAAAATGCATATTGTTTTTTATAAATAGCTTTCTTTTTCATTACTCACTTAATATTACAGTTAGAACATTATATATGTATGTATCGTTATCTCTATATACATATATTATAGAGTAGGGAGGTTATATTATCTGTGAACTTTATTTTGGAATGGTAAAAGGGTTTCCAAATATTTGCAACTAAAAGTAAGGCATTGGGTTTGAGAGGTTGAAAATCACTAAGCTAACACGAACTAGGTCAATTTAAAAAGAAGATTTGCCAATTTTGACATTATGAACAGAAAAAATATTTCTATATTTGGGGAATACTTAACCTTGCCAGATTCATTTCTAATTTTTTTGTTTATTTGTTATTTTTATTTTTTGGTTTATTGACTAAGAGAGAAAATGCAACTTTTAGGAAACTGCAAAGGGAATTATATATTTATTTTATTTTTTTGATAAGATACAAATATTTCTCTGAACCTCATAAACTCTCAGATTGAGTAATGGTCAATAGAGATACCAGAGTTTGAACCCAGAAATAATGATGCTTTTTGAGATCTATGCGTAAATATTGCTTCTGACACTCATTACAAAGGGATTTCACACAATCTTTGTACATTTCCTACATTTTCCTTGAAAGGGTTTTTGAATCCCCCAAAGCTTTCATCCTTTATTTCATATAAATTAGGGAGAAAGAACCTATTTTACTTTTTGTGGACTGATTCAAGAAGTACTAAAAAATTCTCCCACTCCCTAACCCTTTCCTAATGTGGCTGCCATTAACATTGCATTCCTGAATCAAGATGGCAGAGCTTCTGAAGGAAAGCAGCAAACCAATCCATTCTCAGTCATTGGCTCTTGAATGTAGATCAATGAGGTGAATATTTGTGAAGTTGTCATTTCCTAGATTATTTAGATATTTCAAATAACACCAAGCATGGCTGAAAGATTCTTACACCTTCAGGGACTAGTAAGAATGAGAAAACTTGTGTTATGAGGCTGACTATAGCACTTTGGAAAATTTGGTAACTAGAACTCTACGGCAAAGGAATTTATAGTGATAATGGGTTTGTTTGTATAACACCTAGAAAGATCAAGATGCACAAAAGGTATCCATGGATTTAAGAAACCAGGCATGTTTCAGTATCCTGAAAAAGTTTTGATCCTGGGCATGATGAGCTCCATTTTTGTGTTTACAGCCAACATGCTGGGCATTTTCCAAGATAGGAGCTCAGCAAAATGAGCAAGTTCTATTACCCAAAGTGGTACACATGCAGTCAAGAACATTCAGAGATTAAGAGCTAGACTCAAACACTAAAATGCACCCAGTGAAGGCTTCAACATATGACACAATGCAAAGTCCCTTTTTACTACATACTTCATTCTGGGTAGTGCTAGCGGAGACAGGATGGGAAAGGTGCTGAAACTGCTGGAAGTCTGATGCTGCAAGCGCGGTGAATATGGAGACCAAATGTGAGCCTTCAAATTGAGAGGACTCCAGCAGGAGCTGTGAAGACAGAAGATGGGATATGAAGACCACGCCCCCACCCCCACCCCCAGTGCCCAAGCAAGAGGAGCAGGGAAAACCTTGGTTCAGAGCTCCACGCAAGCAGGACGCAGCAGGAAGATAGTTCTTAGAAGGCAGATAAGACAATGTATATAACATATAAAAAAGACAGTTTAGAGCCACACTTGGAGATGCTGGAAACCATTGATTGTTTTATTTAAAGTTTGCCCTAGTATTAATGCATTAAGATGAATGGTTATATCACGAATAAAACAGGAATGTCTAACTATTCAATATTTATTCAGCATAGCACTGCCAGTCCTAGACTGTAATTAGGCACAAAACTGAAATGAAAGATATCAAGGAAATAAGTAAAACTGTCTCTATTTGTACATAACTTAACATTAGATATAAAAAACATTAAAGTCACCACAAAAACACTGTAAGTATTGCAAATTTGTATATTTAAAATATTATAAAAGAAACTGACAAATAAATTTACCTAAGTTGAAAGACACAAATTCAATATACAAAAATAAGTTGTATTTCTATACACAAGCAATGAACTATCCGACAGAGAAACTGAGAGATATTAAGAAAATAATTCCATGTACAATTGCATTAAAAATAAATAGGAATAAATGCAAAGATGGAAGATCCATATATTGAAAACTACAAGTCAATAATGAAATAAAGCAATCAAGATATAAATAATGACTTCATTTACCATAATGACCTCAAGTTCTTTCTCTCTGTACTGAAAAAGAAAGATTATTCTAAATCACAGAGACTTAGCAATGGAGGTGTCCACTTAAATTTACATATCAAATATTATCATGTTTACCATGCAATTTTGGTTGTCCTTCAAAAATCGTTCTCCTCTAGACAACTTTCTTTCATTTGTCTTTAGTTGAAGATAGTGGCTTGGGTCATCTGAGAGTGCCGGTGTTTCCTTGGGTCTCCTCCATGGATATGTGAGGTATACATGTCAACAAGCTCTTGTAAATATATTCTGTTATTGAGGTCTCAGTCAAAATCTTAAAAGGATAGAGTGAAAATTATTTTTTCTCCCCTACAAAACTATAATACACTTAGAAGGAAGCATAAAAGAAAATCTGTATGACACTGGACAATGATTTCTTGGATAGGATCATAAAAGCACAGGCAAAATGCAGAAGTAGAGAAATTGGACTACATTAAAATAAAACACTTCTGTGCAAAAGGACACAATCAGCAGAGTGAAAGGTGCCCTACAGATGGGATAAAATATTCGTATACATGGACATATATTCATATTTATATACAAATATATGCACATATATAAAGGGTTAATAACAAAAATAGATTTTAAAAAAACTTCCACAATTCAACAATGACATAAGCCCAACTTGACTGACAGCTGGGCAAAAGACTTGAATAAACACTTCTCAAAAGAAGATATACAAATGGATAATAAACACATGAAAAAATGCTCAACATTGCATATCACAAGAAGAATGCAATTTCAAACCACAATGTGATGCCATTAAGATGGCTACTGTTCAAAACACACAGATAATAACAAGTGTTGGTAAGAACTTGGGAAAACTGGAACCTTTGTATATGGTGGCTTGGGGGTATCGAATGGTATGGTAGCTATGGAAGCTAGTGTAGCAGTTCCTCAAAATAAAAATGAAAATAGTATTGCGATGTGATCCAGCAATTCCACTTCTGGGTGTGCATACAAGAGAAAACAGTGTCTTGAAGAGATTACTGTACACCTGAGCTCACAGCATACAATGAGATATTATTCAGTCATTGAAAGGAAGGAAGTTCTTACATATGCCACAACGTGGATAAACCTTGAAGACATTATGCTAACTGAAATATGCCAGGCAAAAAAAAAAAGAAAAATACTGTAGAATTCCATTCGTATACGGTAACCAGAGTAGTTAAATTCATAGGGCTAGGAAATAGAAGGATGGTTGTCAAGGGCTGCGGGAAAGAAGAATTGAAGACATTGTTTCATGGCTATTGAGTTTCAGTTTTGCAAGATGAAAAGAGTTCCGGAGATTGAGTGCATAATATGCAAGCACTGTCACTGAACTGTACAACCCAAAATGATTAGCATGGCAAATGCATTTAATGTTATGTTTATTTACCACAATTAAAAATGAAAAAATCGAGGTTCATTATATGAATAGTAGATATTTTCATAGTCAGGAACTGAGCAGATGGAGAAAATTAAAGTATTAACAATATAAAAGCTATGCTGAAATGTAGAAAGACTTCAGTCGTATCAAAGAGCCTTCCTCTTCAGTACAGGGAAGGCTAATGGAAAAAAGCTTTGCATCTAGACATATCCTTGAGAACACTTTGGATTTTAAAGACAAAAGACAAATATTGAAAAAGCCAGGCAAGGGAAAAATTTGCCTCTAAAAGAAAAATAATTAGGAAGGTATTCGATGTTCTCCTTCACAGCCCAGATGCCAGAAAACAGTGGGGCAAGGTCTCCAGGGTTTTCATAGAAAAGATGGCAGCTAAGAATGCTGTAAGCAATCAAACTGCTGAGCATGCTGCTGTGTAAGAGAAGACTTCAAGGGAACCCCCCGCTCAGTCTTAGAGTTCAGCACTTGCAGTCAGAGCTCCTTCAGCTCCAGTCTTGCCTGCGTAGGAGAGAAACTCTCTTCCTCACCTGAGTTCAAATGTTCTTTTATTATATGATCCTTTCATCACTAACTTTAGCAAAAATGTTCTTCAATGATTCTTACAATAGAAAGGTAATTCCTAGTTTTTGTTACATATTTTATGCCCCTCTATCCCATGCAACTCTCATTTTAATATTTCATTGATAATTTCGGTTATAATTAGGAGAATTTTCTTATCCCTTTCTTTCAAGAACACCTTGGGAATTCTACGCTGCTCTACATTTCTATTGCATATTAGCAAAATTAATTTTTTCTTCACTCTGACCATCTCCATGGAAACTCTGGTTCTGCAGAAATAATTTCTTTTGAAATATATACGTGGTTCTAAGTTGACCAGTTCTGTCTATAGTTGCTGTCTTATTCAGAAAATTCTTTTCAGGACTACTCTTTACCTGCCATTGGACTAGTTCCAGTTATTTGACCCCATTTGTCTTTTCCCTCTTTTCACACATTTCCCAGTGGTAAGAAATGAACCAGGACGTGGTCTTCTTTATGAATGATGGAGTCAGTAGCTTTTTCTTAGCAGCTCTTTTTATCAGATGCTGTTAGAGACTTTAAGTTAAATATCAACTTTGGAAAGTTAACCAGTTTAAGCATCCTGAGAGCAGGAGAGAGGGTGTAGGGATTATGGAAATCTCTACCAGATCTGTAGTTTCTTCCTTATGGCATTAATGTCATTGTGTAAAGCAGCCAGCCTTGTGTGCCCAGAATGCCTTGGGGTGAACAAACTATCATATCTTCACTACAGATCTGAGTAACCTAGTGATTCATCAATGAGAGGCATCGGTTCACAGCAAAGTTTTACTTATCCAGGGAAATGAGAAACATGATTAGGAAGTAGTGAGTCTTTCTTAAAGTAAACATATTCAATATTTTATGTGAAAAATATTTTTATAATTCACTATTTTTTTTTAGACTGTAGCACAATGCAGATATAGGAAGCATTGATTTTAAAATAAGACTATAGGACCTGCAGTACTGTGGTTGTGGTAAGAACCACACAGAGATCTGTTTCTAGGCATTGCCCTCTGTCAGGTCTTGTTACATCGTGAAGTCAAAAAGATGTCTGTGTCTGTTATTGCTGTCAGTAAGGCCATCCCTGATGACACAGTGCCTCGCGAACACTTGCCAAAGTTTAAAAAATCATTTCTATTTGAGGATAAAGTTAATTATTAACATTCAAAAGTGAACACACATTGAATTTTTTTGCAAGTACTAACTTGTGGTTTATTTTATTTTTTAATGAAGTCTGCATTGTATTGCTATTAAATGAGTCAGAATGCGAAATGTGCTGAAGCGAAGTCTGTGCCAGTTGGTCTCTTTGAATGTTCTTAAAAAGGCTTGACAGAGAAAACAATTGTGTAAGCCATGATTTCACAGAAGGACATGGTGAGAATAATAAGAAACCTGCCAAGAAAAGTCATAGAGACTAGAAAATATGAAAGTTCGCACATTCAGTTCAGATTTATTGAGCTAAATGAAAATGATCAAAGTAACTGTAGTGCATGATATGAATGGGCTGTGTCCACTGTCAGGCTCTGAAAACACAAAGCCTTTTAAGACAATAACTACAAGACATTGCTCTGAAAGATCAGGGCAGACTTTTCTTGAACAAAAATCCTCCCAAATTATAAAACCACAAAATTGTGAGTGTTGGCATATAAACATGCATTTGTACCAGCCCCTCTGTTTGCTCCCAGAGTCCTATCCCTTTTTGTCTGCACAGGACTTGTTTCTGTTACTATGGCCTCATGCGCTCTCACCTTTGCTTTCTGTCTTGCTCCTGACTCATCCATATTAGCAGAAAACAGGTTGCAGTAATGAAGCAATGCTCTGCTTATTCCACTTTCTCCAGTAAATGTCATAGCATACTTTACTTCCCCTTTACATTTTCTGCAAGAAAACCTCTTTAAAGAATTGTCTGAATTCTCTGTTCCCATTCTCTTATGTCCGATTATTTCGCTGTCTCATTCCCATTGTTCTTTTTACCTCCACTCCACCATTTTGTCAACATATAAATCGAATGGGCAATTATGAGTCTCTACTTCATTCCATATCGAAGCAAAATATGATCGAGTTGATCAATCCTTTTATATTGAGCTACTCTCTTCATTTGATTGTTAAAATGTCTCCTACTCTTAGATTTTCTCCTCTCTCGTTAGTGACTTCATTTTAATCTCCTCGCTGTTCATTCTCATACTGTCCTTTCTTAACTTCCAGACATGCATAGCCAACTGCCAATTTGAAACCTCCACTTATAATAAGCAGCTTCAATTATCTCACCCAAAGGCAAAGCACTTGAATTTTCACCTCAGCTACCGTCTTAATCTCACTTTTTACTCAGACCAAATACTGAGAAATTATTCTAAATATTCTTTGTATCAGTCAAGGTTCAATTAGGAGACAGAAACCACATGGTAATTTGAAAAGGTAAGTTTTCCACAGTCACGCCTTGTTTAGCAATGTTTCAGTCAGCAAAGAACGCCATATATGGTGGTGACCCCAATATGCTAACCACATATTCTAGATGTGTAGTGGCAATACCATCCTGGCTTGTGTAATTACGCTCTTTTATGTTTGCACAATGACAGAATCGCATAGCAACACATTTCTTAGAACATATTGCTGTCCTTAAGTGAGAGATGTCAATATAAAGAATCACTAGCTGTTACAGTGATTAGAGTAATGGGGAATTACTTGCAAAGAGGTAAAGAGGATTCTAAAGAATCCAGGAAGAGGAGACATAGGTGGTAGCCACTGTCTTCAGGTCCGAGGCAGAGCACGCAAGGAAGAACTAAATCACGACCACAGTGTTCTCCCCACCCGCCACATACCTGGGGCTGAAATTCAGATCCTGTTGGAGAGGATGCAGCCAGGGCCCGCCAAATGGCTGAGAGGTTTGCTGTGGTGCTGTGCTGGGTGGGACTCTTCAGGAAGTCATTTGTAGAGATGTCACACAATGCTCTCCAACAGGAGAAATCTCATCTCAAATCACGCTGGGAATCTAATCAAGAAGTTGGTACATTCGGAAACTGTTCTCTGAGATGCAAGGGGTAGATTCCCACAGGGAGGAGAGTTGTACTCCAGGCCCCTTGAGGAGCCTGTTGAGAGAGGTCTCATAACAGAACCCTGGAGGAAAGCCTTCTTGTCCTCCAGTGTCTCTTCAGCACCTTATGCAGATGAAGCTCAGTTCAGTATCATGTCTGTTAGCAAGAGAGAAGTAAGAGAAGATAAAAAATAACATAATCATGGATGGATTTGAAACTGAGAGATCATACATGAAAGCCTCTCTTTTATACCATGTACTCTGTTGTTCAATACTGAACACTTTGCTTTCAAAATATGTCCCTCATCTGACTACTTCTCAATGGTTTCTTCCGTTACCGCCTGTTGCCTGGCCATTGCAACAGCTTCCGATTTTATCTCCCCATTTTGACCTTTGATGCACTAAAATTTTTCAGAGATTAAGCATCTGTCATTTAAAAGTAGAAATTAGATCATTTTCTCAATGGCTCCCATCCCATGGAGGTTAAAATGTAAACACCACGGTCAGACTCCTGCCGGCTTCTCACTCAACTTCTCTAGGTTTCTCTATTTTTGCTTCAGAGAGTTTTCATGTGCTCCTTCTCTATCTGTTGTATTTCCTTAAATGATTGTTTCATATCATCCACAGCTGCTTCAAGGTTTCTCCTTGGAAAAAGCACTCCATCTAAAATTGTAACACCTCACCTCCTACGTTTCATGCTATTTGATTTTCCTTGTAATATTTATAATTATACCAAATTAATTTTGTGTGTGAGGGGCAGGTACTTGTTTTGTTTTTACTTATTTTTTTCTATCTATTTCATCGGAATTTAAGTTTCATGTTGAAAGAATTTTTTTTTGGTCTTTGTTCTTATGAGCTAGGTTTTAATGACGTTCAATAAATATGCTAAAAGAATTAAAGAATGGATAAAGGAATGAATTATTATTTTGCAGCAGATTTGGGTTTGTATCTTTGATCTACCATTTATTATGAGCTATAAGATGGGCTATTGTCTGGATTTCTCAGGACCTCAAATAACTAAAATGATAGCTTAAAGCATTCAGTCCACAAAGGTCTACTGTGGGAATTCACTGTATTGAATGACAACTCATCAAAAGACGATCAGGAAAGATTGTTGATCAAGCAAAGTCGACCCTGGTTAGAATCTGAGTGAGGTCTCAGAAAATTCAGACACATTTAAGATTTTAAGGCCTGAGCTGGATGATTTTAAGGACGATATTTAAGGTGATAAACTAGTTGTAATTGTGCACAGTTTATGAAATAACTTTGTTTTGGTGGATACAGAAAGGTGGGGGTATTGAAGTGAGTTTGGATGAGCAAACTGTTAGTTCTTTAATAGATTTTTTCACAATCTCATATTTCATGAGTATTTCAAGGAACAAACAGCAAAGTTATGTTTTTGCTTGTTCTCAGTGATTAATAAAGAACAGGAAGAATATTTTGTCCCAAATTTGGTTAGCACAGGAACAGAAAATGTGCCCATGGCAGTGTTTACATGAGTCAGGAAATTATTTTGGTTCCAGATCTCAAGCGGAAATTACCAAAGTTACCTTTGGATGCTGTGCCCAGTCAACACAGGCACCATGAACTAGAGCAGATATGTAAGTAAATTGCTCTTCAAAGAACAACTTTGTATCTTCAGATAAAAGAAACATCTTCAAGCTTCCTTGGAAATCTCTTTCCATCAATAAAAAAATCTGTATTTCTGAAGGTTTTAACATTAGTCTTTCAGAAAAGATAAATGATTTTCTTGGAGAAATTCTGTTACTGATTCGTTTGTAACTACCCTTTATGCCTTTCTGAATGAAAGGCATCTGTCTGCAGAGTGCCTTAGGCCTAAGTAAGTTATCTTGTTATAATACTTTTGACAAAATTGTTGAGAGCATTTTAATTAGACAATTTCCCCCTCTCAGCAAATTTGATTAACTTTAAAATTAATAACTTCTCCAGATAAACAAAAAGTAAATGTAATACAGATAAGAGATTATACCAGATTAGATCTAGATATTAAGGGATGGATTGATGCTTACTCTGTGTTATGGTCTCTGTGATTGAATCAATTGCTTAAAATGTCAAAAATGGCCATCATTTGCATGGTCTTGTCTGCTGGACACTCTGCTGGAAGTATTTATAAAGTTTCCTGAGTTCAAGTGGGAAAGGTAACTGTGATTTCTGCAAAGGAGGGAGAGTGGTGAGTTGCACATTTTTGTTGGTTTTAAGCTAAATTTTCTCCTGTTGCCAGTAGTTTTCAGAAAGAGAATTTAATATTAGAGATAAGTAAACTAAATTGACAGAGTATACTTATAATATTGACACATCCCAGTCTACTAGGTCATTAAGTCACAGAAAATTAAGAAGTGGCTTATAAATACCAATGCTATTCACTGCAAAGTGTTTGTCTTCTGAAAAGACCTGCTGTTGAGGCATTAGCTCTCCTTCTAACTACCTATGTGACATTGACCAGACCCTTAACATCTCTAGGCTTGGATTCCTTGTCTAGCATATACTGCGTATCAGGTGGATTTTGCTCCCATGAATACAAGCATGTAGATAATCGAATGCTTTAGGGACCAGGTAGAGGCAGGATTCCCCCACTGAACTTCACCTAATTTCAAAGCAATGTCAAGTTCTTCTGCATCATTTTTCTGAATACAGCATGGAAGCAGCTGTTTCAGGCAATTTTGAACAGTAACTTCCCTGGTGGTTGCACAAATAATTAAACTTTACTAGACACTTTGTGCCAAACATCATATATAAAGACGTATTTGATTCTTCTAAGTGCACTATGAACTTAAGACTATCATCATTCCTATGTTACAGGTGAAGAAATTGAGGCACACTGACTAAGTAGTTTCCCCAAGTCTACATAGTTAGTGAGTCAAAAAGCAGAGAAATGAAATCAAGACCTCATACTCTGAGTAGGATTCAAACTCATTTCCAGAAACACTGTATTATATCATTATGCTATGCATTTTTTTAGTCTTATAAGTGGATTCAACACTTTTAAGTTATCTTTTGACTATAGATTCCTCATTTGATTGTCCAGCATTATTCCTTGATTTCTTGCATATCGGATAATATTTGGTTTTTGCATTTAGAGGTGATGCTTCCAGAATCTTTTATACATGAGGAATGTGGAGCTAGAAATCTGTCGAAATCTGTTGAAATCTAGAATAATATTTGACCATCCAGTGCAGTCCTATTTTGAATGGAGTTGCTTTGGGTAAATAATGGACATTCTTTAAGAGTTAAAGGGTCATCCCCTGCATGCCCTGTGGGCACAAAGCAGTTTGTTTTTATATCTAAAGTACAGTCAAGATGAGCATAAAATCTTTGGATAACTTTCTGTCTGGCACTCAGAACACAGGAGGCAATGTTCTGTTTTTCCAGAACTGAGTAAATGCCTTAAAAACTTCCATCTAACTTGTGTAGTGGGGAGAGATTTTAGCAGCTGAGATACCTGTATTGTTTTAAAACCTTAATTTAAAAAATTTTGCTGGAATAAAGCTTAGTACTTATTGTTCATGGCTTTGTTTTTTTCCTTGAGTCCTAGATCCTTTAATCTTCACATTCAAGCATTACTTCAGTTTTCTTTATTATATATTTGAATATTTTCCTCTTTCAAGGAATACCAATTATTTCAATCTTGCATTCCCTTTGTTTCCCATATCTTCAGTGTCTCTTAAACAACTTTACATTTTTTCAAATAATTTAGCGATTTCCTATCTATCACACAATTAAATTTTATTCATTTTATTTTAAAAAGTATTTCTAATGTGGTTTTTATCTTAGAGTCTTAAATTTTGTCTTTCTTTGCCCTAAACTCTGACAAATAATTTTTCTTTCTACTTTTGACAGTACTTTATTTGAACTTCAAATTTTATTGAGCTCTCATTTAGAGTGTTAATTTTGTCTGAACTTTCCTCGGGACCTTGAATAATTAATTCTATGAAATATTATCCTGTTTTGCTTTGGATAATCTCTATTTAGAATTGTGTTTTTCACCTGACTTGGCTAATCTGCATTTTCTCTTTCCTGTTCACTAGGTTTTTATACAAAGACCCAACAATATGGTCTTTGTGATTGTCACTTCTCTTTGATGGAGACATCTACATGTTAAAGCAAATTGTGGGGCTAAATTGGAACAGACAGCTATCCTAATTTTTCTTCTTCTATTTTCTAGACTGGAATTCATTCTTAACAAATACTCTTTGACTGCTTATTTGCTTGAGAATATTTAATTTGCTGATGTGTATGTGTTTGCTTATGAAATATGCTATTTTATCTTCTTGTAGCATATGACCCTTCTGCTTTCTTATATTTGGATGAATATTGCTTCCATGTTAATTATTTCCCTCAAAGAGGGGTAAAGTTTAGGCTATGGAACATAAAAAAAAAAAATCAGCTTGGTTTCTCATTAAACCTCATTTTCCTTGCTATTTAGCTCCTGAATGATTAAAATAAAATCTGTGGGTGCTCCGTCGTGGCTTAACAGGTTAAACCAGGCACATTCCACTTATATCCCAAGGTTCCTGGTTCAAGACTCAGGGCCGGAGATACAACTGATGGACAACTGAATAAAATAGGTAAGTATTTTTTCCTCCTCTCCCTCCCTGTCTGTCTGCTGGCCTTCATTCCAATCTGCACCCTCCCTTTAAAATAATAAATAAATAAATAAATAAATAATCAAACAAATAAACAAATAAATAAATAAAATACATGAATTGCTTATAAGAAGTTTCATGGACCAGGCTGAGAACCAGGGCCTATAAACTCCATCCATCTAGAAATCTATCACATGACCATCTCTCATTGCAGGTGGTCGGAAGATGTAATCCAATTGTTTCCCGGGAGGAAGGGGCAAGTTGTAAGGTTTCGCAGCCTCTACGAATGTTGTGGTTTGTTGATTGCTGGTTTTGCTGCTCCTATTGTTACTTCCTACTTCCTACTTCCTACTTTACAGAACAGAACAAAACAGTGTAGATCTTATTGCCCACTTATTCTTGGCGTCAGGGAGGTTAAGTGCTCAGACTATGGGCACATGGCTAGCACAACACAGATGTGTGATTATATCCAGGTAAATGTCCCTGAAATCTCGCACTCTGCCTCTATGCCAAGTGGGTAGAGTGATATCTCTTAGCACTAAAGAAAACAAAATTCACAACAAAGCCACAGGGAAGCAGAAACTGCCTAGGAAATAAAAATCTCCTTGAGCTAAACATTGCCAAAGACTAAACAGTTCCTAGGACTTAGGAGCAGGTGAAATGTTCAGCGCTGGAGCTCTGTATGCTCTCTAAAGCTTTCACTCCTCTTGAGGACAAGAACCAAGCCTCATTCTCTCCTTCATCTATATCATCTGAGGTCAGTGATTCCCCTGAAATTGTTTGAAAATTTGTATGTATGTCTTGCATGCATGTATTTTCAGAGTGTGGAATCCACAGTTTGCATTAGATTTTTAAAGCAGTCTACAACCCAAAAGTAGTTTACAAAATCCTGACATACAGGATCCACTCCACATTCCTCATCAGGGACTACATTGTTTGATGATCTGGCTCTTACCCCCTTCTTTAAACTTCATCTATTCTAAATTTTCTATACTTCATTCAGCATTATGAAGCCTGTCATGTGTGTCTTGCTTCAGGGTCCACACATGCCATCTTCTTTTCTGTGCTGCCCACTGAGAAGAGCACATGTGCTCAGCAAATTGGTGGTTGTCCTTTCAAACCAAAGCAAAGTTCTCTCCAAAATGAGTTGATCATTCTTTCATCTGTACAAACATGCACCTGATACCAAAGTGTCTCAGTGTATTATTTAATTCTAAAAATTTGGCTGAACATCTATTGAGAGAAGATGTTTATGATGTATTTGTTAAAGAAAGCAGGCATTGAATAAAAATGGTGTGCATATCCCTTTTTGTGTAAAGCTATCTGGGAGATAATATATGGAGATTTTAGCTATAACCATAGTTGACTCTGATATATTTTTTGCTTTTTGCTATATATCTTTACTCCAGTGGACTTTAAACCATTAAACTTGTATGACATAGATGACATTTTAAGATTTAAGAAAGCAGTCCACTCAATCTTGGAAAAAAGTGAATTTAACAGTGGCATGGTCACCTAGGAATGAGTTAAAAACAGATTTGGAATAATGTTGATCCTCAGATAATCTCTTTGCAAAGGGAGATTTGTGCAGTGAGGGCTGGGGATTTAGTGACATGAAAGCCTGGCCACAGATAAAAGAAAGGGGGCAATTTTTAGTTGGGGAGGAGGGAGCTGTGGAGTCATATGTCTGTTGTCAGTTAAAAGAGAGAGATTGACCCTCACAGAGAAACTGGATTTTTAAGGTGAAACTAGATTCAATAATTTTTTTATTCTGATTTTTTTCATCCTTAAATAAAATATTACTCAAGTGCTTTAACTGAGCAGTCTCAGAAAAAGGATAAATAACCCAAATTCTTAAATTAGTATATTCAGATAACAGGTTATTAACTAACTCACTGGTAGGGAGAGTCCCTACAATGGTGGGGGATTATTTTCAGAAGAACCTCATAGCCAGACTCCCATTTTCTCTGTTCATGCGCCATTGCAGCATTTGACTTGATTTCCGGTCAGAGGTCACTAATTAACCCTCACCACAGGAATGTCAGCACCCTCGTCAAAGGCAGGTGACAGCGGTCACAATAATTATACTTCTACAGGGTGTTGCTAGGGTCTAGAATCCCCAATTCACATTATATTTTTAAAGCAACCTGCAATCCAAGAGGAATTTAGGAAGTGTTGGCATACAAGATTCATTCAAAACTATGCTGTTTGAAGGCACCAGCCTGGCCACATCCTCATAGGGTCTCTGAATCTTGTCATCAATCCTTTTTGTGCATATCTTTGAAGGCACTTGGTACACCCTGGCTTCTAAGCCTCCTTATTCTTCTGGATCCTAACCTCTCCAAGGCAGGAGCTATTTCTAAAATGATTCGTCTTTTAAAAGCACTTAGCTCAAAGTCTGCCTCATGGTCAAAACTATAAAAAATAATTTTAAGGCACTATAAGCCACATATGACTAGTGTCAGCATGCCTTCATTATAAATGAATGGGCTTTAGACACCATACAATTTTGAGAGCAAATAGCTGTTGTGCTTTGCTTTTATCAAGATGATGAGCCTACAGTTGTGTGTTTGTAAAGATCACCTGGACAGAGGGGAGTCCTAGGTTCTCTCTGTCTTTGCATTTTGTTGAGCTGCTGGGAAGATCAACACTGAGCTTGGCAAGTCATTTTCTTTTCAGTACGAAGGTATCTCATCTTCTCTGAAGGTTGATACTGCTGGAATTTTGATTTTGCTGTAGAATTTGGATTTGGACTGAGATCTGAGAAGTCTAGACATTGAGGAGAAAACTGCATGCAGGAGAGGCAAAAATGGGAAGTCAGGAAGGCAAAGCAGAAATGGGCCTCTTGTAAATTCTACTCCAGGTCAGTTATGTCTGAAAACATTTGGGGAAACCTCTTAGACAGGAGCCCAATGACATCCTCTGAATTTGACATTTGGCAATACTACAAAATATTTGACAAGCTACCAATTAGATTTGTTTGTTTGTTTGTTTTTTGCTTTTACCTATAGTCAAAGGAGATACATAACATAGAGCATGCGAGTACGC
The DNA here is from genome assembly GCA_004363575.1 of Solenodon paradoxus. Classification (NCBI taxonomy): domain Eukaryota; kingdom Metazoa; phylum Chordata; class Mammalia; order Eulipotyphla; family Solenodontidae; genus Solenodon; species Solenodon paradoxus. The sequence goes on along the minus strand of RJWH01001595.1, from coordinate 323,381 downwards.
AGTAAAGTATTTCTATTCTAGAATCGTCATTCCCAACCTTTCTTCCCATTGCTAGTCATGGGATGATGTCACTCACACACGTTCCCATGTGTGATGTTCAAGCATGTGTGAGATGCCTTGGTAAAGCTCAGAGAGGCTGCAGGCTGGGGGACAGCTCCTATGGATGACTAAGACTGTACTCCTTCCTCTCTGTATAAGGGAACATGTGGGGTTCAAAGAAAAGATGTCATGCTAGATGGAACCTAAATACGCGCTGAAAACCTCAACTTTGCAGAGCTCTTTAGAGCTTAGGGGAACTAGACTTTATATTTTTGTAAAGTGGAGGACTGTTGTTTTCAGAACCTTTTGCTCTCTATGGCCCCTCTGAGTAATGGCTCTGTAGGTCAAGTACCCACTCACACTGTGAAAGAGTATTTCATAATCTCATGACTCCACCAGGGCCTAAGACTTACAAATCCTGATCTGTAAAGACAGTCAATTTAAATCTACAAAATTTTCTTTTTTAGGAGCCAAAGAGCTTTCAGGGGGGAAAGCAAATGGAACACAAATATCTCTTTGATGTTTAAGTTCATTAAATAAAATAAGTCTGAGGAATTAGAGTGGCAGCAAATGAAGCTAGCTATAAAGAAAGGCCAATGGGGTCCCTAAGAGGAAACTCATCAATAAGGGATCTAAATGGGTGAGCTGTCTGTAACGCCTAGTTATTTCCTGTGGAGGGCTAGATCAAAGCATGGTTATGACTGGTACCATATCACCTTCTAATGAAGTCTGCATTTATTTTATGTTTTTCTTTTCTTTTTTGTGGGAAGATGATACATGTATACAAACGCAGAGCTGGTGTCTAAAAGCCTGGAGCAGTTGTGTTCATCTACTGTTGTGTTATGATGTGATACCCCTGATGGAGCATGATATTAGAGAATGTGACAAAGTCATCTGTTCAGAGAGAAGCATTGCAGAATCAGCAGCCATAAAGGACACTTTACACAGACTGCTGGTACCCTGGCTTCCATGGATGAAAGACCTTGGTTACCATGGTGATTCTGGGATAAGCAGAGCCCTGCCCTGGGGTCCTGTTGTCCTGGAGACATCCTGCTCACTGAATCCAGCCAGCACTGCAGTACTTGGCAGAATATGGGACCCACACCATGTGTCTAGAAGTCAGTGGTCCTAGAGATTAGTCATAATGAGGATAGTAGGCTCTGCGCTCTGGGATGGGGAGCAGCAGCTGCAATATCCAAGAAGGACTGACTTTACACAAAACTATAATCTACTCTGGAGACTCTTGAATGACCTGGCAAACAATCTGAATTGTTGACAATGTGAGTACTTGGGGGTTTTGTCATCAGTTTAAACACTGACAGAACTATGATCATGCTTTTGAATCCCAAGTTGTACAGAGTGGGAAACACTGGTTGTAGAAAAAAGGCAAGTGATTGTCAACTAGACTAGCTTTCCTATTATAATCAATGAATAATTTTTTATATAATTTTAAGCCCACCTTAGCCCCAGTGTTAATGTGCTTTGATACTTTGACTCTCCAGTGGCTTGGTATTAGGGACCAAATTCTTGAATATCTATGTAAACATGGGACAATAGGTATATAAGATATGACACATCTGCAAATTTAAGTTCTCAAGTAGACATATTTGCATGTAAAAATTAATAGTGCATTTTATTTAACCCAATATATCCAAAAACTTGTTACTTTTATCTGTAATCAATATAAAATCGTAATAAATCTAACATTATTTTTTCATACTATGTCTTTGAAATGCAGTGTGTAGTTTACACTTAAAACACATCTCAGCTAGGACATACCATATTTCAAGTGTTCCGTAGCTACCACATGAAGCATTGCAAGTCTAAGTCCTAAGTCTGAACATGTCCAGAGTTGTTTCTGTATCCTTCCTACTTCAAGTGCAACTTAGGCAAGTCTTATCAACTCTATAGTTCTGATTCCTTACAGTTAGAGTATACACTAGATTATCAAGTTTATTTTGAACACAGCAGCTTTATGATTCTATGTTTTTTTCTCAACCTTTCATCTTTTGGATTGAAAAATACATCCTGCATGTTGCCATGTATAATGAGCACTTTTTGGCCCAAATTTGTGAGGGAAAAATAAGGATGCGCATTATGCATGGGTAGTACTAATTTCATATCTATGTAAATGCTTTAAATTCTTTTATTTATTCTTATGAGTTAAAAGTGTAACTCTAGAAATCAATAACCATAGCCGTATGCAAAATAATACCCTGGAATATGATGATCTGTTTTACTGAACTTACAACGAACTTGCAACAAAAGGAATTTTGGCCAATGATTCCATAAAATGGAACAATGAGAAAACAAAGCATTGCTGTCCACAGAGTGACTCTGACTTGATAAGATAGGTGATGCTGACTTTATTACCACAGGGTGAGCAGCATAACATTTTTCTTCTTACTCTTTGCAGGAGGTAGCAATCTAGCTGGTATTTTTTTGAAAACACAGACACTGCAATCTGCAAGCTAATGGTTATTAAATATTCTAAAGAGCATGGTGACAGAGCTGCCGGGAGACACTCTGGACCTCCTCCCACAGAGAGTGTCATCAGATGGTGGAGGCAACAGGAAAGAAAACGTTTTTGTACCTTTTATCTGTTCTTGTGCTTTCTAATTACTAGATACATAAAATTTCTTGTACCATACTATGTCAAACATAAATGCCAAAATTCCTTTACAATACAAAAACGAAATACCTAAATATAAGCAAGAAAAATTTGAATTAAAAAATTAAAACCAAACTTTTTCTTTCCGGAAAGTTTGGGCCCAAAATGTGGGTGCATGTTATACACAGGAGCATATTATACACAGAAAAATATGGTAGCCAGCAGGATCCAATAAATTCTAGATATGATGACTGATTTTTCTGTAATATTTTTAAATCTTTCCTTAAAAAACAGAATACTCAAACAAGATTGTTTTCATATTGAGATCATGTTCGGTTTGCCTTCATATTGACATCATGTTTCATTTCTTTCTTTTTCTTTTTTTTTGAGTTAGGAAAAGGGAAGAAGAAACACATAAGTCAAATAAGATGTTCTTACTGCAAGTGTTTATTCTCTTGAAATTTCTTCAAAGTACAAATTAGACAATAACATTATGAAACATTTTGGGAATCAAGCAGGAAGCCTGTATGTTCCTGAATTACATGACTCACAGAAATCATTAGGCATAAATATTTCCATGGATATGTAGAAAAAGATGGATTCACGTCATTCAAAAACAGAACTCAGACTACTTTTCTGCAGCATTTTTGGTGACATTTTCCCTCCCCATGTTTTTTGCAGGGTTATTTACGATAACCAAAACCTGAAAATAGCCTAAGTGCACATCATCAGATGAGTGGATAAAGAAAAGGAGGTTTGTAAACACAATGGAATACTATTCAGCTATCAAAAGATGAAATCTTGCACTTAAAACAAAATTAATGCAAAAAGGGAATTATGTTTAGTGAGATAAAGCAGAGGGAGAAAGACAGACATTGTATGTTTTCATTCATATGTGGTGTATAGAAAAACAGCAGGTAAATGAACTAAATCAAACAAAAATAGACTTGTAGTCAAAATCAAATTAGTATTTACAAGAATGTAAGGGGTTGTGCAAATTGATACAGGAGTCAATTGGTGGGGAAGGAACTAGACCGTTGGTCTTGAACTTGATGTATTAAAAATACGTGTTGATTTATAGTGATGCACACCCTAAGCCTGTATGTTCACAATGTTCTTTCAATAAAATTAAATTCAAAAAGAGCAGGAAATACACTAGAGGTGCAATATCTGAGATAAAATTTGGTCTAAATAAAATGAAAAGGAGGTTAGACAAAAAAATTACTTAGTTTTAAAAATGGAAAGTGTGGCACATCCTGGTGGCTCGGGCACTAAGCTGGTGGTTGTGTTACAGTTTTTTGGGAGAAACCAAACGAGCACTCTTTGGAAGTATTTTAGGCAGACTTATTACACGTATGGTCTCAGCTGAGATTTTTTCCTCAAAGAGCTGAGCCCCGGTTTCCGGTTAGAACATACTTATACAGGCTAGAGCAAAGGTGGGAAGAGAGGGATGTAAATTAGGGGAAGGAGTTTCAAGCACAGGAAGTTCTTTGTCTGCTGGCTACATTCCAGCAAGCTCAGGTTACAGGAGGTATCATAGCTTTGCTTCATAGTTGCTGGAAGTGGTAGGCAGGCCTTTTTCCCACAGTTGGGACTTGGACGACATAAAGCCAAGGACATGTGTTTGTGACCCAGAGACGGGGGAACAACCAAAAATAAATTGAAAATAAAGGTGATTATCCTCCCCTCCCTCCCTTCCTTCCTTCTTTCCTTCTTTTCTTTTTAAAGAAATGCTGCTTCTTCTGTAGAAGAAAGGAAGCCGCACACCAGTTTCTAGTCGCTGAGAACCAACAGTGGCCACCAAGGCACCAGGCGCCGGACAGTCGAGACTGGCTGGAAGCTACTGACTAGATAAAAGGACCTTTTCTGAGACTGGAACCCTACGTGCATTTTACAATTATGTGAATCCTGTGTGTTAACCATGTGAGGAATTCACAAATGAATAACTGAATTCCATTTGTAATTCCTATTCTAACTCACACCTTCCCCCTCCCTCACCAATAAAAGTGTACCCAAAAGTATTTTGGAGCTCAGATTCTATATCCGGCCTGCGCATAATAAAGCTGTCTTCACTACTTCTAAAATAGTACTGTTTGGATATTGCCGGTTAAGAGAGAGCTGTAACATTTCCTCTCCCTTCTTCTCTTAAAAAAAAGTAAAAAGAAAGTGAGACAATGCCCAAGTTCCTAAATATAGTTAAATGCATATCAATACAAAGGCAAAGGTGACACGAAGAGAAACTCAAGTTCCTGCAGTGTGTGTGCTGAGAATTTCCCTTTGATTTAGAAGAGGATGAACAAGGAAGGACTGGCAGTGTTCTGAGTTCTATTTAGAGCTTAGTTACTTTATTATAACTTTATTGCTATCAATTGATAATGGACAAACCATAAAGAATTTATGCAGTAAATCCCACAATGCTCCACTCCTGGTATTTAGAACAATTCTCAGGGGATAAAGTTACCTTTGTATTCTAAAGAGATGTCTTTGCTCCTTCCTTGTTCATTGTATCACAATACTTTTCTGAACTTGGGGGCTGTAGGGTTAAGGAAGGTCAACTTGTCTCTAGTTGCAGGATGTTGATAAGTAGAGTAACAAGATTTCTGAAATGATAAAACTTAATAAAGAGTTTATTCGTTTATTATGAGGATTCAAATCTGGGAACAGTAAGATCATTCTGTGTAGACAACCCACTGTTACAGTTGTGACTGGAGTTTGTATAACAATGATCTTAGAGGAGAGAAGGTGGTCTGATTTGCAGCTATACTACAAGTTACGAAAGAGGTTTGGTCCCAGGCCCTTTTTTTCTGAATATTAAAGAGATGCAAGTTAAGAGTGATTTAAAAATATTAATGTTGTATGAGCCTTAGGGAGTATTCAGAAAGACTTCTCTCAGGTTTGTCTAGGAGATGGAGTGGAGGGGCACCTGCTTGCAGGAAGAAGGGATTCCAGTAATTTTTCACGTCTGCAGTGTAAACCGTGATGGTTCTGAGATGGACTTTGTTGTCAACAAATAACCCATTCTGGCCCAGAGGTGTGAAAATAAGTCTGCTGGAGGGCTTCAGCAAGTTTTTTTCTCCCTGATAATAAGAGGAACTGGGGCAGGGGGTGGCGTGTGGGTTGGGAAGGGGATATAGTTCTTTTTTTCTGCTTCTCCCTAAGGCTGTGTGAGGACCTGAAAATTGAAATAACAACTGTCATTTTGTAGACATGAAAAGAAAAACAAGGGAACCAATCAAAGTTTCGCCATCACTGAGTGCTCAGGAATAATCTACCTTAGAGGCATCCACCCTGGATCTCTTGGAATGTGAGATCAACAATTTCTCAACTTATTCAAGACACTTGTAACTATTACTTGAAGGCAAAAGCATTTGGTTATAAACACAAATAAGACTAATCCAGACATGGTGAACTCCGGCATCCCTGGCTTGGATATGCCTGGACGCTCTGCCTCAAGAGTCATATCTGTCAGGCCACCATCAGGGCAAGATACGCGACAGCATGTTCTATCAACTAATATGCAGTGAATACATCTGGAAAAACCCCTGAGTCAGACATTTTCTATCTACCAGTCGGTTACCTACTCCTTACGACTACAATTCTGCCTCAATTTCATTAGAACTTCCGCTACCTTTATCTTTATCTTTCTCTGTAGTGTCCATAATTTAGCCAGACTTAATTATGACATCCTGAATCTCCAATGAGTCAATGTCCATATGATGGCAATCCATCAGCTAATCATAAAAAACGCAGACATTTTTAATGTCTTAAAAAAAGTCCCAGCCACAAAATTAAATAGTGTTTGGAGCTAAGCCAGCACTGCACAATGATCCTAAGAAATCAAGATTTTTTTTGATGTATCTATTCATTTATTTTGTTTCTCTTAAAAAAAAAAAATGCTTCTTAGGAGAGGGAGCATATTTTATTTAAAAATGAAAGCTTAAATCTTCTGTGACTGGCCCAAAGTCACTGGGTGCCAATGTGAGCCCACACTTCAGTTTCCACATTGGTCCCAGGAGTCCGATCAAGTACCATGTCAGTTCTCCTTAGTCACCACATAACGCAATGGTCTGTTAGTAATTTGAAGCAATCCAGAGGCCATATCTGAGAGTGTCAGAGGCACTACACTGCCCAGGGGAAATTAAACCTTGTCTGCCCTTGGGGGTGATGCATGCCTTTCTCCTTGAATGGGCTTTTCTGTGGCAGCAGTGGGAAAATGTAATCAGCTTCGGCCATCACTAAGTTCTACAAGCTTCTGTATTCTTTTTTTTATTTACTAATAATAAGGCAATTAATGTAATTTCAAGAAGTTTTATTTCCTCTAAAAGGCGACTGGCCAGTGCACCTAATTAAAACTGCTTTTCACACCCTGGACAAGGGGTCAGATTGGGAAAATCCCTCAGGGCTTGGCCTCTCCATGAAAAGAGAGTTTATTTTTAAGGATCTGGTGAGATTTTGAGTAAGAAGTGATTAGTGAAATTGCTCTTCATCTTAACCAGCAACTGCAAAAGAGCAAAGAGTTCTATAGTCAATGGTGTAATAAAGACAAAGTAATTATTTTTCTACTTAGCCTGAAGGAAATGAGAGGGGTTTTTTGAAGGCTGAGACTCTGAAATCTTTGATAGCTCATGGTATTTATTTGAGTTCTTTGAACTATCAAAGCGTGAACTAGGTCACCACAGGCCCATTTTGACTTGCAAATTCAAAACCAATATATCCCTATAGCCAGCCTCCTTTGTGGCATTTTCAAATTTCATCATATAAATAAGCAAAAAGCTCCCATCCCAAAACACCACCCTCATTTGATTCTATCTTCTACCAACTACTGGTCACTTACTCTGCCTATCTTCACAGTCAACTATGGAAGGAAGTAACAGAAGATACCATCCTCTGATGACCCAGTGAACTGAGGCACCAAACAAAATCGGTTAATCTGAAACTGAGGAATCTGTGACCTTTAGTTAACACAGTTCAGTTACAGATAAACTTAGCCAGAAAGACAGATTGTGTTCTAAACTGGTTTCCACTGAGGCACAGGGGACTTGTGACCAGCTTCACAAGTTAATGGGCTCCCTGGTTGATGCCACAGTAACAGTCATCACCTATGCTTGCAGGATTCCCCTAACACCTCACCTTCTCCCCTGGGACCCCCTTAAATGTGCTTTGTCTGCATTGCTTTTGTGACCCCTTCAGGTGGAGAAGTGGATCTGAGATAGAGCAGGTCTCCTCCTTCCTCAATTGACACCTTTCCAAAATAAACCTACTTTCAAAAACATTCTTCCTCTCCAGTATTGGTTTTGGGGTGTTGCTAGCTGAACCTGGGTTCCATAACACTTGTCTAAGAAGCTAGCTAACAAAGGGCTAGAAAATCCCAGTAGCTCTGAAGTTGACATAAAGAAGGCATTCAAGTTGCTCCCAGTGAGAAGAAACAGAAGTTGACAAAAAGCCATCACCTCCCAGTTTCAAATTGCCAGGCAGCTCTTAGGGTCCAGAGAGAGAAAATAATCCTCCCTTCTGAGATAAAGAATTCTTAAGACCAAGTCCTTTCATTTCTCTCATCCAGAATGTACCTAGCCCTGGAGCTAAGATGCCTCACTTACAAGTACTCCTCTACCATCTTCACTTGAGAGTTTTAGAAAGTAACCAGATGGCTGCTTTTAACATTGTGTTATCCACTAATAAATGCAGTCTTTGTTCTGGGTCAGCCCAAAATATAAAACTTGGTCCCATTTTTAAGGCTCTTGAGGACTTGGATACCAAGTGTCCTTGACTCCACCTCTCCTGCTCAAGTCTTAATGTGACTGAAAAATACAGGTTTTGCTACTTTTGCTTAACTCAGCATTGCTACTTTAAGACAACACATTGATAGTCATATCTCGAATGAAGTTTTTCTACTTGTCAAAATACTAAGAGAATTATCTTTTCAGAAAACAGATGAGTTTAATCTATTGATCTGAGTTGCATCTCATCCTTCAGTCTTGTGTGTCTCACGTCTTCATAGAACCTCCATTTCCTTTCCTGTGCTCTGAGGAAATACTATCTTCTCTTCATAAAGGAAAAGGGTAAAGGAGAGAACATTAAACATTAAACCATAGTGTACACTAACCTCCAAAGATTTAACCAGATATTGCTATTCTGATGTCAGGTCGGTACCCTAAGGCACAAGAGAGGATAGGAAGTACTTAGAGATCTGAGGCTAAAAAGGAGATGATAGGAAAAGTTAATATTAAACAAAATGTTTCCTCATTCTTGAGTGAATATTTCCGTCCTCTCGGGTGCTTCCCAAGTGTTAAAAGACACGGATGCCTAAAAAACAGTCAAGACTGGAATATGGAGAAGACTCCAACTGTAGGGGCCTTGGAGATGGTCACTTCAGGCAGCAGAATGGGTCAAGAAATGAGCGTGGACTGACTGGGCATCTCGGTACCAGGGCATCTGTGTGGCCTGTCCTCAGCTGCCTCTCTGGCCTTCTGTGTCCCCCTGCTCCTTGTTGATAAAGCCACCTTTAGTTCATTCAATGCCTTACATTTAAACTTGGTCCAGGAACCTTTGTAAGAATGAGATTAAAATATGATTAAATAATTAACTTCAAAAGGGATGATCTCATAGCCACTTTTAGAAAATCATGTACATTTATACATACATTCATTCAACAAGTGTTGAATTCATTCAATATGTGCTCATTTTTGTTCTGGGCACTTGAAAGTAACATTATACAATATACTTAGAGTTCCAAGAAATACATCTTTAGGAAAGTGGTAAATAAATCAGTAACTGCTAATTCTCAAGGCCGTTTGCACTCCCAAATCATTGACCAAGACTTTGAAATGCCAGGCAGGGTGTCCTGGTTGATCTAAAATACCAAAAGCTGAATACACTGAGATAACAGAAGCAGCATATCTCAGCAGACCAGAAGGCAGGCAATAAACTCATGATGAACAATAAAGCAATAAAAACATCTGGGAGAAAATCATATGCAAAGAATTCAGACAGAGTGCTGCTGTAGCGCTGCAGCAGTTACCTGACTGCAGCAACCGGGGAGGGGAGAGAGGGTTCCTCTGAGGAGGTGAGTCAGTGCTGAGACCTGCATGCCAAGAAGACTGCCTGATGGCTGGAATTCGTGAAGCTCTCTGCAGAGAGAGACTCATGGGTACAAAGCACGCGACACCCAAAGACCTGAGTAGGTACGAGCTGCAAGAAAAAAATCCCGAGGATGGAACATGGTGTGGGATGAATCAAAGTCCAACATATGAATGGAGGACTTTGTGGGCCAGCACAAATCTTCACTTTCATTAGAATGCTTTTCTTGTAATCTAATCTCAATCTCTCTTGCTTTACTTAAAATCATTAATCCTTTTATCAGATGTAGAGAACATTCTGCCAGGACATGGTACATGTACTTAAACATATTTGAAGACTGATACAGATGGCTCGCAACGACCAAGGTTTGTGTGCCAATGTTGGTCACATTATTTAAGACTATATAATACAAGAAAATAATGCCAGAGAAACATGCTTATTTGATGATTTTCAGTTTGCTTGGCATCTAGAGATGCCCAGAAATGCTGCCCGGATCGCCTCCCTCAGGGGAGGAGTCAAAAGGACAGAATGGCCTCCCTGGGCCTCCATCTCCTCATGTGTGAAATAGAAGGGAGGGATGAGATGGTCTGTTTGACTCATCTCATTCCAATTCTCAGTTCCCTGCAGAAGAAAATCATGTGCCTGAGAGAGGAGGGGATGGAGAGTGAGGCATCCACATAAACACTGAGAGAAATGAATAGAAGGACTGAGAATGCAGGTGCTTAGAGTGGGGAGGGGTCCACCCCCCAGGTGCTGTCTCCAAGAACTAGATGGGCTTAACCTCTGGGGATGTGGAGTCAACTGGGGCACCAAGCCTGGCATTTCAAGGCTTTAGTCAATGATTTATGACCTAAATAGACTTGAGAATTTGAAGCTGCAGAATTTATTGTTAGTGGTGTGGATTAGTAAACCTTGGTTCTTGTCTCAGCAAGTGAAAGAATCCGGAAACACCAAAAAGGAGAAGTAAAGTCAAGCGAGAATTTGGTAGGCAATGGGAAAGCACATTCAGGAGGAAGAGATCCAACCGGGCAGCCTCAATTCTCCAAGAAGTGAAGTTTGAAGCACACTGATGATGCTCTGAGACAGGTTTATGTCCCTTTTTCTTTTCTCAGCTCTATCCTTCTGAGACATTTTGCATAACTATCAATAATTTCAAGGTCCCCCTTTTTTTTCAAACTTCTCCTTCTGTATTCCTTGATCCCTGCCTGTAGTTTCTTTCTGCCTCTTGTTTCTATAGTTCTTTTGTGCCCACATGACTGCTACCATTTTTTCATTTTTTTTCATGTCCTTTGCCCAGCTCATGCTTACCCAACTGCTTGTCTTAACAACACTTTCTTATTATATTTTATAATAGAAATCTAGCAATCCTGGAAAGAAAGGAAACCTCATTCTTTCTTTGAGGAGCAGCAATTGTCCACCAACCACCATCTTAAATGGTGCCTCCCATGGAGGGGAAGAGTGTTAGATGGTGGCATCCCCAGCACCTCTTTCAGACCTGCTTCTGCAGAGGGCAGTGTGACTCTATCTTTTGTAAATGAATTTAAGATAAGTCAATATTAATGCTTTATTTTAATGATTGCAAGGGAAGGAGTATCTGTATTTAAATACAAATCTTATTTATCTAGAATTTTAAAATAATTTCTAGTTAAAGATTAAGATTTATTCCTAAAATAAATTTCCAGTTTACACAGAAAGAAAAATGCAAAATTAAGCCATAGATTGGTAATAGACTCGTGAGAGTTGATCTCAAGTCCTCCATGTATGCAGCAGTTCAGTGGACACAAAGACTGGAACCTGGGTCCTGGTTTTTATCCTTATCTCTTCCGTAACTAGCTCGCTCTGTGAGTTTGTGTTAATCTTCTAACTCTGAATTGTTGTGGCTCATCTCTTAACTTAAAAGGTTGTGCTATTCTGGATTCAGTGACTGTTAAGCTTTCATTTTATGGTTTTATTATTTTTCTCTAAAATTTTCATACTCTCCATGGACAAAGAGCTGAATTCTAGGTATTACGGTAAAAATATGGAATACATGCATTCTTCTGGCTGTGCTATAAATACAGCATACACAGATTTTAGTACTTTGAAAACTTACATCATCATCACTGTGAGCAATTAGTTTGTGTGCTGGTCATAGCTCTGAATTACAGCTGAATTTTGCTTCTCTGCTCCATTGGTGGTCACATCCAATTTATTTCCCAGTTTGTCCTTTGCCAGACAAGTAAACCCTAAATATAGCATGGTTTCTATGGGAACATACTTTATTCTGCAGATTCCAGAAGCATGTTTTATCTGAAATATGAGGCCTGTCAGATAATATATCCAAATCTAGGCCTATAACCCAATTTTTGAATTAATTTGATTTAGGAGAGATGATTACAATTGGTTGAAATATTGGTTCCACTAGTGTGCAGTTTTTGCAACTGAGCTGAGTTGGTACAAATTTGCTTTTGATAATGAGTGGGAAGTCTTAACTTCTCTGGGAATTTTTCTTGAAATAATTTAGCATATGAAGCCATTACCTTTAGATTCTGTTGTTTTATATTTCTGTGGCCACAGCACTGCTGGACCAGCAGATGGCACAGGTGAGGGTAACACTCATTCTTTTCCAAAGTAAATGAGATTTATATCAATTACCTAAATGTAGGTCACAGTGAACTTGCTTTACAAAAGATAGAAACTTTGGTCTATAATATTGTGAGGTGTGTGTGTGTGTGTGTGTGTGTGTGTGTGTATGTGTGTATGTGATCGTGAAGGCACTTGGGTCACACTCCAGGGTTCTTGTGAGCCTAAGAGAAGATTTTGTGAGGTCTGCCACTCAGGGAGCAAAGAAGTCAGCATAGCCAACAGAAAGAAAGCAAAAGCTAGCAAGTTTTATTAAAGACAGCACCCTCTTTTAGAGATAGGACAAGGGTGGGCTATTTTCCAAGAGGGGAGCAGGATACAGGAGGTTTGGGCTGAGTTTTTTAAGGAGTCTGGCAGCCCTTATCCCTCACAGGGGCATCCTAAGGTGGGAAAAGGGTTTTTGATTGGTCAGTTAGTGGTTTTCCTTTCAAACTGATTGACAGACTTTGGATTTGCACCATTTCGCTGTCTGCCTCCCTCTAATTGGAGGACTTCTGATTGGAAGCAGGACTTCTCCCTGCTTGCTTGCTCATGGCTAACTCACTACCTTACATATATATATATATATATATATATTTATATGTGTATATATATGTATATGTGTATGTGCATATTTGGTTTTTGGTTATTCAGATGACCAAAATATATTTCTCATATATATTCATATATGTTTGTCTTCATTCACAATTCAGCTTCACAGTTCCAGAAAGCTTTGGAATTTCCTAAGTACTGAAAGTGTTAAATGTGTCTCTGTTTATGTCAATGACTCAGCTTTTGAGAAGCCCCTAAGGGTGGGGCTCGTTGCCAGAGAAACCAACAAGAAAAGATGATTGAACTTCCAGTCCCACCCCTAGACTTCTGGGGATGAAAAAGGATCTGGATATGTGTTCACCTGCCAACGGCCACTGATTTCATTACTTGTGCCTATTTAATGAAGCCTCCATAAAAGCCTGAAAAAACTGGCTTTGGAGAGCTTCTGGAGGACACATGAATATTTAGGAAAAATGACCTTCGTACAGCAGGCATGGAAGTTCCCCGCCTTTTCCCCATACCACCCCTTATGCCTCTCTTCTATGTGGATACTCCTGAATAACATCCTTTGTAATAACTTGAGGCTCCAGTGAGTAAACAGGTTTCCTGAATTCTGTGCGCTGTTCTAGCATATTAAGCCAACCTGTTGAGATTGTCCTTGGAACCTCTAACTTACAGTCAGTTGGTCAGAAACTCAGGAACCTGAGCTTTTGACTGTCATCTAAAATCTGAGGTGGAGATGGTGGGACCTTTCAATCCTTAGCCCATTGGTCAAAAACACAGGTAACTTCTTGGTCTTGTGACTAGTGTCCAAAGTGGAGGATGGCCTTGAGAAAATGTTCCTTTAACCTATGGACTCTGATGCTATTTCTGGTAGCAACACCCTGTAGTCCTTTGAGAGTTACTTGCTGATGTGTGGAAGTCCATACACATATATTGGAATCGAGTCCAGGGCAGCATTACAGAATCTTCTTGAATTCCTTTAAGAGCAATGTGATTTGGGGCTGGGATGGCCTTCAACTGTTGGTGTGGTGGTTTTCTGCAACTTTTCAAACTACGCCAAATACTTCTTTGAAATTATGTTTTGAGGTCAGACCACAGCTAACAATGACTATGCAGTTAGGACAGGAATGAGAGATTAGCATTAAAAAATGAAAGACAGAAAAATGAAACAAGTTCTCTTACTGAAGTTATAGAACCAAAGGGTCAAGATTTTAAAGTAATCACATGTCCAAATAGCAGTTAATGAGGGAAGGGAGACTCCAGAAATTGAAAAAAGATACAAATATTTTGAGTTAATTGTTGAGAATATGACTATCTCACTGGAAGTATTCCTCTGTTTTATTATTATTATGAATGTGAAGCATATTGAATAATATAAACAAGTGTGATAAGAAATAGCACTGGGGGAAATTATTTTTATAAGGAAATTTTTAATTTTTAATAAGGAATATACTTTTAATAAGGAAAATTTTAATAAGGAAAATACATCCATGTATCTCATTGATAGCAAAAATGGAAGCCTTTACTAATTGAAATTGTTTTTGAGCTGTTTAACCACCAGCTCTACAGACAAACATCCGTTTGCGGCCCCGATGGTTTATCTGGGTCCTCCATCTTGATTGCGTAAATTCAGAAGCCTTCCTTCTACAGCCTGAACTAGTCCCTCGTGGTTTCTCTGCACTACAGTCATTAGTGGAGTCTTACTCCTGTGAAACTGCTCTTACTGTCTGCCCTGTTGTAGATGACCAGCGAAGGACCAGGGTACCTTCGGTCTTTCAGAAGCAACTCAGAAGAGGACAAGGACGTGAGTAATTGGTGCAGTTATTTATTTCTGCCTAGAAAACAGATAAGGAAATTTCAGCACTTGATTTTAATGAAAAAAGGAATACCTAGAAATTTCAGGCTATCAAAGGATAGAGTTAGCTTGGTTGTGATCAAAGTTCCTGAGAAAGGAAAAAACTATGATCTTTTTATTCCTTCTTATGGAGTTTTATATATATACATTTTTTTTTTTAAGAGAAGAAAGCAGAGGAGAAAGAAACATCTTTATTTAGTGGTTCATCTTGGTTTTTCATCCTGGCCTCTGGTCTTGAACCTGGGTCTTTGGGCTTTTCATGATACTGTTAGCGTGCAATCTGAACAGGTTCTTGTGTCTGCAATTACTGTAGACACAACACATTGAAAATAAGAGAAAGTTTTATTTTTAACAAAGAGAAAGAGGCAGGAAAAGAGAGAGAGAACAAAAAATGCACTTCTCAAGGCATGGTGAGAAGCAGGTGGGACTCAAGTGAAAACCCACACACATTCTAAGAGTGTACACATTTATGAGGGATTTTTTCCATCCCCCCCACCCCATCTTTGCTCTAGGGGTGTTTCTGGGTAGGGAATTCCAGGAAAAAAGACTGTCTTTTCTAAGAACAGGTGCTCCCTTAAGTGCACACACTCATTACCCCTAGCTCAGTCTATTATAATGAACCTACTGTATGGGTCCATACACAGTTTTATGCTGTCTCTTAAAATGAGGTAGCGGTCAGTGGCAGGTAACTCTATAAATTAGGACTCTTGTGCCATCGGCTGGTCTGGGCAATTAGGGAAGCTGCAGAAATGTATCACTTATCTAGTCATTTTGAGGCCTAGTCTATATTAGAAATGTATCGATTCCTTGACCCTTTGGAGCCTGGGTTGTGTCAGTGTTTTATCTGACATTTTTCGGACCTTCTTGGTTGGGGCATCATTCCTGTTCCAGCCTCTCTTCTAGCTATAGCCTAGCTAACACTCCAAAAACCAGTGTCTCAGTCACCTGAGCCACAAGGGCATGCCCCTGTCCTCATGAATTTGGTATATTCAGACATGATTTTGGACAGTAGCTGAAAAAGTAGGATATTGTATTATATGGACTTTCTTTGTGTACCTTGTAGAGGGAAAAATGGTGTTGACGTTTTGACAGTCTATTCTGTGTTATGAAATCTGGTAATGTCTATAGATGCAACTTAACTCACTTCTCACAAGTTTAGTGAAATAGATCTCATTTCCATTTTTACAACTGAAACAACAGCATTAGAGTTTAATATTTGTTAGTAAGTGGCCATGCAACCTGTTTCCAATTGTTGCACTGTCTTAGGAGATGTGTCCTTTTAACCTGTAGAACTAATAAATCATTTAGGTTTTCTTTTCAATGCTTTAAAATAACTTAAACTTAAATAATATTTGCTTAGATTTGAGAGCTGCCAAAATGTAAAACTAAATTATTATTATATGTTCTTTGTTTATAAGTCATATTAAAGTCTTCTGTTTTATGCAAAGAGCATACGAGCATCAAATACTTTTTATAAATATATTTCGTTAAATGCATACTTCAGGACATAATTTAGATTTTATGCAGTTGTAATTATGTTTCATTTATAATAAAATCTTCTATAAGAGTATTAAATATTTCAGGTTCAATAAAATTTTTCACATAAAAAATTTATTTTTCTCTCTAAAAAGGTTCCATTGTAGCAGTGGAAGAAAAGTTCTAAGATATTTAGGCATTCATTGTGTAATAACTTCTTCCTCAGATACAAATACTCTGCACCGGCCAGGTGGAGAGAAGATAAATGATCAAATGGACATGGACCCTTCCAGAGAAGAATGTCTGCTCTGTTAAATCCCAGGTCTCATATTATCAGAGTGAAGGTCTGCAAACAATTTTTATTGTCATACTTACTAAATACTTACTGATGCTAAAACAATTTTATGTAATATAACTTGAGAATCTGTCTCTATAGGTAAGGAAGACAAGATAAATGTCTTTTTTTTTCTTGTTTCGCCTTGGGAACCAACACTTTCACCTGGTGCCTTTTCCAGTTATAAATAATGCTGTCTCAAATACACTAACTCATTTGTTTTTATAGTAACTCTTTAAGGTAGACTGCAGGACCTTTCCCACTTCCCAGTCAAAGCCTGATGAAGCCAGGTGACATGCCACAGCTTCAAATGGCAGTCCTGGTACATATTTGCAGGACAGCCAATTACCAGGCTGCATTTCTGCTGAGTAATCACTGCCCCTTACACATTTCGCCTGAAAAACGTAAATCAAATCTAAACAGAACCCATCTTCAAACCCCGACTTGTCAGCAAAATGTAACATACCAGTCCTAGGAAAGAGTTTGGGTTAGGAAGAAGAAAAAATGGCAGATAATGTGTCTGTTATATGCTTCTTTTTGCCCAAAAGCTGTTCACAGAAACTCTTTCAAAATGTTGCCTGATACAAATAACTTATATGATCTTCTCCACATTTATCCCAAATTGAATTTCCTGGCAGCAGGAGCAACGACACTTATTGATATGATATATCTGGGTGCACACTGACCCTGATTTTGTTTAAATTTTGTTATTTTGTTCTTGAATTTTTTACAATAACTTCTATTTTTTTAAATAATGCATTAGAGGTTATTTATTTTGATGACTCTTTTTAGTCTTTTATTTGTATTTTTTTTTTTTGCTCATCCTTACATTTTATGCCAAAGGCTGACATTCTTCATGCTCATCTCAGCCCTGATAGATGAGTTTAAGCATCTTGTTCATTGACTACCTGGGTGAACACCAATTTATTTTTGTTATTTTGTTTCACTCTCCTATCTTTTCAATACATTTGGGTTATTAAGTCTCTGACAATATTTATTGGGCACACAGTTTTAGGTGTGTAAATAATGGATTGGGATGGCAGAAAATACAATTAATGCACTGTTGCTGTATTGTTTCATTCTATGCATCTCATTTACTAAAAGTTTTGATTTAGGACTTTATGGTCTTCTAAGAACTACACCACGAAACATGGAGTGGATCAATACCACCACCCTCTCAACTGCTTCAAGCATAGAACCAGACCACTGTGATGAACTCTGCAGGAAGATTTTGATAATACTCTATGGTGTGGTTTTGCTCGGAGGCACTGCTGGAACAGTTATGATGTCACTTAGGATGGTCAAAAGGAAAAGTCAATCAATTATTGCCATGATCATTCTCAATATCATTGTGCTACACTCGATCCTCCTGGTCAGCCTTCCATTCCGTATCAGCTACTATTTCTCAGTTGTCTGGAAGCTTGGATCCTTTGTTTGCCGATTGGTTAGCAGTATAATATATGGTCATATGTACTTCACCTTTGTTTTCTATGTAGTCATTGTCATACTCAGATTACTCATCTATTTTAAGAAACTCCAAATTCAACAGTTACAAAAACACCATGCTATAGCTTTAAGCATTATTATTTGGATGGTAGGTAGTCTCATATTTTTGCCAATATTTTTATTACAATATGGCATAAATTACACAGAACAGCAACGATGCTTTGAGTTCCACAAAGATGTCACCCGAGAGGAATTCATTGTCTTGAACTACTCTATTATCGTGGTTATGATGATGGTCGTTGTGCTCCTCTTCCTCATACAAATGGGTGTCATCATTCAACTGATAAAGGCTCTTTGGCCTGACATGTGGGCCCATCACGAGTACAGAGCACAAATCAAGAGCTTCTTCTTTCTTCTAATAATACTGGTCTGTTTTATACCCCACCATGCATTTCGGGTATACTTCATTGAAAATTATTCAAAGAGAAAAAATTCTGAGTTAGTTCTTTATAATGAAATTTTTCTTGCTTTAACTACTGTCTGTTGCCTGGATATGTTGTGTTTCATAGGTGGAGTTACCCATTAATCACCATTCATCATTTGCTTTGTAATCAGTTTCTAACCATGGTAACAAAATAGTTTCAATTGAATGGGTGCTACCATAATTTCAAACATTTTCAGATTCTCTAGTCTTAATTGTGACTAAAATTATTTTTTCCATGAAAAGGTAATGAAGATTGATTCTCCTCTCCTAAAAAAACTGTTATTTATTCGCCATTAACCATAGAATGTGCTCACTCTGCTGCCGATATACTAGTTGACTCCAACCATCCTTCCAGACCCAATCCCTTCCTTTCTTTACATGTAATATTTACTTCTGCTCAGCACAGCTGTGGCTGTCCCCGTGCATGCACCAAGTTTTTCTCTTCTTTGCATTTACTCTCACTGAGACTTGACACGAGAACGTTCTTTCCTTCCATCCCACACTATTTTCCAAGGTCCAGAGAACCTGAAGACGGGGGCTCTACAGAAGCCTCAATTTGTTCTTTTTGTTTTGTTTTTTAAAGGACAGGTGCAGATAGGAATGAAGGCAACTAGGCAGTTAGGCAAGAAGAGAGAAATGGAAGAAGCATTTTATTTTATTTTTATTTAGTTCTGGTGGTTTGCCCCTGGACCGGGGACTTGAACCCAGGGATATGTGACTCATGCTTCTTTGGAGGTGATTGATTTAACTGCTACTCCAACAGGGTGCACCAGCCTCAATTTGTTCTTATGCTCATCTTGAGGTAACTGCTTCTTGAGAATTACTGAAAGCCAGTAAGTCTACATTACTGTCTATAGTATTTGACAGAAAGAACTAGCTTATATAGTCAAGAGATTTGAAGGAAACCCTTTCAGGATAGATGAGACACTGATACAGGTTGATTCTGATTAAGACATAATAAGTAGGCACTCAGGATTCATCAGTAGTAATTGCATATGCAACCATTAAACAGGAAAAAAATTTGAAAAGGTAAACAGTAACTGGATTGAGTGTAAGCACATTGGCACAATATTTTATAGCCCAAATCCCTGTGAGCCTTCTCCTCTTCATCCTCTTCCTCCTCCTCTTCTTTGTCCCTTTCTCCTTCCCCTTCTTCCCTGCATGATTGTGTTATTTTAATGACCCATGCACCTGAATTAGGGGTGAACCAAAAGAAAGCACACTGTATAATATACAGAAAAGATTTAGGATTAATTTAAAGAAGGTGAGGAAAACATGAAAAATGAATCCTACAAAAATTCTGATAATAAAGAGGTGTGAGGAAATTTTTAGAGATCATGGATATGGTTATAACACAGATTGTATTGATGATTTCACCAGTGTATATGTACAAGCTCACCAAATTGTATGCATTAAATATGTACAGATTTTTGCATGTCAATAATACTTCAATAAAGTTACTTAAAAAAAAGACTGAATCTCGCAAATTGGGGATAGGATAGGGAATTAATCCAAAGTCAATAAAAAGTTTATTTTCTTCTATGGACTATCCTTATGTATGTTCAAGAAACCCTATATGACCCACTAGTATTATATAATTGAAATCAACATTTATGTCTGCTAAATTCAGTAAAAACAATGATCTTAGTTTCCAATTAAATAGAAAATGATAGCTGTTAGACTTTGTTTATAATAATACCACCTTTGAGGTAAAATTTAATGAATCAAATGACCAAGGAGTGTCTTTTAAAGTTAACAAAGCAACATAATGTATGAGAGTTGGAGTCACACAACTGGATTCTAAACTCTTTAGAAACTATGGAATCTTGGATGAGGTATTTATACTCTTTGAGCCCCAGTCCCAGGGCTTGATAAAGTTGAAATAAGGTAAGAGCATGTGTTAAACTATGGCACAGATCCTGTCCTTTGGTATTCAGAATATTAATTATTTTCCTAACACCTAACACCTAATGCACCTTTTTGTAAGAAAATTTTAAAGCAGAACCAAAATGTTGATCTATATAAAAATATAATTTAAAGGCTTGATGCTATTGGTCAATATTGATCTTACACTTGATGTCATTATTAAATCAATAAATGGACATTTATTCCTATTTTGCTTATAAGAAATTGCCATTATTATTAGTTATATTCTAAAATATTATAGTAATATCATTTCATAATTGTACTGTCACTTAACAAGATAAATAGCAGTGCACTTAAATTTCATGTAATCACTTTTAGGAGAATTGGTATGTCTCAAGAAAATTGATTGCAATTAACTATTGTCAGAATATATTCAACACTCAACTTACTAATGCAATGGGTTCCTTGAGTTCCTTTTAACATGGCAAGCAGACGCTAAGAAGGTCACCAATGATCGCTGATTCCCAATATTCATTTTCTCTACTTGTAATGACTGTATTTTCCCCCATGAACTTGGGCCATGAATCTGGGTCCTTTGGTTTTACATGATCTGGGTCTGCACTTTAGTTGCCTTAGCTGACTGAACCACAAGTGTATACCCAACTATTGACTTCTTATGAATAGAATAGCGCACAATGCTTACAATGTTAGATCATAAAAAGATACTTCCATCTTGCGTGATCTGTTTTTTGCTTTTTCTCTCTTGGATTGCTTAAATTTAGAGGAAACAAGCTTGAGACCATGTAGCAAATAATTGAGACTTTCTAACAGTTGTGTAAGTAAACTTAGAAATGGATCTTTTGAGACCAGCAGTAGTCTTGGAAATGAATCCAATTGAGTTTTGAGATGATTGGCAGACAATGACTGCAGCCTCATGAGAGATATTGGGCCAAAGCCACTCAGTCCAGCGACCACCACCTCTTAGACTCTCTCCATCAAGCTAGGCTAGGGACTTTAGGTTTAGCCAAGACAACTTTTCACTAGAATACTGAAGAATCTAGCATGTAGCTCTCTTTTGGCTTATTACCCTCCTATTAAAATTTATTCCAACTTATATTGAATTTAGAGAAATGAAAAATAACTTCCACTAATAACTACAAATGTACATGTTTTGAAATTGACTTGGGTTTCCACTTCCATATGATTTTCCAACAGGCCTATTAGGCAGAAATGTCAAGTCTTTTACCTGAAAAGGAGAAAAAATGGTACCATCTTAAGGAGCACAATGCAACATCTAAAGTACACCATAGTACAAAGTCAATATCATACACCTGTTTCATAATGATAATCTTTCTATTTTTGACCTTAATCTATTTGATACCATAGACTTCAGAAAAAGAGTGGGCAAAGTAATAATTTAGTGGGATGCATAAAATGTAGTACCATTTTTATTTTAGATAAAAATAAAGTAAGTACAATGTATTATTTCATAAATGGATTGTCATAGTACATGGGCATAGACCATGAATGAATACATCTTTAATAGAGATATACACATTTTTTTTTTTACTGATAAGGATGCAAGATCAAAATAATCTGAAACTAACCATTTCAAGAAGACCATTCGAGCAATGAAAATATTCTTTCACCAAAGGTTTTTCTTCGCAGGATAAAATTTCTCTTAGTTTAGGAAAGCATAGTGATAAGGAATAGTAATGGAGAAGACTGAAAGAATTCCTCCAGCTCTTCTAATGGAGAAGTAGGAGATAGCCAGAACATTTCCTGGCTATCCAATGATGTGGGTCTGGTCTCTTGGTGAACCCAGACACTCAATCAGAAGAACTGGAAAATGTTTTATTTGAGAGAATGGACAACTGCAACATTTTGAAAAATGGAACTATGAAGAGTGATGAGTCCGAAACAGAAATAATTAAGGACATAGTATGTAGTATATTAATTTGATGTCATGGATTTTATTTTAAGTTGCTGTGTGTTTTGTGCTGTGCTATTTGCATCTCTGTTACTGTTGAAACTTGTTTACATCATTTGTCACACAACAGCCTTAGGTTACCTTAAGGTGGCGCTTCAGGGAAATAGTGCAACGAATGAAGTAGAATAGGGACCTAACAGCAGCCACAGGACACAAAACAGGCATTCCTCTGATTCAGATTACAACGAAAGTCACCCAGGAAGCACACATGTTAGAGAGCTTGGGAAATATTTGAGAAAGCACTGAATCACCACAGTACACATACAAAGGGGTTTTGAGTCATCTTTTCAGGCTGTGAAATAAATGGGACCTCAGAAAGCCAGAGCTTTTGGTTATCCATTATATATATGGATTTCATAAATTTGGAAATTATGTTGATAATACCTAAAAAAAGAGAAATATTGAATTGGTATATTTTAAGAATTCATTCCACAGCTTTTCCTTTTTATTAGCTGAAATGCATTGTATAGATTCAGCCTCCTGTAGCAGGGTCCCATTGCACATTCTTAGAAATTTCTTCCACTAGTTTCCTGTTTTTGTTAAAGGCTCTCTCATGGTCTATTTCTTTTCTTCCTTTTCTTTCTCTTATTCTCTCTCAATTCAAACTCAGGGTAGCTTCCACTATCAGGACAGTTTGGGGAAAAGGGACCTGAATACACAGGGGTATATATGCCCCTAAGTGTTCTTGAGTCCAGAGAATGTTTGGCATTCCATCGGTTATAACTTATCAGTACAGTTTAAACCAGGTTAAACACTAGAATCTTTTAAACCTTGACTATTCATTAACTATTAGCTATTGGGCATATTCAGACTTCCTTAACTTATGTATTCCTTTTCTTCTTAAGCCCTTCGTTATCATTCCTGCACACTATTTTGGCCTCATTCCATCTTTGCATGAATCGCTTAGTCTTTCCCTTTGAACTCCTTTCACTTCAAATCTTCAACAGGCAATGCATTAAAAACAACAACTATCAAGATTATATAGGATGACATATCAGATATTACTATCAGATACCTGATAAGCATATTTGTATAGATCATCTGTCATTGCCCTTGTCAAATTGTCATATAATTATTTGTCTAATATAATTCTTTCCCACACTTTCCAATCCTCAGACCATGAGATACTTGAGACTAAGAATAGGTGATATCTGACTATTTTTTCACCTGCAGATGAAATAATTATTTCAGATAGCAAAGATAAAAGATTTTGTGAAATCTGTAACTGTCAATTCTGTTCTCATGTCAACCATCTATTCATGAGCCCTCTGTCCAAGATAAAAGCTAATAATTTTTATAGATAACAACTGATGACCTTATAAACCTGGGTAAATAAAGGATTATGCAGGTATCTCAATCTGGCTGATATTTCAGAGTGAATGTTTTTAAATTGGAGAGAAGAATAGAGGTTAGACATTATCCAGATCAAGTACAGATCTCCTGATAGAAAATTTTCAGTAAAAAAATCTTGTGCTGAAAATTTTCTTTTCCTCTCAACCAGAGATTTGGTCACTTGATAACAAACAGACCTTTAATAAATTCTGAATATAAAAGATTGTGCTGAATATAAAAGATGTTTCCATTTAGAAGGAACTATAGGTGCACCCTTGTGGCTCAGGTGTTAAGCCCTGCCTAGGGAGCAGCCCACGTGCAGGACTAGGTTCAAGACTCTGAATCTGGGACAACAACTAAAATGAACAATTAAATAAGTAACATGCTTCTTCCTTCTTTCTCTTCCTTCCTACCTGCTTTCTGCCTTTATTCCTGCTTGTATACCTTTCTAAAACAAACAAACAAACAAAAAACCTAAATAAATAAAATACTTCTTCCTCCTCTTTCTTCCTGCCTTCCTGTTGCTGCCTTCACTCCTGCCTGCAAGCCTACTCAGAAAAAAAAAGTAAGGAACTATAAGAAACTGTAAGTTATTTACCTGCTTTCATATTACAAAGCCCAGAATCTTCAGTGCGTCAAGATTGGAAAAAGGGTGTCAGCTGGATTAAATCCTCCCAAACTAAATCCAGTCAAGATCCCATCAGAAAATGGACGTCCTTACAAATCAGGACAATTCAAGAATAATTCATTAGAAGAGACTAGTTCCAAAGTTATGGGCACTGTGCATGGAAGCCAAAAGTAGTAGTACTCTCAGTATTACTGACATAATAGTAGGGCTGTTTCTTACCTAGGCCTAAAATATCAAAGGGTGTCAGTTACCCAAAGCTGGAAAAAGTAGTAATAAGAAGTGGGCTGCTCTGAAAGAAGCTCAGGTTGAAAATGCAACTACCCCAAGACAGTACTACAAAATCAAGTCAGTGGAATAAACCCCACAATCTTCTTCTCCATCCCTTCTGTGCTTTGCTGGTGTTTTCCACTGGTTGAATTTGAGCTGAAGAAGGCCAAACATATTGAGATCACGAATAGGTCAGCTGCTCTGGGCAGAGAGCAGAGTAGAGAGGCATGGATAAAAATATTGACAAACTTTTATGTTGAAAAATATCCCTTATTAAAGTAATTGCTTCTTGAAAAAAAGCAGAGCTAAAACTTGCCGTTCGATATGGCAAGATGATAGAATATAAACTGGCACATTTAAAAGAATAAGCAACAAAAATTTCAGAAATAAAGGTCATATTGAAAAATTCATAAGATAAATGACTTAAAACATGGCAAAGGACACAGGCATAAGAATTAGAAAAGCACACAGAATGATATGATTTTTTTAATTAAAAAGAATTAATGAGAAAGTGATAGCTGTGGAACGGAGAAAACGAAAGCTAACGTACACACTGAAATTCTCTAGGAAGTCATTTCATCTTTGTTTTTGACATTTATTTTCACTCTATATAGAATTCTAGGTTGACTGTCTTTTTCTTCCAGTATTTTAAAGATTTTGTGCTGTCATCTTTTCACTTAAAACATTTTGGATGAGAAAGCTATCTTATCTCTGATACTCTGTACATAGTAACATTTCTTGTTTTCTCCTGCTACTTTTGAGGCAATGAGGTATTATTTCATAAATAACTGGGCTATTTATGTAATTTGAATACTGCTAAGAACTGTTGTATTTCATCTAGTTTGTCCAATTTATTAATGAACAACTATCCATTGTATTCTCTAAAACCCATTTTATTTCTGCAAGGTTAGTAATTTCACCACCTTCATTTCTGATTATATTTATTTGTGTTTTCTCATATTCCTTGTCAAAGAACTAAAATATTGTCAGTTTAAAAATATCTTCTGAAACTTTTGGTTTTGTCACTTCTTGTTTTTCTTTTCTCTATTTTGTTTATGTTCACTGTACACTTTATTTCCTTAACACTACCAGCAGAGAGATTCGTTTGCTTTTTTTTCTAGTTTATGAAGTACAGATAATTTGATGTCTGATCTTTTCTTCTCTTCTTTGAAGTGTATTTGCAGATATGAATTCCCATCTGAGCACTGCTAATTGATGCACTTTTAATTTTTTTAAGTAATTTTGTCTTTTTTATTTTATATAACATTTGTTTTGTTTTCAAGTCAATTAATCTTTATCTCTGTAATGTCTAATTTGCTGTTAATTTCATCTAGTGGATTATTCCTGAGTAGTCTGATTTGAGGATTTTAGATATTTCTTTACTTTTTGAAGATATGAGCAAGATTGTATTACTATCTTAATGTCCATATCTTTTTCACTTCTGGTTGGATTTTGATTTTTCTCATTATGAGTTACGTTTTCTTGCTTCCTTACATGTCTCACAGTTTTAATTGGAGGTTATTTATCGTAAATTTTGCCTGGTTGGATGTTCGATTTTGTATTTTTGTAAATATTCTTGAACAGGGTTCTGGAATGCAGTTTGATCTTTTCTTTCATCATTTAAGATTTAAGATTATTGGGCAAGTTTTAGTGTTCAGTCCATAGCTATTTATTACTCTATTCCAGTAAAATCTTCTTGTGAAGTATACCTAATATCCCATAAATTATTAGGTTCTTCAATCCATCTGATGGCAACATATAATATTTCTAACCCTGTGCAAGCTGAGAACAATTTCCAATTGTGTCTTACATTTTTCCTCCCTCAGATTGATCATTACTTCACTGAATACAGGATGTGTGTGTGGAGGGAGGGGGTAAGGGTGGGACCACAGGTTCTATAAAGGCCTGGACTTCTCTCCCCTTTACTCTTTCCTTTATGTTATCCTGCCCTGATATTCGTAGCTATCTGGATTTTCAACTCTGTCCCCTCCACCCAGGAATTTCTTTTGTTTCTGCCGTGGCTTGCTTCCTTATGCTGTAAACTGGAAATTTTCACCAGGCAGTTCATTTAATGTCCTAAAAACCATCATTACATGTATTTTTGTCAGGTTTTGTATCAGGTATTAGACTAAATCTGGTTGCCATTACTTGGTGTTGACCAGAGCCACATAAATTTAAAACAACATGTCATTTGATATTCATGACATTTTTTCTTGATGACTGAGCAATCTGTCTCAGAAGACATAATGATGCTAAGATAACCTATGGACAGATGCTACAAACAAATTTTGCTTTTCTCATTCAGCAATCAATCAATGAGTCATCACTGTAAAAGATTATCGACATCTATCATCTAGAACACTTCAGTCATGCAATTCTCACTTCTCCAAGCCCACTCCTCGCTCCCAGATTTCTTTCTCCTCCATCTTTATTTCTTACTGGAAAGTAATGGGAATTTTTTTTGAAAAAGATATTTTTGCAAGTTTTAGATGAAATGGACAACCACATGAGTACTAATCAAACTATTTTAGTGTTACTTCTCTTCAAGATAATAGATAACAATAATTGAATGGTCACCCTTAGCTGGAGACTTTTTAAATTTTTTAAGTATTTTGAATCTTTGAATCACCATAAAAGTCATAAAATAGGCTCTATTATTTTCTCCAGTGAATACATTGGAATGTCTAAAGGTTAAGAATCCACTACAATATCAGAAGACCCACTTACCCTATACCGTATGATGGGGATTTCATAGAAATTGTTGGAGAGGAGGTTGCAATGTAACTAGAAAAAGACAATATAATAAGACTTATTTATTCACAAATTACTAGTCACAAAGTATGGTTGATCTTGACTGTGGCTAATGCAATTGTGCAGAAAGACTTTCAGTTTATTAGACTTTCCCTGTGGAGTCACCATATCTGTGGATTACAATAATCTTAGTTTAATGGTTAATAGTGGTAAGGAGTCTTCTTCCATCATGTCATGCTAAAAATTCTGATCTCATGATCTTACCTCCTAGTCTGATCTTTCGTTCATATCTTTTGTTAGTGCGAAAGGCATCATTCACTTACCCAAACCTGGAGCACATTGTTTTCTGTGATTTTTCTTACTTGTTCACCTCTACAAAGAGTCATTCCCCACGTCCTATTGATACCAACTCCTAAATGTCTCACAAAATCTTTTTCAATCCTTACCCTTCATTTAGACACTTAGCCCAGCTCTCCTGGGGTGCAGCAATAGGCTTCTACCTCATTATCTCCAATTTCACTTCCCACCCACATTTATGTCAGTCGCCACACTGATGTCATTGTGATCTTTCTAGAATTGAAAATTGTTATGGCATCTATCTGTTATAAATTTTCCCACTTTAAACTTTCTGAAAATCTTCATAGAAAATTCAAATGTATTGTCAGGCATATGGCCTTCTGTTATCCAGTCTTTGCTCCTTATGATCCCAAATGAAGCCTTCATTTCAGGTACAGCATCGCATTCATAGTCCCCTCCGTAAGTCAAGCTTATTCACCCCTCTATCATTTTGCACATGTTGTCCCCACCTTGAAGTCACTTTCCCCCCAACTGTCTCTATGCTCCATGCTCAGCTGTCCCTTTGCTTCCATTCATACTTCCAATCCTTTGTGGAAAATAGAAGGGGAAATTAATTACTCTGATTTGTCTTGTGTTGAGGCTCATATTTCAGATTTTCTTGATGTCTCTTCCCTATCTCCAGACTGAGTTATGGATGGCGTCTTCAATCAAATCCCCAGTTATTCCATCTATATGCAGAGTACCTTTCAATTGGCTTGCTACGGCATAATACCAGAGAGTGAAATGATGGAAGGAACTTAAAAATAATGATGGAAGGAACTTAAAGATATTTCTTTGTGTGACTTCAGGCTCTACAAGACTGTCTTTTTTTTTTTTTTTTTTTTGGTACAGGCAAAACAAAAAAGAGCAGAAGCAGGCAGGAAGAGAGAGGAGAAAGAAGCACTTTATTTTATTTAGTTGTTCATCTTCATTGTGTTCCCTAAGGCCCGGATCTTGAACCTGAGACCTTGGGATGTATATGGACAGCACCCAGAGTCTACTAGACTGCGAAACCACCAGGACATAACTAGAATACTATCTTGCTGTCCTATAAATATTTGCCAATTAGTAAATAAGTGAAACTATATGTTGACCAATTTCCTAACATTTTCCTCTTCAAAGAAAATAAAAGGTAGAAATCTAAACTCCTACATGAAGCAAGTCCAGCTGACCATTTTCTACTAGTAGCACTTGTGTCTCTATTAAAAGAGTAGAAATATAGTATGAAAACTTTGTGAGAACATCTCTGAAAGATATATATATATATATGCAACATTATAGAATGAAAAAGAAGAATTTGAGAGGGCAAAGTGCTAAATAGCATAGAAATGATTGGATTTCTTTCCCTTCAAATCTGAAACAACTTTGCTTGAATAATGACTAAATAGAATGTCTTCCTTTTATCTGGGACTATTTATAGGTGCATACAGTGGATGCTTTAGTATTTGCCTTTTGCTTACATTTTACATAATTTTTAAAACAACTGGGATTATAGATTAACTGGATAAAAATACCATGTATAGATATAAACTTTTAAATAGTAACATTTTTGACCACAGGAATCCTTCAAAATACTTATAGTAGACATAACTTGCATAAATGTCAGAAAATTCACTGAAAGCATAAAATATTTAAATAAACAAAATGAAGAAAGGCAGATATAGTAAGACTCACCTTTTTTTTCCTTTTGCTCATGCTGAAAGGAGTGTCCCTTCTTTCATGTGAGCTATCCCCCACATTTAATGTTCTCTGGTCTCCTCCAGTGCTACTATTTCTTAACCTCCACTTTCCTGCCTTCAAAAAAATCAGTATTTAAATATAGTACAGTCAAATCTCTTCTACCCGATTGAAAAGAAAAGACAAGTCCTTTAACACCCATATTTTGTTGACAACTGTCCCTTCTCTTTGTACCCTCATTCCTTCACGTTCTGTTACTGAAGAGTTGTTGATTCTCTTTGTCTCCACTTTCTGACTTGACATTCTCTCAACTGACTTTCCCCCAGACCCCTCCACTGAAAACACGCTCGCGTGTGCATGTTGTTAAGTTCACGTGAGCAGCGTTGCATTGACAATTCCTTGTCTTATTTGTCAGTTGCAGATGCCTTACCATTGATTCAGTTGTTGATTTCTCTGACCTCACCTTCTCTTAGTTCTGATGCTAACTTTCTGGTTATTCCACCTCATTTTTCTTCATGAGTTTCATTTCCCATTCTGTTCCCCAATGTTGTATTCCTAGGGTACCCTCCTTGGGTCTTCAAACCAACATTCTCCTTGTCTGACTCCTCTAATGGTATAGTTCCTTGGTATTATGATTATCTTCAAATCTATATTTCCTACCCTGGATATCTGATTGCATATCTAATAGTCTCCAGTATGCTCGGCATGCCTTCCTTGAAGTGTGTAAAACAATTTGTGAGGTTACAGGAAGAAAAAGTGAAATATTTCTAATTATTTTATTTTCTTATCCTCCAATGTATGACCTTTATCAATGCTACTTATATGCATAATTAGCACTGTTCTCATGGCTTGTTTGTTCTCCCATTTCTGGGGTCACATAGAACAAGCTCTGTCTCTGTGTCTTTAATCACCGCATAGAGGCAATGATACAGGAAGCTCATGGTCATTAGGTATCTCTTACAGAGAATTGGTCACATTTAAGCCAATCCAGTTAGATGCAGCCTTTCTCTCCCTCTCATCCTTAATGCTGAACTCCAAAAAAATCGGGTGATACAAATCCTAAATCCAATTATTATTCTTAAACAATGCGGGCAGGTTTGTATCCCCCCAAAACTGTGACTACACACATATTATTTCTCTTTACTTAATATGTTCTATAACATCAGTCAAGAGTCACTGTGGTGCTGGTATATTGGGAAATAAGCATCAGTATAAACCAGGTGAGATGAATGATTTCCTGACATAGGTCGCATTACATCCAAGTTGTACATTTCATTAAAATATGCTTATAAAATAGTAAAATCCTTGTAACTCTTTTTGTGAGGTTGAGAATAACCACAAAATATTTTTTTCTACATAGTCTTCTACTGATTATCTCTTGGGAAAACAGTTTTATTTTGCAAAAAGGAAATGTTTTAAATTTGAGGACATTGGCTGTCAGCATTTTGCTAAGAGATTTATTTGAAGAAATAATCATCATTATTTGTCCCTCCAAGATGAGAGTGATATTTTAAAACTGTGAGAAAATTACTACTTTTTAGAACAAATTGGTCTAAGAAGACAGAAATGTATAAAATTGTTATTTAGAAATGCTTCCATAATTAATAGGATTTTCATGATGGAAATGTCCATTATCTATACAAACTTAAAATTGGAACACTTAAAAAAACTTATAATTGCAAATTTCCTATTCCATTTAAGCCTTTTCTACTTTTTAGGTACTTGTTAACTCAAACTCTCTTGGTTAGTTTGCTAAACTTAAAAAAAAAATCTGAAATTTTCTAAGACGATAAAAAATCACACAGTAATTGTAATAAAAGTCTGCATAATTTATAGATGGTATTGGAAGAGGAGTATCATGATGGGTTAATTGCAGCCAAGAAAAATTTTTCAGTTTTAAGTAACATTTTCCTGCGAGGAAAAATTTTCAGCATTGAAATCAAAGAAAAACTTAGAACTAGATATTTGAATCACTCTGTTGCACAATGTCAAATTAGGTTTTCAAAAATAATAATAAAAAAATTCATTCACATAGCTCTCTAAAAATTGTCTTAATATCTGGAAGAAACCATAAAGTTCTGAATCGCTGATTAATTACTAAAATAATTATTTAAAGCAAATTAATTATTTAATCAGATTGTAACCTGCTTTAGGTTTTGTGTAGGCTCTGCAATGTACAGGAATTATTAGTAAGGGAGGATGTACATAAGCTATAAATGCATACACCTAATTGAGCAGTGCAAACAGTTACCGTGATGTGTCATTAAGCACTTCTAAGCCTCTTGTGATTCTGTCTACTTCTTTCTACTTTGCCATCTTACTCAGAGCAGACCACCCATCTCACTTGGATTGTCCTGCCTCTGCTTTCCCATCATCTCTCTCTTCCAATCCATTCTTCAGCTCCCAGAGAGAGGGAGTTCCTAAAGTGAGAAAATGAACAGGCCCTTCAGTGGTGTCCTTTGCTGTCAGGATACAATCCACCTCCATCACATGACCTCCCAGGCTCCTCTGGATCTGTCCTCTGGGCCTGCCACAGCTCAGTCTACCAGGCCTGCCTTGAAACCTGCTCCAGATATAGGAACTTACAGTCTCCTCAAGTGACCAAGCCTCTCTCACAACACGATCTTGACACATGAGAAGGACTTGTTTTTTTGCAGTCTGGGTTGAGGTGGGGAAAAGACTTCTAAGTCCTCCTCATCTCTCAGGAGTCACCTAAAATAACATTTACTTCCGGAAGCCTCTACTGACCCTCAGTTCCCCAAGTACCTGTTACAACATACATCCCAGGACTTACCATGCTGTATTAGATTCACCTTTCCCTGGATAATTAATCAAAAAAAAAAAAAAAAAAAGAAGAAATAAAGAAAAAAATTGAATCCAAGTGACCTAAAGAAGAAAAGGTTGATGAGCAGACAGGGTTTTAATATTTTCTGAGTGATTTACCCATCCTTGCATTCTCTACATTCACACTTATTTCTACCCTTGGAAAAATAAAACCTTATTATTTTAAATCATTGTCATTTGAGTTTCATGTAAAATTCAGCTAAGTTCAATTATTTCAGATACACTATCTCTGATGACTACGTATAGATTATATGCAGGAATAGATTGAACAACAATAAATGTACTTTTTCTTATTTCAGGGTGTTGTCATGAACATGGATTTCTGCCTACAAATGCATTAGTAGAGTAGGCTCAAATATGTTAAGGTAACAAAAATAATTCTACTCTTAGCAGTGTAGCACACAAAGATTTATTGTCCCTCACAGAGGCCATTTCAGAGCAGTCAGGGCTTTGCTCCAGTCAGTGATTCAGGATCCAGTTTCCCTCTGCCTCACAATTTCTCTGAGAGGGCGAAGAGAGAATATGAGGTAGCATACAACAAAATCTGTCATTTTTAATAACAGGTTATTTGCTAGAATAAGTCACATGGCCTTGCCTTACTCACAGGAGACTATCAGTTTCTATTGCCTACTACCAACATAAAAAATAAATAAAACATTTCAAAATGCAAGTTCTCTTGGGGGAGGTAATGCACTTTACATTCCTAAATCGAATGACAGAAGACAGAAGGGAAGAGAAGAAAAGGAAGAAGGAGGCTCAGCAGACTCTTTGTAATTTTGTCTCATGTGGGGTGGGGTTAGTGTGAGTGATATATCAGTCAAGAAGGGGTAGTGTATGTTCTTACCCTCCACACTGAAGTGTAAATCAGTGATGTCTTTTTACATTCTAAATCTAAGGAAAACTAATGTTCCACTTTAATTTTCAAATATGTCTTTTACATTGAAGCTGTTACTTGAGCTATTTTCTTTTCAATGCTTGGCCCAAATATTTCCATCTATAAGATGAGAAGTCCTTTCTACTTTTAAGACCACTAATGTGTATGGAATAATAATAATTCTCATATGCTCTAAAATATACTCTAGATAATTTTAATTTATTAATTCTACCAAAAGTGTAGAAACCAATGCTTAAATAAATAACTATGGTTTGATAGCTCATAAGGAATTCATTAAGTTAAAGGAGAGATTGAATTTAATTGCCTGTAAGATAGGTTTACAGAGTTCACCTTTGGTTATTTTAATTGATTATGAATTTTTAGAAATATTAGGCACCAAAATGAATACCTGCTGAGCTATTCCTGCCTGTAGGCATTTACAGTCCACTTAAGAAAGATGGAACACGTGTTGTTGAAACAATTAGAAGAGAGACAATAGGAAATAGATGTGTCAACAAATATAACTAAGTGCTAAATTGTGCAGTATAATTAGATACTTTGAAGTTAGAAGAGGAAATAGAGTTAGATGGAAAATAGCTCCATTAATATGCAAATAAAGATAAAATACAATCACTATAATAACAAGGCTCCTTACTTTAAAGATGTCATGTACCCAAGTCAAAGTTGTCATCTTAAAACAGGAGCTGAAAATAACAGGAGCCAGATTCATGGACTTTGACATATTTTCAATTCCAGAATTGTGAAGTGTTTTTTTTGTTTTTTTTTTCCTAGTGAACTAACATAAATATATGGCTTAATTCTCAAAGAACTCCCAGTGAGAAAAGCTGCTGGAATTAGCAGTATTTTGAAAACATCAGAGGAAGCAAAAATGACAATATGTGAAGAGTTTTTTTCAAAGCCTGGCAGTGTAGTATATCAGATCAAAAGGACTTTGGAAATAATTTCTCTGAGACACTGCCTGCTGGTCATTATCATTTTCTACTAAGGAGTTGCCACCATTATTGGTTATAAAGAAGAGGATCTTTCCTATAATTTTTTTTAGGAACTTACTATTTTCTGCCTCTACATAATATTAAATTCAGAACAAATGGAGTAACATATTCTGAGACTCAAAGGGAGCAAGTGGATAGGCTCTCACTGAAACCTCTCCCAGTGTGATACCTTCTCAGACCATCTCTTCATTTCCAGCAACTCCCTGCCAGGCTCCTCACTTACTTAGCAGAACTTTCAGTGGTCTCAGCAGTTCTCTCTGCTGTAGCTTATCAGAGCCGAGGCCCTTGGGAGTTAAGCGCCATCCTCAAATTGGACTCATCTTTTTCCATTCACTACAGGGTTGGGTGTCATGTCCACCCGACCACTTCTGGCAACTGTCGCCACCTCTCAGGACCGCGCTTGCTACCCCACCATCATCCGGCAATGACCGACCCCTTCGCCTAGGACATGGCTGCATTCCTTGGTGAATACTTTTCCCCAGGAAAACAGGACAAAGGAACATGAAATCAAAGTCTTCTATTTAAAGAAAGCAAAATTGATGATTGCAAGACATCAAATGCCCATCCTTCTGCTCTTTGGCTATTCTGTGAGGCCTTATTTCTCCACCTAGAAGACATATCCTCCTCCTAGAACTATCTTCCAATCAAATTGTAATCTTGTTCTTTGAGGAGTTCCATTTTGGGGTCCTGACTCAAATAAAATCCTAAATTCACTCCTAAAGAATACTCATTTTTGACGATAAGAAAAATTTTTTTGGTCACTCTGTTATCACCAATAAAAAGGTTGCTGGAAAGAGCAGGAAAGTTTGGTATGATCTCAGGGGATGGTATCAGCTACTAATGAAAGTGACTTCAAGCTGGGATCCTTGGGAGCCATAGTAGAGGGAGTAGTGGGGCTAGCAGAGAGAGGACCCTGCTCTGCACCAGGACAAAAAGGAGGGACCATTTCTGCTGCACACAGCTGATGTGTGACAATAACATGGGACTCACATTAGATTCTATGTTGCATCGAGGGGCAGGCCTGCAACTCTAAAGTTGAGGACGCTTCTCTATCAGAGCCTTTAGGGCTTTTCTGAGAAGAGAATTGAGCAGCAAAACTACCATGACTGATTGGTGATGTCTGCTACAGAAGTGGGAGGGTTTAGGATGACTCACATGACATTTATCAGCATTACCCTATACCATGCTATATTTGTCAGACTTCTGCCCAGTTCTTTCACTTCTGATTGAGCCCTTAAGGCTGGGAAATATTGAGCTGCAGGATCATTTGGGAAGCTATGAGGTCTGAACTTCATGCACCTTTTAAGCAGGGGTGGCATTTAGACCTAAAGTAGAAGATAGTGGGGAAGACACTGCTCAACTCCAGAATATGAGCTTGGAGTCTTCATATCTTCAGCTCTCCAAGAGAGCATTAGCTTTCCAAAGGGCAACAGCACGCCGACCTTGGCAGCAGGATGTGCTCAGAAATATTTGATTTCAGTGAGCAGCTTCTCAACTGCCACCACAGAAGTGCATATTGCCACCTTCTGGACCTCTTGAGAAGTGGCACTTTGATTACTTCAAATAGAACACATAATTGTCATCAGTTATTTTTTTATAAATATGTGCAAAAGAACAATTCACAGAAGAGCTCCAGAGTATATAAAATGAAGGCTTTGAGTTATATTTCACCGAATAAATTAAATAGTGGGAATAGTGAAAATCCTCAGAGCTCTGAACATTTTAGTTTTAGGAATCAGAAGTCTTTTTAAAATTGCATCCGTGAATTTCTAATTTCTTGTCAGACTATCAGTTCGAGCTATCATGCTAGCTGAGACAATTTTATACCTTTTAAAATTCTGTAGCTATCATCAGCTTCTGTCTCAGAAGGAAATAAACACACGATGCAGAAAGAGAAACGTGAATACACATACCAAATACATAACACGTCGGCGCTACGTTAGGCGCTGTGTTTGTTTGTTAATCTAACAGCATGCTACTATAATAACCTACTTAAAGATAGGGAAATTAAGGTTTACAATGTTATACAAGATGTTCTAAGTAAAGACCAGGGTTTAAACTCATATTTTTTAGACTCCGGTCTATGCACTTTCACATCAGAGAAGGAGGAATGTATCTTTTGAAGGGCGCTGAGTTACCCAGCAGTGGTAAGAAAGGGCAGCCCAATTGTTTAGAAAAAAGGTAAAACTCAGAAAACAAATGAGATATGTTAAAATAACAAGGAAAGCTAGATTGAATGAAAATTAAAGAATATATTCCTTACCATAACAGAGTCAAATTGCAAATCAGTAATGATAAAAAAGAAAATTTCTAAATATTTGTCAATTAGACAATAACTTCTGAATACCCATGAGCAAAAGGAAAAGGAAACTACAGAGCAAATACTCACGGAAGAATGATAATAAAAATACGATATATCAAAATTTGTGGAATGCATTTAAAGCAATATTAGAGAATTTTGAAGTATAAAATTTTATGTTAATAGATAAAAACCTTTTATTCTAAAGATTTTAGTATTTAATTTTTATTGGCCTAACTTTTATAGTTGTTGCTGGTTTGTTCACTTTACATAGCTGTCTATTTTTTGTCAAATGATATGATGCTAAGTTTTCTTGGTTTTACTGAACTGCACAGGTTGCCGATTTAATGCACTTTGAAAACTAGATCTGGTAACATGGCAGATCTGTTATTCTACTCTTCATGTGATAGGTCAGTTGCCTTCTTCCTACTATTTGATTTTCTAATATTCTGAAAATGTTTACTCATCTTACAATTGTACTAAAGCTCTTCCTATCTTTATGCCTGTGTAGGATTAAATTTAAAATTATTATCCAATGTGTCTTGGAACCAGCTTGTGGCAACTCGTTGGAACCAATTGTTAATTTTTCAGCAATCAGTCCAGCTTATTGCTAATCACAACCTTTATTAAAAATTTATTTATAAAAACTAATAATTAATTTTTTAATTATTAAAATAAGTCAATGCACACCCCAAACTCATTACTTCTCCATTTCATTATTACATTTCACTCTTTTAGGCTTTTAAGAGTATTCATATATATTGTACCTGTAGGCAGAAGTACTTGTTAATGGTAAGCTACTGAACATCTTTTTGTTCAAGGGCATCATGTGGGTAACTTAAAATCAACTATGATGAGTGATACATACCAAGAACATACACAAAACTGCAACCAGGGCTTGATTTATTTATAATTGTTAATGCAGATTAACACTTAAAAACCTGTTATGATGCAATGTTCCTTCATTTTTTTGAAGTATGTTATGTATTTAACTGTGACATTTTAAATAGCATCAAAATACTGAGAACATATTCCTCCGTATTTGAAAACTATTATCTGATTCAGTAAGATATAGCTCATTTCATTGACAATGGGTGAAGTTCCAACGTTTTGTTGTTCACTTTTGTAAAGCTCATTAATGTAATTAAAAAATATCATCCAGTCCTATTAGAACTATATATATACACTGACTGATGACATAAGCAACTTCTTTGCTGAATCAGACGATAAATAAAGATTTATTCATTTTTTATTCTGGCAAGTTATGAATGAATCACAACTATAAATTGGTTTTTGACGCAAGAGTTTGACAAAATTCATTGAAAACATTCTGTAAAAATCAGTGGACTGGTGGCCTATCAGGTTAACCTGGGCACAGTCCACATATATCCCAAGGTCCCTGTTTGAAGACTCAGAAAAATAACTAAGATGAAAGCTAAATTAAATAAAATACTTTTTCTTACTCTCTCAAAAAATTGAATCAACCATATGAGATTTGCAATAAAGAGTATATTTTCTAATTATTTATGCACACATTTTTGTTGATAAAATTTATAATAATTTGATATACATTTAACATTTACCAGCACACCAATGATACTGACTCTCACGATGTCAAGAGCTAGCTCTCCCACTCTTGCACACCTGCTTTTCTTTCTTCAAGCCCTCAGTGAATATAATAATAAATATCGTGATGGGTAGAAAATAACCCTCCAATTGCCTTATAATCAGTGGCTGGACTGCAGAGGGATGATAACTACTTTGGCTTATTGCAACTTTCTGAGTTCCAGAACCAGGAAGCCTACAGGGGATATCCAGAGCTTCTTCTTTTTTAATTTCAGATGAGTAGATTTTCTCTGATTTAGAGACTGTAAAAAAATTATTTTGTCAATCCAGTGTCATCGATCTTGCAGTTACCAATAGGTGATAGTAGTAATAGTTTCTTTCAGTCTGAATTTTTAATATTATGAGCTTTCATTAGTCTAAGAGTCAATTTTGTTTTCAATGAGAAAAGAGACTATCTGCTTCAATATTATTCATAAGACATCAAATTGCAATTCAGAATCTAAAATTTGTTACCTAATGGAGATAGGGGAAGTTAATTGCATAAATTTCTCCTTTTAGACTAGCATGTTTCTATTTCTAGTTGTTACCAACCTTATTTTCTTTGTCTGTTTAATTATATGGAACAGATTGCTTGAATTAAAAATAAAGAGTTCTGTGTATTCTCATTAAGGAGTTCATAAATGTATTGAGAATAACTTTACTTTCAATTGCATTAATTTGCAAAGTAATTTTTATGTACAAGTGGTAATGCTAGAGAAACTCACGAGAGTAAAGTAAAGTAATCTGGGAGTACTTTTCCTCTTCTCTAGGCCTTCATATATATTAAATATCCAGAGCACATACAAATGAAACAGGTGTTAACCTAATAAACCTATGACTCAAGAAAAAATTAAACACTATAAATACCACCGTTCAAGTGGTGGGGTGAGGGAAAAGTCAGGTCAACATACAAGAAAACATTTTTAAGGAATATTAAAAGATGCTGTCAAATACATGCAAAGAGAAAAACTACTAGATCTATTCAAGAAAAATGTCTCTCATATACACTTTGACTTTTAAAATTTGCACTCTTTATGGTAAATATATTTTCTTATAACATTTCTAAAGCGATTTGTCCTTGATGTTAATTCTGAGAAGACTCAAATCTAAGATCATTAAATTTACATTTCAAAGCCTCAGCATTCAAGTCTTTTGAAATTGGTGGGAATTATGTTCAAAAATTTAAGTTTTGCTATTACCTCAAATGTCTTGATTGTTGGTAAATGTGCTCATTTTAAATTTTAGATGAAAATTTATTTTCGAATCAATGATGCTGTCTCTGAAATTGCAAAAGTTCTTGCCTGAAATATCTGCATGAGCATTTGTGACGCCTGTTAAATACCTCTGTAGGTGCCTGTAAAATAATATCTTTTTCAGTTAACAAGAAAAATTATATTGAAAATGTATTTCCAGATGATACAGATGGGATGGAATAGAGGAAGCAATTACAGGGTTAAGAGGTTCAGTAGATATTTATAGATAGGTGCCTCATCCTGGAATGGATCAAATAGTGATAATCACCTATAAAAGGACTTATTGGTAGGGACAGACCTTATCAAATGTATGTATCAGGAAAATATATTATCCCTTTTGCTTTACCAACTTTTATTTTAAAAAGAGTGCTATGTATTTTCTATAACTGCTATTTCACCAGGGTCATGTTGTTATATATATATATATATATATATATATATATATATATATATAACATATATATATACACACACATACACACACATACATACACACACACACATATATATATATATATATGTTATGTATATTCACCCTTGGTTTTTCTTTAGTTGAAACCAGTAATAGTAGCTTTAGAGGAAAATGTTCCTAAAGAGACAAGTTTGTGACACCTTTTCTTTTGTCTACATGAGCCCAAAGGACAATTTAGGACTCTGTGAGGTTTAACAAATGACTTTCTGGGGGAGTGCTAAGGAGAAGAAATGGATGAAAACAGTAAATCCTGTGAAATGTGCTCCTGAAATTAGGTAACTAGAAATTAACTTAAAATCAAGAAACATTTATGTATTTTGGAAAGACAAACTGCAAATGAGGTGTGCATGGTGGGAGGTGGGTTCCTATGCTGCTAAAAATCAGGAAAGACACTAGTAGGAAATATTGGCAATAAGAGTCATATTTGTCTTTCTCCAGAAAATTAGAGAAAAAATAATTTTAAGAGAAAGATACACCTTCAGTAGAACCTAGTCATCCATGCTAAACTGACAAAAATAAGGAATTAAACTGGAATTTATGCATACAACCTGTACACCAGTTATAGATATTATCAGAGAATTCTCCCACAGCAAAAACTGGACACAAAACAATACCCAAGCCAAGTCAGCTACTCACTCTATCAAAATAAAACAGGCTTCACTCTGACAGTAAAGAGAAAGAATATCATGGAGAAAATAAGAAAGACCACTAGAGAAATAAGGGCTAAGGAAGACTCAGAAATATCACCTAAAAACAAATTCATCTACTGCAGGAAATCAATGAAAACATGAGGAAAGTTGGATTCTTAAGGAAAATTAATTATCATAAAGCT
Organism: Solenodon paradoxus; assembly: GCA_004363575.1. Lineage (NCBI taxonomy): Eukaryota > Metazoa > Chordata > Mammalia > Eulipotyphla > Solenodontidae > Solenodon > Solenodon paradoxus. The sequence continues at coordinate 282,864 of RJWH01001595.1, read as the reverse complement.
GAGAACTTTCAGACACGTAAGATGGCAGACTAGCAAGATCTCGAGCTCACCTCTTCCCCACAGATACAACAAAATTGCCTCTAGACACAAACTATAGCCTTCAAAAAAGAACTGAGGATTGGGGCCTGGTATCTCCACAAGGGAAAGTGATACACAATATTAGAAAGGAAGGGTAAAATCAAAACCTGGTCTCACCAGGATCATTGCCCAGGCAAAGTGACCCAAGGTCGGGAGGGACACTGGTGATAATACCTTTACCTAGGAACTATAGGGTTACTCCACATTGGGTGCCCCAGATCTAGGAGCTGCATCCTAGAGGGGAGGGCATATACCCTGATGTGGGAAACAGAGACTTTCTTTTGGAGAACAATAGGATTCTGGGGAACAGAGAAGAAAAGACAGTAAGCATGGGAAGTCAACAGATAAAATATGAATAGATTTAACTAAAAGATTTTCATTTATTGAACCAAAAACTTCAGTAGGAAAAATTTAAAAAAGAGGGATAGCATTTCAGTGAGAAGAGTCTGTGCTGGGTGCCCTCCCAGATTCTCTTTGTTCTATGTAGTGCTGGCACATGTGGACACCATATTGGAGTTAGGGTCAGCCATATTGGAATAGGGTCAGAGGTCAAAATATCTGCCCCATCAGCAGGTCATGGAACAGTCTGTTCTGGTTATGTCCCTTGTGGTGACCAGTGTGGTATTTACATAGGATAGGAGCAGGTAGCCAGAACCTGCAATCCTGGCACAGGCAGCTGAGTGTTTTCTTGCAAAGTTACATTTGTGGAGCTTCCAGTTCCGTGACAGCTCTCTCAAAGTGGGTCACAGAGATGTCAGAGTCTAAAAAACAACTCTCTCTCCCCTGATTGGAGCTGCTGCTTACTTTCTTTCTTGTCTGAAGCCTAAAGCCCTCAGGCCCCAGCAGCTGGATCACTGGATTCAGTCCACCCTGCAACCAAAAATCCTAACACACGACTATTACATCGAGATAGAGAAAGAAAGATTTTTAATCTAATTCATAGAAATAAACACAGGATGAGAGAGAGAGAGAGAGAGAGAGAGAGAGAGAGAGAGAGAGAGAGAGAGAGATCCCCAAATGATGCATCAAAATACAACCCAAGAAAAATATCCTAATGCAAGAGAATTAAGTAAGGTAGCTTAAGAAGATTTCAAACCAATAGTCTTGATGATTCGCACTAAAATTAGAAAACTACAGATGAACAAAACTTAACCTACAAAACATGCATAGGAAATATGGGAAAGTTCCAAACAGAAATCAAAGCTAAAATATACTATAGAAGAACTAAAAAACATAATAGAGGTGCTCAATGGGATACTGGAAGAAGCTCCTAACCAAATCAGTGAGCTAGAAGAAAGGGCAGTAGAAAGCCCCCAGATAGACCAGCAAAGAGAAAAAAAGAAAAACATATCATAAGAAACTTATGAAATAACAAGAAGAACAGCATCCACATCATAGGGGCTCCAGAAAGAGGAGAGAGCAAGAAAAGAGCAGAAACCTGAATAGAAAAAATAATAGGTGATAACTTTCCTAACTTGGGGAAGAAAACGGATATTCAGAAAGTGCAAAGAGTTCCAAATAAAATAAGCTCAAGCAAACATACACCAAGACACATTGTAGCACCACAAAAATTCAAGATAAAGAGAATCTTAAAAGCAGTTGGAGGAAAAAAAGTCTCATATAAGGGAATTACTGTAAGATTGTCAGCATGTTTCTCAAGCAGAAAATTTACAAGCCAGAAAAGAAAGGCAACATGTATTTAAAATGCTGAAAGAAACGAACTTCCAACCAAGAATACCCTATCCTGCTAGATTATCACTTGGAATTAAAGGAATGATAAAGAACTTTCCATAAAAGCAAAAATTAGTAGAATTCATCATGATGAAACCAGTTTTCTAAGAAATACTACAGTATATCTATGAAATCCCATTTAGAAGCAGCAAGACACAAAAAAATAGATAATGCAGGGTAGTTAACAAATGTGGACTGTTAGAATGAGCTTGATTTGAACTTGCTTTCAATTTAAAATAGATTATAAGCAAAACAACAATGAGGTATCACCTCACACCTGTGAGAATGGCTAGTATCCAAAAAGCTAGAACAACAAGTGTTGTTGAATATACAGAGAAAATAAAACCATATGCACTGTTGGTGGGAGTGTAAACTGATGCAACCATTATGAAGAGTAGTATGGAGACTCTCCAAAAACTTTAAAATACAAATTTCATGTGATTCCATATTCCACTTCTGGTTATTTACCAGAAGTTATTTACTGAAAAACACTAATTTGAAAAAACATGCATCTTTATGTTTATTGAAAAATTATTTACAATATCCAAGAACTGGCAGCAACGTAAGTACCCACAGAATGGTAAATGGATAAAGAAGATGTAAGAGATATCTATCTATATATATCTAGCTATATATGTAGATAGATATGTACATATATATATTGGAATACTATACAGCTGTAAAAATGATGGAATCCTGCCATTTGAAATAACCATGGGTAGTCTTAGAAGAAATCATTTAAATAAGTAAAAAGGATATATTCAAATATCATAAGATGTGACTCATGTGTAATACATAGAGAAGCCAAACAAAAGAAACAAATCAAACAAAAATTTACTCTTAGTTTATAGGAACAAATTAGTGTCTACCATAAGATAAGGGGGAGAGAGGACAATTTGGGTAAAATGGGTTAATTATATGTGAAAGATAGAATTAGACTGTTGATGGTATAGTTAAAGTATTATACACAGATGTTGATTTGTTGACTTGTGATATTTACCTTAAACCTATATAATGATATAATGTATTTTCCTACAATAAAAATTTTAAATAAAAAAAAGAATCGGAAAATCAATGTGCCCTCATGGAGTAGCAGTTAGGTCAGCTGCCTCTGAAGGATCACAGTCCACATATATCCCAAGGACCCAGGTTCGTGTTACAGGTCCAGGGAAAACAACCAAGATGAGCAACTGAAATGAGTAAAATGCTTCTTCCTCCTCTCTCTTCTGCCTGCCTACCTATTCACTTTCATTCCTGACTGTAACTTTCCTTTAAAAAAAAAAAATCATAGTCATAGGGGAGGCATGACTAAGATGAAAAGTCAGTAGATTAATATCCAGCCAACATGGGGACCAAGCTAGTACAGAAAGATACTGTCTAGGTCTAAGTATATGGAAGGAAATACTGAGCAAAATAACTGAAATATTTTTATTTCAATAATTTTTAAGTTAGCCAAAAACTAAGAAAAAGAAATATCTGGAAAGATAAGCAAAATAGGATAAGCAAAATAGATAAGCAAAATTGAAGTCCAGAGGTCAGCGTGATGGAAACAGAAAGGACTCATAGAGTATTAAATAGAGAAAAACCCTTGGTGGGCCCGGGGTTATAATATCTACATCCCCATATATATCCACACACCATGGCATCAGAGGCCGAGATTTAATTTCCATATTCACAGTTAGCTGCAACTGTATTCTGTTGGAAATAAAGATGGGCTGTCACATTTCTGAAACAGAACTACAGATATTTTTCCTCCAACTGCTTGGTGCTAAGAGCAAGGATGCTTGCCATCCATAAAGAATGAATACTATGTGAAAAGCCGTGATGAGAAATTCAGGTTCCAGAATTGTGCTACCCACAGGTATTGATATAGATTTTCAGTTTAGTGACATATAAAATCCAAGGAATTAATTTATAGCTTATTGGGGGGCTTAGATATGGAGAGGGCAAGGCAAAGCATGTAGGACATCACCAAGTAGCTGCTCTTTTACAGTCCTGTCACAGGGGTTCACATGAAAGTCATCCCTGTTAAAGATTAGCTCAGAGTCAAAGGTTACAGACACCAAAAGAAAAGGAGTCACTCTCAAGGACAGTCGGCAGACTTAATAAATTGGGTAGATTTTTATTCTAAATGTAAGAGAAAATAGAGCAAGGTGAAAAGAAGTTAAAATAAGTGCAAGAGATAAAAATCCTACAGCAAGAAAAAGAGCATATATTTTAAAAAATTGCTTATATTCCTAATATAAATTCCACAAATGCAACACACACACACACACACACACACACACACACACACACACACGCCATGGTTATAAAAGCCAAAGAAAAATGGTCCAAAGGAATTGTGACAGACTGTAGTTAAGTAATGAGTCATCACTGTCAAATACAAAGACTCAGGATTGGATCCTGAACGGGGGGGGGGGGGGGGGGGGGGGGGGGGCGAAGACATTCCTGGGAAAACTGAAAAGAATGGTATGAGGTCTACAGGCAGTTAAATACTGTGTCAGTGTTTGACTCCTGGTTTTCATTACAGTTGTGCTATCATTATGAAAGAAGTTAACCTGGGGGAACACTAAAGGAAGGGTGTGGGGAAACTGGATTACTTTGTCAACGTTTTTATACGTTTAACATTATTCTTAGGGAGGTAGTTGCAGACGTTGGAGAAAGCTTTACGCTCCAATCTGAGGGGTACAGATTTTACACGGGTTTACACGGGAATCAGGAGGGGCCCCAGAGTCAGGCCCAGGAGAGGTCACATCGACGCTGCGCGTTGCGCCCCCTGGAGGCGGAGGGAAGCTGCTGGGAGGAGTGAGATGGGGGGCGGGCAGCTGCAGGAGGGGAGGAGTCTTAAGCTGGGGAAACAAGCGTTCATAGATGGCTTCCTTGTATAGGGGCACAAGGGGTGGACGATTTTAGGAGCCAGCTGTCCAGGTACGCGCGGTTATAGGTGGGGGTGGGGAGATCCCCGAAGTGTCGCCCTTGGATGGAAGGGACCGGGCTCGCGGTGGCCAGGGTGCTGGCAGGAAACGTTGGTGCCCCTCCTCTTCCCAAGTCAGCCCGGCGCCCCCCTTCAGTTTGGTTAGGCTGACCAGCGTGGGCAGCCAGCACCCCCGAGGGGTATTAGACTTCAGGCACTTAAACCTTCACCCTTCAGGGAGCTCAGCCCTTTTGGAAGCCACAGGCCTTTGCAAAGGAACGGATTCCGATCTCTAAACGACCCATTGCCGCTTAGAGGAAGACCTGTTTTGTGTGAGGTTTGTTGAAGAGGCTAGTACTCCTAACTGGGATGGAGTCTTGTTGTTTGTGGTTGTTTCGTTCTTCCACTAGTGTCTGCTATCACACTCGCAGTCAGACCACAATCTAAATAAAGTCCCTGACACCGCTGAATAGGGAATTTAGACCTCACTGATTTAGCACCGGTGAAAAGCTGGTGGTGCTCCCCAACACACTTATCCAAATGCTCAGATCTCCTTGGAGAGGGATGCAGGCAAATAAATCTATGGGCATGTTCACAGACAGTTAACATGCATGGAAAAGACAATCAAGAGAATATTGTAAAATGTTTCAGGAAAACTTACTGGACGGTTTTAAGAAACTGTCTCCTAAAGTCCCCCCGGCTTTAAGATGATTGGTAGAGGGTGTGGCTGCTGTGAGCATTTAGCATAGGCATTAGAGTCCATTAAAATGCTTGAAGGCAGGAAGAGAACAGTATTTAAATTTCCTCTGAAATGTTTTCTATCGCTCCTTTTTCAGTGAGTGGTTAAATGGCAAGCAAAAAGCGAGAAATCGAGTTACAGGTGAGCGTAACGTAATGTATCTTTACTTTAAGCCTTGGCTCTGGAAGACCATTTTCAGTACCTTCCTTTTTGCAGATGGTCGTCAATAATCAAAGCCTGTGGGATGAGATGTTGCAGAACAAAGGCCTAACAGGTACAGGACTCTCCCACTGCCCAACCATCTAGGAAGTTCCCAGGGAACCACATGGCACCCCAATGCAAAAGGCAGCCCTCCACTTCCAGCATAAACCACTGCTACTTCTTTACCCTTGTCCTGGCCCCTGCTCTAGCATTGGGGTAAGCTGCTTTTCTAGATTTTTGACTCTATTTTTTCATAAATATCATTATCTTCTAGTGATTGATGTTTACCAAGCCTGGTGTGGACCTTGCAAAGCAATGCAAGCTTTATTCAGAAAATTGAGAAATGAGTTGAATGAAGATGAAATTCTACATTTTGTTGTGGTAAGAGTTTTATTTCCATTAAACTATTAATTTTTGTTATTTTGTGTGTTTAAGTAGTCTCTTCAAGGGTTGTTGTTAATTTAAATAAGCTATCAAGTCTTAAAAATATACAGTGTTTATTTTGCAGTTTTGCTATGTATTTAATTCTCCCAGGTCTGAGAATGAACATAATCTTTATCCCATTTCTACAGTGTTGACATTAGTTATCATGATTGTGAGGATTAGAAAAGTATAAAAATGAATGCGGTCTATTGATCTGTTTCTTTGTACCTGATCACATGTTCAGTCTGTGTCCCTTAGAAGAAGGGCTGCAAGTATTGTTTATTGGAGAGTATTGATAGGACTCTGGGTACTTACCCAGTTACCAGTTTTCTGATGTTAATGACTCCCTCTTTTAGTTTCCATCCAAATGTGATGAGAGATTAAAGTATTACAGCCAAACTCATTGGACTTTATTGTATTGTATTTATCCATATCAAGTTATCAGCTGCTTAGAGCTTTGTTGTCTGATATGATCACCACAAGGCACAAGTGGTTTTTGATCACTTGAAATGCAGCCAATGCCACTGAGGAGCTGAATTTGTAATTTTCAATTTCAATTAATTTAGATCTAAGTTATCATAAAATTTAAAGTTGGGACAATTCGGGTACGTGACTCTACATTTTAAATGTAAATTTTGTGAAATCTAATGATTAGATCAATTATTTCTGTTAAGTTTCAGCAAGTAGAAGTGCAAATTGAGATGTAATCAGTGTAAAATACACACTAGATTTTGAAGACTTACTTTTAAAATAAGAATGTGAAATATCTCAATACTTTTTGATTTGATTGACTATGTGTTGAAATGATCCTATTTAGTCTATATTAAAGTGAAAATAAAACATTATTTTCACCTGTTTCTTTTCAACTTTTAAATGTGGCTACTAGAGAATTATAAAGTATATATGTGGCTCACGTGCTATTTCTGATGGGCAGAAACTGGTCCAAACAAGCTAAACGCTTAAAAATTCACCTTTTATCATTTTCTTCTTCAAGAGAGTACTTGGTGGAGGGGAATAAAAACTGCAAAGAAACCAACAAAAAATGGAAAAGAAAAGCAAAAACGAGAGAAGAGAGGCTTTACATAGCTCTTCAGTCATTTTGTCCAGAGGTTGACAAGTCTTCTGAAATCAGGGCCCTGTAGTTCTTTTAAAGGGCGGCATTCCTTGACAGTCTGCTTCACTCAGAGGAATCTTAACAGAGCAGGGGTGTGACTGTATTTGACTTCTGGCAGGGAGGAAAATCTAAGTTCAAGTCCAGAGAATGGGTTTTAAAGGGATTGCCACATCCACAGACAAGAGGTTGGCAAAAGAAGTTAAAAGGTAATATCTGAAGGAAATAGCAGCAAGCAAAGATCAGGGAGGACCAGAGCCTTCTGGCCAGTAGAATAAGGCAAGTGTGTCTGGAAGTAAGTGATAGGAGTGCAAGTTTGCAGGAAAACTCTGCTGTCTGAAAGGAGTCAATGGGTAGAGACAGAAAACAAGGCAGGCCTGCTGCTCAACTGTCAGTCCACCTGGAGGGGAATGTGGGTAAACAAGAAAGGAAGGCAGAAGGCAATGAGAAGTTATAACGATGCCATTTCCCAGCAGGTGTAGTGTTATTAAATGCCTCCTCATTCATGGAGTCTGAGTAGGAACAAACCTGGGTACGAGTATAGGTTGGACACGCTGGGACTGGATGAGGAGTGAGTCTGGAAGGAGAATTAGACCACAAAGTTTGTCGAGCTCCCGACTCAGCTCCTCTCAGGGTTGTATGAAGATACTCTCAACTGTGCTTTCTTTCCAAGCCAGACACAGCTGAACCCTGACCAGACAGAATTCCTCAACCTGCTCCACCAGGAATCCATTCTAGTACTGCATCTGTCCGCTCTGGGAAGTGCTAGTAAAATCTTTCCAAAACCTGTGCTATTCATAACACTGGCATCTGTTGAATTTAAACAAAAATGGTTGTGGATGTCCACAAATGAATCTTCTTCTGTTGTGTTTGAGCACACTCAACAATAGTGTATTCACACATAGACTGATTTCCTTTTCTGCTGTGACCTGTTCATACAGGGCTGGGAAAAAAAAATAGTCTTTAAACCTCACTGTGAGCAATGCAGTGGTTCCCTCTGCTGGATATTTTGCTTTCTGCAATTACCAAGTAAAGGGGTCCTTTCTGAACTTGTAAATGTTTTTAAGTCCTCTATTAAACCCTACAAGACAGACTACCTGTTGAAATCATCCTAAACTGAATGTCAGTATAAGTGTTTTTATGTGCCTTTTGAAAAGCATGAAGACTTATACTTAACATTGTACCTATACATGTAAAGTCATTAAATATTATTTATTGCAGTTCATTTATAATAGCATTATTAAATGCTTTAATTGTTAATACTTTATTATAATATAACATTGCAATGATGATACTTAGGTTAATTTAAATATAATCTTTGACTTTTGTCCTTTAATATTCTAGATTGGTTCCTTTTAGCCCCTTCCTTTAAAAAAAGTTTTTATTTTTTAGATAAAATTATGTAGAATCCAAATGCTGGTGCACCCAGGTGGAGTAGCAGTTAGATCAGCTGCCTCTGAAGGAGCACAGTCCATGTACATCCCAAGGACCTAGTTTCACATCCCAGGTCCAGGGAAATAACCACTGTGAACAACTAAATACAAGTAAATGCTTCTTCCTCCTCTTTCTTCCTACCTACCTATCTACTCACTTGCATTCCTGACCACCTTTCCTTAAAAACAAATCCAATATGCTAAAGAAGAAATCAACATAACTCTCTGGTTGACACAGGAATGTGGTATAACTCCTCACTGTCCACTTGTCTTTCCCCTCGGCCTACCTGGCAGCTGTTAAATCCCAGTTTGAAAATGCCTGCCTTCGACTGCAAAAGCCAATGTTCATAGAAGATCCTATCAATAAATCTCATTCTGACAGTCAGACCAAGGCAGGGTAGGGAAGGAAACGCTGTTATTTAATATATACTTATTTATAATCAATTTTGGACAACTTAAAATTTGTGAGAATATTTTAGAGATTACAAACATCAAACTCAAACTGAGTACCACCAGTTCATTTAGAATCATTTAGTGGGCTCCCTTTTTTAAAGGAGAGGTATAGGCAGGAGTGAAGGTGAATAGGCCAACAGGCAGGATGAGAGAGGAAGCAGAAGCATTTTATTTTGTTTTTATTTAGTTATTCACACTGGTTGTTCCCCCCAGACCTGAGACTCAAGCCCATGGTTTTGTGGCCTGTGCTCCTTCAGAGGTGAATGACCTAACTGCTGCTTCACCAGGAGTGCTGCAGGCTCCTTTTCATGTATGGCCCTGTGACTGATGCAGCAGAAGGAGTAACGTGCAAACGTGGAAATGAAGCATTCTGTGCACAGAGCTCGCCTCTACTGAAGGAGATGAGCTAGGTCCATACACTGAAGCACATCATGGAAAGGACTGCCATGCTCAGGGAGAGGGACAATAAAATGCTCTGTGGAGCAGAAGTGCTTTGCAGCAGGAGGAGCAAGACAGACATCCCAGAGGAAGGTCACTGGAGGGAGTTGGAAGGAAGGACAGGAGAGGATAACAAGGATGGAAAGTGACTGCGGGATATAGCAAACCACAGGAAGATGAGTTTAACTAATGGTTGAGGTTCAGAAAGGCAACAATGAGAAAGTAAGGTTGAAGCCAAGTGATGCAGGATGCGAATGGCGGTCTGTGCAATTTGATCCTGAAAACAGCTCTAACCTACTCAGAAAATACTGTGGTGCACATAAACCTTTGAATTGCATTAATCTCTGTGCAGAATGATTTGGATATAATTTCCTTTATTCTTACATGAAATATGTATTTATTTTTTTCAGGCTGAAGCTGACAATATTGTGACTTTGAAGTCATTTAGAGATAAATGTGAACCTATTTTTCTCTTTAGTCTTGTAAGTATAATATTTGTCATTTTGAATGTGATACCAGATTTCAATTTACCGTTAAAGTAAAAAGTGCAGGCAGCATTTTAAAATTCCCATAGAGTGTTGATCAAAATTAGAGACTTTTGTCTTATCCTTGCTTGTCTGTTAATATATTTATCACTTGAACTTTAGGAGCTCATTGTGGATTGAGGAGATAAGACCACCACATACTGAGTCAATCAGGGAAAAGAAAAATAATATATTTGTTTCCTAGGAAAATAATCAGAGATCTGTATGCTGAATTACTATTTACAGGAGTGAAACACTGAAAATTTCCTACATACCCACTATGAGAGAATTGGTTATAAATATTCATGTATGATGATACAAGAAAATATCTGTGTAGTCTCTATTTTATTATATATATATATATTGCTTTTTTCTCTGTATTTACAAAGAGACAGAAAGAAAGCAGGCAGTGTATTACCAAATGTTAATAGTAGTTTTCCATCCTTTCCTGTTTCCATGGGGGGAAGGATACATATTTAAGCTTTCTTCTTTACGCTTTTCTATATTTTGAAAATATTCTGCAGTGAACATACAACTTTAATCAAAAAGGATAATAAATACTATTTCCTAGAAGGAGAGTAAACAGTAGGCACTCACTTGTGTGACATAGATAATAACTACAGAAATAGAGTGATGGGGTACTAAAGAAAGGCTTCACAGAGAGAGCTTGGACTGTTTCTTTAGTGTTGGGTATTTCAATTGTCATGTTTTTATGTTAGAAATAACTTAAAAAAATAATTCTCACATATATTTTTGCCTCTTTTAAGCAAAACTCTTGCAACTATTTCAAGGAATTGAAGACTAGGTTTATTGAATGAAAAAATTACACCAAAGATATTGTTTTAAGTTGGATATACTGGATTTGAAGAATCAGATGAGAGGCCATCTAGAGACCAAGTATTTTCAGCTTGCAGAAGTACAGTGTCTTTACTGGGTCATGGTCATAGCTTTCTGATCCCCCCGACCTCAGTGTGTAGTTAAGGGAAGAATGAGTAACTGTGCAGAGGCAGAAACGGGCGTGGGGGGACTAATGGAACAGGGAGGAGACTCTACAGCAGTAGCAGGTGAGAACGTGAGATTGAGAAACACCAGCAGACAAGTGGGCTGCCATGTAGAGTCTGGAGCTCTGAGACCACCATCACCCTGCCCAGAGTCAGGTCTGATTAGTAGACCCATACCCACCCTCCTTAAATGAACGATCCGGTCCGTGTTTTCCTTTCTGCATTCAATGCCTAAATTCACCAATTCACCTTTCCACCCAGCCAGCCATAGTACTGTCTTCTCATGACCAGAATGTTATTTTCTGGACTCAGTTCCCCCCTCTCTTTCACTGTGTAACATCTGGAATTGGTAGAAGCAGTTAGTAAACTTTCTAACTAGATCTTTAACCAAAGCTTTTGCTCTACTTCTTGACTTTCCTTAACTGGTTCCTTACTTAGGACATTTATTTCTGCTGCCCTGAAGTGGTGACTATTTTCTCAGATTATGTATCTCCAGAGCAGAAATAGAATGGAGTTTTTTTCTTATTTCTTCCTCCTTTAGCAACTTTCTTTTCCTGGCTTATTAGGGGTTTATTCCATTTGGCTAAATTTTCTCCCATCTCGCTCCTTTCATTTACTGTGTCTTCAAATCACTTCTGTAGATGATTTAACATTTTAGCCTGTGGTTCAAACTTTTCCTTTCAAACCCAATTCCTGACACAACCACCTCACTATCAGCATTGATGGCATCACCCAGTATACTAGCCTCTCAATCCTTGAGCTCCTAACTGCCAGTGAGCTTTTTTTTCCTTCCTTCCTTCCTTCCTTCCTGCCTGCCTGCCTGCCTGCCTGCCTGCCTTCCTGCCTGCCTTCCTTCCTTCCAATACTTCTTAATTATTTTATTCATTTACTTACTTGCATATTTGCTTAATTACTACTTATTTGATATTTATTTTCCTCAGTCTCGAGCCCAGACCCATGGCTTTTATAGCTTGTGCCTTAGCTGTCTGAGGTGCAGAGGGCACTTCAGTGAGCTTTTCTTTTACTGCATCTCATCCATTCATTTTGCAGGCAAGCCTCAGATTCCATTATCACTCTGCTCCATATCCATAATCATTAATTTAAGAATCTCAAATTGAGACCACAGAGCCGGCCATTTGCTTGCTTATTCAAATATTCCTGCAGTGGCCCATATATTGATCAGCACTCTTAACTGACATCAAATTCCTTACAGCAAGTAGACATTAGCAAGAGATGTTAGGAAGCTAACAGAATTGTTGGAAATTTCCTTTTCATGGGAAGTTAGCTTTCATTTAAACCTTTCTCATTGGCCTTTGAATATAATTGAATCTTTCCAATCCAAAATATATACTTCTTTCTGAAACCATGACCCTCTACAGCTTCCACCCTTTATCTCACAGCTAAATTTCTCAGAAGAGTTTCCATATTTATTCTTACTTCATTTCTTCACACTCAACTGACTTCTCAACCCATTCATTCAACCTGACTTCTGTCTGATTATTCCACCAAATTTGCTGTTACTAATGTATCCATCAATCTGATGCTGAATATAATGGACCATTAGGTCTTCATCCAGACCTCTCAACTGTATTAAATACAGTGACCATGCTGTCTTTTTTGAAAGGTTAATCTCTTATCTTTTGTAAGTTGGTTTGCCTTTTGCTTCCTAGATGTTATTCCTCTCCTTATTTTCAGTTTTACCTTCTTCATTCAGTTATTAAATACCGATTTTATTATGCTACTTTCCTTAGAAAATTTCCTTTATACATATTTTCCATTTTCACCACTTATTTATCAATAACTCAATTTTGCATCTTCAGCTAAATCCTGTGTTTGAATTCTATGCTTATATATTCATCTGGTGCCTTAATTTCTCCTCTTGTTTGTTCAAGGACATCTCACAACGAACTGGTCCAACACCATCCCACCCACCCCCTGAAAATGTCGCCGTCTGTTGTTGCCGTATTTGGTGAATGAGATCTTAACCTACCTAGTTGCTCAAGACAGAAAGACAAAAATGTCATCTCAGTGACTTCTCTTTACATCACACAAAACCATTCCAGACCTTGGACCTGTCAGTTTCATCACCAAAGTCTTTCTCACGAACTCAACTGCTGCTTTCCATCTTCATTAACACTGCCATAGACCGAGCAGTCATCTCTCTCATCTTCACCTCTAGAATAGCCTCACATTTATATGCAAACATCTCCTGCCTACCACCAGCACTTTCTCCACATGGTAGATGAAATGATCCTCACAAACAACAGTTTCCTGATTGCTGCCGCCATTTAAATATCCCAGAGGCTTCCAACTGCACTCAGGGTTAAGACTGCATCATAACCTGACCCACACATCTGTATTGTCTGGTTTCCCCTACCTGTTGGTTTTCATCTTCTACCAGGCATCTTTTCATGTTTCTAGCTTGCCTTCTCACTTGTAAGATTACCTTCCAGCCTTTGAACCCTTGTATCTCTTTTCCTTTTGCCTCCAGCTTATACTCCTCCTTTTTCCTGTTTATCTTTTATAGGATACTCTTAAAATAAGAATCTCTTCTGATATTAAGTACCTTTACTGATCTCCTTAACTAGGACAGTCCCTGCAGCTGTTCCCAGTGTGTTGTGCCTCTTTTAGTAGCACCTGTCACAGTTATTATTTCACATATCTTTGTGTCTCTTGGATTTTCTTTTTCTTCTTTTTCTTTTTTATAATTTATTTATACTAGGTGCCAGGTCTGTTTGTCCATACCATCATATCTGGTGTGATATGAGTAAATAGCAACTTAGTAAACATGTGTGAAGGATGGACAAAGGAGGTATAGTGTCGAAACTAATTAGGGAGGGTAGTATTGGGAGGCCTATATAGGACCCTTGAAATATAATGGGAGGATGCCTTGCCTTGGGTTGTAGGAAGACAGACAAATTGGAGGTAGAACTTGAACAGTTGGGCTTATCAAATTGAGACATACTTTCACATCACTAATAACTTATTTTTAAATGACTAATTATGGTATTTTAAACAGGATTGTTGCTTATGTAGGATGACTTAGTTCAGTTGAAATATTTACTTGACTTATCCTGAAAATCAAATTTACCTTCATGTTTTCTTTTTCCTTAAAGAATGGAAAACTTATTGCGAAGGTTAAGGGTGCAAATGCACCCCTTGTTAATGACAAAGTTATCAGTTTGATAGAGGAGGAGAAGAAAATTGCAGCTGGGGAAATAGTTCGCCCTCAGGTACTTCAGATTACTATTGCTTTTTAACTTATTGTATTTTTATGCTGCTTTTTAAGGCATTTCCCCTAATTTTTAAATATCTAGGTTTTCAGTGATGGAAACTTTCTGGAAAGTATTTGGGAAATATGAATCAAAACCTTAACAAAAAACTCACATATCCTTAGAGCAAATTTTACTATCGTAATTTTCCCTAAGAAAATGGTAAGGCAAATATAGAAAATAATGTTTACTGCAGGTTTGTCTGTTAAAAATTGGAGTCAACCCAAATGCCTAGCACAGTGAATAGATCACATAAATTGTTTCTAATTTATGCCATAAATATGCAAATGCTTAACTGTGGAATGTCACTTAGAGGGTTCTAGCTCTGTATTTATTGATAAGGAAACAGGGCCAAGGTAGACTGACAATTTTTTTTTAAAGTACATTTTAATTTATTTATAGTAAGATCCTGTGTGCGTGAATTGCTATCACCTGTGCAATGTTATTATTACCCAAGTAGTAACAAACAGAACATTATTTTTTTATTGTAGTAATTATTCTACACATTAAAATAATTTTGTCTATATAGGTTCCCCATTTCTTAGATATATTTCAACATACCATGCCCTCCACCAAATCACCAAGTGTTCTTCCCCATTGTCCAGTGGGTTCCAACACCATTTACCCCCACCCACTCCATTCCCTTTTGGTCACCTCAGTTCTGTTGCAAATGTTTCAGGGTTGGTTATGTTTCATCTGTTCCTTTGTTTTGTCTCAGTCACATTCCTCTGAACAGTGAGGTCATCTGGTATCTATCTTTCTTCTTTTGACTTTTTTCACTTAGCATAATCCCCTCTAGTTCCATCCATGTTGATTCAAATGAGAGTTTCATCTCTTCTAAAGACTGTGTAATATTCTATTGTATATATGTACCACATCTTCTTTATCTATTCATCTGATGTTAGGCACTTAAGTAATTTCCAATTCTTAGCTATTGTGAATAGGGTTGCCTGCAATAAACAAGGGGATGCATACATCTCTGTGGATGGGTGCTTTTTGAATCTTTTTGGGTAGATGCCAGGAAGTGGAATGACAGGATCATATGGGATTTCCATCTTCAGTTTTTTGAGGAATCTCCAAACTGCCCTCCATAGGGGTTGTACCAATTTGCACTCCCACCATCAAAAGTGCAAAAGTGTTCCCTTTTCTCCACATCCTCACCAATATTTGTTGTTTCCAGACTTTTGGATAATAGCCAGTCTTTCAGGTGTAGGGTGATATCTCATTGTTGTTTTAATTTGCATTTCCCTGGTAACCAGTGACTAGGAACATAATTTCATGTGCCTGTATCTGTATATCCTCTTCAGAAAAGTGTCTCTCCAGTGCTTCCTCCCATTTTTTAATTGGTTTGCCTGTTGTTATTGAGTTTTATGAGTTCTTTGTATATTTTAGATATTAAATCTTTAGATATTGCATTTGGAAATACAATGGAAATACAAATGCAAATTCTTCTCCCATTAGTAGATTTTCTTTTGTTGTGAAGAAGCTCCTTGGTTTGATGTAGTCCCAGCTATTTATTTTTCTTTTTGGTTCACTTGATGTTGGATTTGAGTACCCAAAGACTTCTCTACGACTGATGTCATACAAAGTCTTTCTTAAGTTGTCTTCTAAGAACTTTATGTTTTCTGGTCTTATGTCCAAGTCTCTAATCCATTTTGAGTTAATTTTTGTGAATGCTGTTAGTGAGTGGTCTAGCTTCATTCTTTTGCCTGTGTTCAGTTTTCCCAACACCATTTGTTGAAGAGACTTTTCTTTTTCCATTGTATGACTTTGGCTCCTTTGTTATCGATTAACTGAGAATAGTATTTATTTTTTTCTTTATTGTTTTATCTACATTTTTACATGCATCTTAGGTTGGTGAATTTGAACCTCAGTCTGTGTGCATTTCACATCACACCCACCATCCAGTTCCTTTTACCACCACTTTGTTCCCTCCTTTCTTCCCTCTATCCTGGTAACCACGGTCTTGGGTCCTGTTAATTTTGCTGTGCTTTGTTCGTTCATTCATTTTGTTTCTTAATATTCCATATGAATGAAACCTTCCTGTATTTCTCTCTTTCTGGTTTATTTTGTTTTAGTATTGATTTCATTTATTCCTTCTTGGATCTTCATTATTTCCTTCATTTACTAGCTCTGACTTCATTTGTTTTTTGTCTAGTTCTTGAAAGTGGAAAGTTAGGTCATTTGAGATCTTATTTTTTTCTTATTGTAGGCATTTATTTTTATAAATTTCCTTGTTAGAACTCTTTAGTAGCAACCTATATGTTTTGGCTTATTGCATTTTCATTTGTCTTGACAGTTTTTATTTCTCTTTTGATTTATTCTTGGACCCATTGGTTGTTCTGCAATGTGTTGTTTAATCTCTACATTTTTGTGAATTTTCCAGTTTTCTCCTAATTGATTTCTCATTTTATATTATGGTGATCAAAAAGATTTTTAATATGATTATAATATACTTAAATTACTGTAGCTTCTTTTGTGGAGTAACACACCATCTATTTTATGTTTGATGTGCACTTCAAGAGAATGTGTATTCTGTTGCTTTGGGATGGAATGGTCTATAAATGTCTGTTAAGTTCAATGATCTAACATTTAGTTTAAATTCAGTGGTTCCTTATTAGGTTTTTGTTGTTTGTTTGTTTGAATAATCTATTTACTGCTAAAGTAGCATATTGAAATTCCTTATTATTGAATTGATGTCATTTCTCCCTTATTTCTCCATTAATATATGCTTGAGGTGCTTTGATATTTATTAGGTACTCCTACATTGAGTACATAATTATTTGTAAATGTTGTCTTGTGTTATTCAGTCTCTTTATTGTTATAAAATAGCGTTCTTTGTCTCAGGCAATCTTTGACTTAAAATCTGTTTTGTCTGTCATAAGTAAAGCTATCCCTATTCTTGGGGTACCAATTTGGATGGAATTTATTTTTTCAGCTCTTCACTTTAAATTGTGTGTGTCCCATTAAAACTGAAGTGAGTCTCTCATAACCTGTATATATTTGGGTTTTGGGATTTTTTTTTTTTCATCCATTCAAGTACTCTGTCTCTTGATGGAAAAATTCAGTCCATTCACATTTAAATAAAGTATTGAAACATGTACATCTAAACCTTATTTTGTATTGTAGATTAATGCTACTTCAATTTTTTTTAAAAGAAAAGAAAAATAAATTGTTGATAGTAATGGATGTTTAGTTGCCATCCTGTTCATTGCTTCCTGATTGTTTGATTCTTTTGTTCCTTTCTTTTTTGTTGTTCTCTTCCTTTGTAATTTGATGAATCTCTATAATTATATGCTTAGATTCCTTTCTCTTTTATTTTTTATCTCTAGGATTCTTGCTTTGTTATCATGAGGCAACAAAATGTATGTCACATCTCATATTTTTAAGAATCTAATTTTAATTTCAAAGGTATATTAAAAATTCTGTATCTGTGCTCTCTACTTCCCACATTTTATGTTTTAGATGTCACAACTTACATTTTCTCCTGTGTCTCACTTAGTAAATTATTGTAGCTATAGTTTGTTTTTTTGTTTTTTTTGCTCTTTGTTTTTTAGCCTTCATACAAGACTTTTAAGTGATTATCTACCACTGTTAGATCAGTGTATTTTGAATTTATGCATATATTTATTTTGCCACTGAGATTTATTCTTACAAATATGTTTCTGTTGCTAATTATTGTTCTTTAGATTCAGCTTCAAAAAGTCCCTTTAAACATTTCCTTTGGCCAAGTCTAGTAGTGATGAAATTCTTCAACTTTAGCCTGTTTGAAAAAAAACTATCTCTTCTTCAGTTTTGAAGGACCACTTTACTAGGTAGAATATTTTCAGTTAGAACTTTTCCCAGTTCTTAAATACATCCTGTCATTCCTTTCTGTCCTGTATAGTTTCTGCTAAAAGCAAAACAAAAAACTGTTGGTTACTTATGGAGGTTCTTTTATATTTAAAATGTTGTAGGTAACATATATCTGATGGGTCGATAGCAGCAAGACAGAGCTGCCAGTCAGCTGTGCAGTAAGGATCTTGCAATACTCTTGAACTGTGTTGTCAACATTTTCAACTTAGGATGGATTTATCAGGATATGACCCCATTGTAAATCAAGAAAGATATGTGTAGTGTATCTTGGTGTGGGTCTACATAGTCCACCTTATTTGAAATTATCTGGCTTCCTGGACCTGGATACCTGTATCATCTTCTAGTAAGGGAAGGTTTTCGTCATTCTTTCTTCAAATATATTTTCTACCCATTTCTCTACTCCTTCTGGGACTCCTATAATGTGAATATTGGTCTCCTTTATGCCTTTTCATTCTTTTTGTTTGGTTTTTCTCCTCTGGTTGGATTAATTCCACTACCCTGTCTTTAAATTTGCTGATTCTTTCCTCCGCTATATCTAGTCTATGACTTACTCAACTTTTTAGTCGAGATATGGTATTCTTCAGCTCTGTGATTTCTGTTTGATACTTTCTTTTATTTTCTACCTCTTTGTTGATATTCTTGCTTTGTTCATAAATTATTTTTTTGAGTTTGGTGAGTGTCTTTGTGACTGTTCTTTGGACTCAATACAAATTGATTTAAAAGTATTCTCATTTAAAGATGTACTCAATATAAAAATAAGCTATTCTACGTATTTTTTACTATACCTTTGATGTGTGACATATTCGTCATTAGATCACCTCATTTGAACTAACCTTATTTCAAGTGCTCAAATATCCTTATGTGACTAGTAGCTGCCCTATTGGCCAGCAAAGGTCCAGAAAATAATAGTCATGTCAGTTTTAAGTCATAGCTGGCATAATGACCTCATTTATGATTACAATGAGAATGAATATTTTCTGTGTAGTCATTTCCAAACATTCTTTGGTCTCTAGCCCATTGAGAATAAAATGAAGTCATACATCCTTAGAAGGACTTTCAGGACTTCTCAAGAAATTAAGAATATCTGATCTTCCAAGTGTTTTTATTCCATAGTAGGAACTTGGATATTGTTTTGTGATTTTTATTTTATAAGTTAAGGAAGTATATGTTTCTAATTACTGAGAATAGTGATCAAATACGGGTCTTGAAACTTATCAAATACCCTTTTAACCTTTAACATATTTTGTGTTTATTGGTTTCTTACTGGTCATCCCCTATCTTTTTCTTATTTTATTTCACGTTCTCTTCTTAAGTTGTAAGATTTTTTTGTTCTTAACTATTCCATATAACATATATCTATTGTTTCTCATAGTCTCCTCAACCCCACCTTTTAAAAAATTCCTTATTTTTATTTCAGTGGTAAGTTAAGCAAAATAGAGTTAAATAATGCATGCATTTTTTTACTTTACCTTCTATCTCTTGGATTATAAATATTTACCTGAAAAAAATTTTTTTTAAACTCTTTCCCAAGCATTAATATATACCTGTTTTATTTGCATTTTAATTCCATAGTATCAAGAAATTATGCTTATAGATTCAGATTCAGAAGAAGATGGGGAAGCACACTTTGAAAGACCTGGTAAGTAACTTTACTTCTATGTAATGACAAGAATTTTCTGTCAAGAAATTATGCTTATAGATTCAGATTCAGAAGAAGATGGGGAAGCACACTTTGAAAGACCTGGTAAGTAACTTTACTTCTATGTAATGACAAGAATTTTCTGTCCATAGATTTCATTATACCAATACTTCTAGCAGCAAAAAGTTGGTGACATCATTGTTCAATGATAAGGTACTGGTAGGTTATATTATGATTCCTGCAACCAAAGTCTCTTCACATAAAAGCAGTCTCTTTTGCACTGGCCTTCCCTTTGGTCTCTGTGCCTGGAATCTTTCAAAGGCTACCCAGGTAGGAGCTTTTGTCCCCTGTCACTAATCTGGACAGCTGTACTTTTTATTTCATCCCTCATCATCTTCCACAAATCCATGAAATATTTCTTCTTTGGTGATCCACACTCATGTTTTACTAACAATTCATTGCCTCTCACTCAAAACCCACTCACTGTGGCACTCAGTTGATAAATCATGAATGTGATTCTAATGAATGTAAATTGTGTTAAAATAACTAGTGCCTACTTATTCTTTTTTTATTTTTTTGTCAGCTAAATTATTGTAAATGTTTTCTTGAATAGGCACTGCACTTTGACTCTAAGTAAAAACTTTGGTAATTGAAATACCATGATATGATCACTGGACAAGAATTCGCTGGACTTTAGTAGTTTACATTTATAATTTTCCAATCTTTCACTCACTACTTTATGCCAAGAAAATAAAATTCTTCTCTTTTTTCCTAGAGGAACGATACCGTATTATTATTATCAAGCCTAATGCTATACTGACTAGAAAAGACATAGAAATTAAAGAAAAGGTAAGTAATACTTCCTAACAGTAGTTTAAATTAATTGCAAAATAACAACCTCTAGTTGTCAATTTGAAGACGAGCTTATTATTTAGTGTAAAGTGAAACATAATGAACTTCTGTGTCATTTGAACCTCACAAGGTTTTTAATGTTTTGATTTACAAAGGCAAGACTAACTCAGGCAACCTTCTTTAAATCACTCTGCTCAACCAGTATCCAATAGAAAAATTATGGTTCTTGGATCATGACATAATTTTTCACGTTTATGTTACCATCAATGCAAAACTCCTGGTAGCCTGCTTTAATTCCTATGTGTTAGCACAAATGTATTTTCCTTTTGGGATACTTGATCCCTTAAGGGAATATTTTTAAAAGCATTTAATGCTTTTATTTAGAGCCAAAAAAAAAGTTGTTAGAGAAAAATTGCAATCTAATGCAGAGTACTATACAAACATTGGGTGCCTGGGTCATGGTACTTGGACTCACTTTCCAAATGAGTTGATTTAATTGATGTCATTCCAAGGAGAACCCCCATTTTCCAGATTCTGGTGTATATGTGATGAGAGAGAAGCCCCAAAACTATTGCTTATACTGTATAAACTTTTCAAAATCAATATCACATAAAGTGGTTTACTGTTTATGTTTTAGTGATCATGAATAATATAATAGTGAACCTTTTCAAAATTAATATGGTATTTTTCATTGAAACAATACTGTTCCTCATCAGTTCATCTTCATTTTTTTTGTTTCAACATAATAACCCAACTTTCAGCAAAGTAAATTTGGGGTATCTACTAAATACTTCAGCTCGCTGGAATACAGGGCTACATGCTAAACAGAACATGGAAAAACAAAGACTGTTTTGAATAAAGAGAAAATCTCAATGTGGGGCATTTTTAAACTGCAGTAAACAAGAAGTTATATCAGATTTTAATGTTGCTTGGATTTTATTTTCTGTTGTCAGGCACAGAGTAGCTTAACAAAGACATGGTTTGAGTATTTAGAAATTGTTCAAACTGGAATGTCAATTAAGAAGGATCACTGAGATGTCAGTAATATTCTGCAGTATCAGCAAAGCCAGTGGAATCAGTGCAGTGTGAACTTTCTTAATGGAAGCGAAACACAATGGTGCACCCTGGTGGCCTGGTGGGTTAATCCACTGTGGCATAGTCCACATACATCCCAAGGTCCTTGGTTCCAGATCTGAGGCTAGGGAGAAACAAACAAGATGAACAACTAAATAAAGAAGCGCTTCTTCCTCCTCTCTCTTCCTTCCCGCCTGCCTCTGCTCACCTTCATTCCTACTAGCACCTTTTCTTCAAAAAAAAAAAAAGCAGCAGATCATGTCTTATACTAGATGCTCTCAAATCAAATGGAGATCAATTTATTGAAAGTGTTGAATATAATTATTGGGGTTCTTTGATCCCAGATTATACTTGTCTTTGATTGTTTAATACCTTATTAAGATTTAACTTGTTTGCTTCAAAACTTCTTTTTGATACATTTTATTATTTGTGATATACAAATTAAATTTCTCATTAAATTTTTTTTAAGACAAGTAAAGCTTTGCTGAATCTTAATTCCTCTCCTTTTTTGAAGACTCAGATATTTGTGTTGCTATAAGAGTAAGATCCATTAGATGATGAATTAGACCCTTACCAAAGTAAAGCCTTAAATAAAGAAAGTAAAACCATTTTGAAAATAGGAAGTACTTATAAGATGATGTGTTTACAATGCTTCAGAAAGATACTATCTTTCCATGGAATTTTTTTCACATTTTGGGCATTCACTTAAATAATAGAAATATTGCAGAGTATCTGATTCAAGCCTTGAAAGCTTAAATACCAGAGGGTATGAAAAGGATCTTTTTGAGTATATATTTTGAGTCTCTTCAAACCTGTTCCCTAGTGCCAGATCTTTCCCTGAGAGAGATTCGAATCACTGTGGTTTGTTAAGCCCAGGAAACTTCGCTTCTGTTGCATGTGGGCCCACAACATGCCTGAATCTGACTTTATTCTCTTAATTGAAGATTCACAAGGCTGGTTTTGTCATCAAAGCAGAGGACAGGATATTTCTCACTGAAGAACAAGTAAGGGACTTCTATAGTGGAATAGAAGACCAGGTAAGAAAGTTAAAAAAAAAAAAAAAAAGAAAGAAAGAAAGAAAGAAAAGGCACTGTGTTTTCAAATACTGTGGATTCCTCTCATTGTAGATATTCATTATAGAAAGGAAAATGAATAAGTTTGACCCCCAAAATAAGCTCCAGGTGTCCCTGTTAGTGTCTATGTCATGATAATGCTGAACATGTCAAATATGGAGACATTGCCAGTAGAATTAATGACTGCTGAGCAACAATAGAGGGTCCTATTGTGCTTTGTTAGAACAAAGATCTTTTTTGTGTAATATCCGATAGGCATCATGCACCAGCTCTCTGGGAGTGAACATCTAGTTCTTTCCCTGAGACTTTTGTCCAGGATTAAAGCCACCTTGTCATAAATGTCACAGGAAAACTTTACTTAATGGCCTTGCTCTCAAGCTGTTTTTTTAAATTCTCCTTTGTCTGGGAGGGGGAATATAATCAAAGCGCTCTTTATTGGAAATGCCTATTAGAAAGGCACTACATGTAAACATCTGAATTTCAGTCTATTAAAATTAAATAAGTCAATGTCAGCTGCACTGGCCACATTTCAAGTACTCAATAGCCACATGGCTTCTTGTGTTGGTGCTTTGTAAAACTGGCCACACTTCTCAAAATCTCTTCCTTGGCCCCAGTTTCCACACAAGTAAGAGGAAAGGGTTGGACAGTGATGGCAGCATCACCTGTGAATTTTTAAGAATATCCAATCCCTGCATCCCATCCTAAACCTACGGAAGCATGCTTTAGGATCCGATTCCAGAAGTCTATGCTTGAACAAGTTCTACAGATAATTTGGGAGCATCCTAAAGTTGAGAATAGATATCATGCTATCTTTAGTTATTAGACTAACTTTAAGATAATCTAATATGTGCTAGCTGTGAACTTCTGTCCTTCAAAGATATGTTTAACAGGAGATGTATAAGGATAGCTGCCTCCTGCCCAGTGATCATGAAGGGGAAGATGTCACTGACTTGGGTAGACACCACCATTTTTGTTCATCTGTTTTGGAAGCCTGGAACAAGTTTATCATTTTATTTTGTAGCCTGACTTTGAAGAATTTGTCTCTTCTATGGTGGGTGTGCTAAGCTGTATTCTAGTGGTAACTGAAAGCCATGAGCCAGAAGCTCCTGGGGAAGATGAAGATACTAACCCTGACCTTGAGACCAAACCTGAAAAACTCTCTGAGGAGGAGCAGGAGCTACAGGAGGAGGAAGCTGACCCTGAATCTGTGGACATGAAGAACAAGCAGGACAGGTAGCTTGAGACCAGGATATTTTTCCTTTTATAATGTGTCCGTGGGTAAAGCAGTATCATGTCTAAATACCACAAAATCTAAAGACACATTTTTTTTGTTGAAGCTACAAGTATGTGGCCATGTATGTCTAGAGGATTAAAAAAGGTAAGGATTTTCTGTTTATCTTTCTAAAACTGGCCACACCAGTCTAGATTCATGGTTAGGCTCCAGGAATAGATTGAAACCAGGCGTCATCCCCGCAACTCTGACTCCTTTCCCATCGCCCTTCATTCCACTCCATCTTTCTGTGTCCTAACATAAAATGTCCTCTACCCTCTTACTTAAGTCACTTGTGGTTATAAATTACTGAGAACTAAACAGATGTATATTTTCTCTTGATGTTTTTTTAAAGTATTCGAAAATAAACATAAGTAATTTGCAGAATGTTGTATTCATGCACGTCTGTTGTGACTTTTTATTCCTCTGAAGAGTCAGAAAATCCACTTTAACACAAGTGCTGTCAGAGCTGTGCCTGACATTAAGGTGAGTGAGCAGGAACATAGTGTGAGAAGCAGTCTTAAGGCTTCGTGATATGTGTCTCCCCCTGCTGGGCAGCCCATTTCCTTTGCCTTCTCTGACTGGGAATCACCCAGAGATGTCTGTTGTCTTATTAATGAATTGCGTGGCTTTTCATTTTATTTCCTTTTTTTCAATTGAGGTAACTTTGACTTGCAAAATAATGTAAGTTTAAATGTGCCGGCTCCATATTCGTCAAATATATAACACACCACGTCTAGTACCAAATTTCTAACAATCCTCCATGTAGTAGCTTTTCTTAAGTACTTACATTTGCTGGTTCTGAGTGATGTCACGCGTTTTAGGTAGCAGGCAGCCCCTAATGTCATCAGTTCCAAGTATTATGCCAGACAGAGACTCCCAAGGTTAATCGACTGCTGGCTAAGGACTTTGCAGATAGTAGTAGATACTTTCAGAGTTTTAAGGGAAATACAAAGGAAGGCAGAAGGAAGGTCTGGGTGGAGTGTGTTGAGTTCAGAAAGATACGAAGTTTCATGTCAGATTTTGAGTCATTAAAAAAAAGTGTATTCTGTGAAACGTTCCTTTTGCAGCTGGCATAAGAGAAGTCAGTGTTCATTCGGTGCTTTGTTCACGTTAGGTCTCACAGAATCTTCATTCATACATTCATTCATTCTGTTGTGTATCCTTTCTATTCCTCTAATATTTATTGAATTCATGCTATGTGCCAAGTCCTGGGAAAAATTAGATGTTCTCTAATGTCCCTTTTATCTTTAAATTTATTCTTTAATTTTATTATTTTTAATGTTTATTGAGGTAACTTTGATTTACAAAATAATACAAACCCGTATGTGTAGGCTCCCCATTCCTCAAATACATGATAACACACCTGGCTCACAAACAGATTATCAAAAGTTCTTCTCCACTGAACCCCTCTACCACTTGCACCTATACCCCACCCCATTCCTTTCTGATAACCTTAGTTCTACTATTAATGTCCAAGGGTTGGTTTTTATTTCGTCTGTTCTTTGTTTCTTTATAGTCCACATGTGAATGAGCTCATTCAGTATTTGTCATTCTCCTTCTGATTTATTTCACTTAGCATAATCCCCTGTAGTTCCATCCATGTGGTCACAAATGACAGGATTTCATCTTTTTAACGACGGTGTAGTATTCCATTGTGTATATGTACTCCATCTTCTTTATCCATTCATCTATTGATGGGCACTTAGGTGTTTCCAATTCTTGGCTGTTATAAAAATTCAACTTTAAGTCTTTATTGACTGAGTAAACATGACAATTCCTACTTCCTATAATATATTGAATTTCTCTGTCTTTAGAAAATGTTCTGTTCTTAGTAACCTAGTTATCCTTTCAGTTGTCATAGTCAGAAAAAGCTAGTCCTTCCTTTTATGGGATTCTCATTTAAATTACATATAAAATATACAGTTCCTAAAATAACCTTTAGAGAAGGGTCTGGGATCAGAGTAGTTTGAATTCTGTAGCTTTACTCTCTCTCTCTGTCTCCAGACTTGTCTTCTCTAGAATCAAAGGGAGCCTATATTAATAAACAGCTATCTGAGGCGGAGGTCTGGAGATCTGATTAGGTCTCCAGCGTAGGTTCTACTTAGGTATTCTACTGTGAACTTGGAGAAAGCCTGAGCTCAGTTTCGGGAGGCAAAACTCCTGGAGACAACCACCAACAGACATGGAACTCCCAAGGGCAAGTTTAATAATGGACTTCACTGGGTCTACTTGACTTTTCCAAGATGGAATTGAACAGGATTATTGCATTCCCCACCCTTGAAGTTCCATTCCAAGGGATTTTCCCCATTGTCCCTGGAGGAGAATGACAGTCTGCTGGCTTCTACAGCACAGATTCTAGCCTGGAAGTCCTATTTTGCCTTCCATCTACAAGGTTTTCGATACTTAAGATTACAGTAACTCACCATATATCTTCATCAACCAACCGAGAGGAATTACTTTCCATCTAAGGGGACCTAGCAGCCAGAGAAGGAAAATCTGCAAATAAATTAAAACACAGACTCAGAGGGTTTATTGTAACTGTTAGAGACATAAAAAATAACAATGATTAGTCTTGGAGATCCAAGTACTACATACACAACAACAACAAAAAAGACTTTGAAGTCGGAATTATAAATATTGTTATTTTAAATACAAGTTCAGTGGAGAATTAGAGGGTGTTTAGCCATTTGATAGTCACAGTAATCAACTGCATAATCAGATGCAAGAAATATCTCAAAGTACAGAAATATGAGACAGATATACTGAGTAGACATAAGCAAACTGGAAAATATACTGGGGTGAACAAATGAAAAATTCCATACACAGAAGGAAGAACTGATGGCCAAGCTATAAGTCAACAAATAATAAGATAAAAAGAATCTCTGGGATGAAGAAACACATGCACCTGCCAAATGAGAGCGTTTACAGAAGTCTAGGCTCGACTGATGGTAAAACATAGATATAGGAATATCCTGGGAAAAACACGATACACTATTTCCAGGCAGAAAGAATATGCAATGATGTACTTAGTATAACTGAACTTGGAGCAGATAATTTTTAACACCCTTTTCCTCCATATTACAATATGACTTTACATGCTAATTATTGAATAAAACAATAATGGCCAGGAAAGAAATAGAGGCTGTGAAAAATTGTCTTTTATGGAATCTTGTGTATATGTGAATATATGAGCAAAAACTAAGAATAAATATTAAACATAATAAACAGTAGATTAATACTATTTAATTTATTAATGTGTTATTTAAGTAGAAAACATGTTACATCTAAGTCTGTTACAGAAATGAAATACAGGTTTTGTCTCTAAGCCTTATATTTTGAAGATTTGTCGATGACCTCAAAATTGATCTTTGTTGTCTGTTCATGTTTCATATACACTAATGCATAAAATTTATGCTTCACAATAAATTCTAGAAATTGAAATACTGCCAATAGGTTTGTTGTTTTATGTTTTATTCTTCTACAGTGTTTATTAAAGATAAGTAATAAAAATATACTAACATGAAGCCTGCCTATATATCTCTCTCTATAGAGATATAATTTAAGCCTGCATATAAAAATTATGTTATTTAAATTCAACATTAACCACAGTAATTATGTAGACAAAAGTTTTTTTGTTTTGTTTTTCTTGAGCAGGAGGAGTATTTATCACTAATTGTTTATACTTCCTGGTGCATGGTGCATTAGTGGTTTAAAATTTCTCTGCAATGAGCTTTAGGTGCGCCCCCTCCAATCAGTCCACATGTGGCAGCAACTGAGAACAAATTACATGCAAGGGAAATGTCTCTAACTGCTTTGGGACTGGTCATCAGACACAAAAATAGGACAACCCCTGAATTCTTTATAAAGCCAGGATGTTATTTACTGGGTGAGTGGGTCACAGGAAGGCACTCAAGGACATGCTGAGGAATCTGTCAACTGTTATTTCTCTTCTCTGGAAATTATCTGAAGAAAGATTTGACAATCAAAAGCTGAAAAGAAACACTTCAATTATGGGGAGAAAAAAACAAAGGAAAAAAATTGTTATCAGTGCACGTTGGAATTTATGAACACACGCACATACACTGGACACACCCTACTTCTGAGTGACATAATAGTAGTTAACCTGCTTTCTTGAAATAGAAGACAGTTCTGGTGGGTTCTGAATTACCTCATCAAAACTTAGAAGAACTCAGTGTGTGTGGCAAAATGAATGGACAGTGTCAGAGAGAAGGGGGAAGGTAATAAAGTATTTTCAGGTTCTTATTTAAATGTGAGGAAGGAAGATGATGAGAGGAGTGTTAAAGTTGCATAATAGTGGGCCAGATGCAAGAAAAAAAATAGGACATCTATGTTTGATTATGAAGCCATGTAAAATATGATCAACATCAAGGCAGGAGAGCCATACGTTAGAACTTCTACTTTAAGGCAAAACTTAGAGTGAAGGGTAACTTGCTTAGAGCAGCAAATAGGAGGGAGGGTGAAAGAGAAAATAACTACCATTATAAAATAGATAGCGCACATAAAGTAATATTGACAAAATGTAATCGAGTATGTGGCTATTGTACTAAATATAAAAAGTTAATTGCACCATTAAATGTAGAGGTGATCGGGTTAAAGTAAAAACAAATAAATTAAAAACCATTGTAATAATTGATGCAGGTGAGAATCATTGGGTGCTAAAATCATTGTGAGAAAAATACATCATTTCAGGTAGTGTCCTCACCAGATTTCTTATTATTTGCAAAGTGGAAATTGTAACGTCTCAGTGGGGAAAACTGAAAAAATACTTTAAGTACCTTAATATTACCAATAATGGGAAACGTTGACATCACGTTCCTCATAGAGCATTTATGCTGAAGATGCCCTGAAAGCAGTGAGAAACTATTGGTCTTCCATTAGTTTGAAAATATCTAAATGAGGAGCAGTCTACAAAAAATGTTAGCCTGAGTTTATCATTTGACCTGGAAATAACAATATTGTGAAAGACAAAAAGGATTGAGGCACTCTTAGTAAAGGAGACTCCGGAGGTAGGACAACTACTTTCAGTATGTAATCCTGGATTAAGAACAAAAATTACCCTAGCTAGCACAATATTATAAAATTGGTGACACTTGAAGGTGGACTGTCCATGAGATAATACAACTTTACATCAATGTAAAATTTCCTGAAGCATTTAGGAGAGTGAATGGTTAAATTTTCTACAGCCTACTTTCAAATGGCTCAGCCAACACACACACACACACACACACACACACACACACACACACACACACACACACACACAGAAAGAGAGTTAGGGAGCAGTTTGGGGAGGGAGAGAGCATAGTTGTAGCAAGTTTCAACAGTTGGTGAATCTAGAGTTCATTATCCTGGCCTTACAACTTTTCGGTCAATTTAAATTTTTTCAAGAAAGTTTGAAAAACGGCACTCACCTGTATACTATTGATAACAAACAGACAAAAAGGAAATGAAAGATAATGGCTAGAAAAAAATACCCAGGAAAGGTAAGGTTTAGAATCAAATATTAAAATTGCTAAACTTGATAAAGAAGCACATAATGTAAAAGGCAACATTTATGGGGGGAAAAAAGACCTCCAGCAACATAGTTAAATACATGAAAATTAATGTCTTAGAACACTAAGGAGACTCAGTAAAAAAATCTCTTTGTTGAAAGGTCTTGATAACAGCTAACAGACAAATGTAAGAATACATAGATGTGAAAAATGAATATTCCATTAATATATGAACTATAAGATCTGAAATATGAATATATATGATCTTTAATTCCTTGAATATTTTTTAATTGACAAGAAAATCTTAACCACCTTTTAAATGAAGATTTTATCACATACTTTTGCTCATTATAATCCAATAAAATTGAAAATAAATAATAATGACCAAAATGTCATCTATTTGAAAATATAAAATATGCTTCTAAAAATCCCTGATTCAGAGGGGTTTAAATTAAAGGGAAAAATAGAAAGTATCTGGAAAGTTTTATTTAGAGGAAAAAAAAATTAAACTAATATTTGAGCTATTTTTATCCTCTCATGAAATCATGCAATTTATTTTTGGAGAATGGTTCACAAAAATGTTTAATTAAATACACATTATTTGCTATAATAGAAAGGAACAACTTATCTTTACATGAAAGTCAGTTTTTATTTGGTTTACTAAACTCCAAGATATTTGTGAACATATTCCTTTTAATATTCTGGTGTGGTTATTAAAGTTCAGTTATAATATTCTCAAATTGTATTTTGTATTTCCACAGTTTACAAGAATATCTGGAAAGACAAAATATATCTCACTTTTGTGATATTGAAGAGACTGTAGAAAATATTGATAAATTTCTTGAGATTTTCTTCCCTGATTTTCAAAATACAAAAGACTTAAAATTAGAAAGAATAATGGCATTACTTCGACCAGAACTCCTTCTTAATATGAAAGGTAAGATATAAAGCTTAAATTGTGTGAACATTTTGTGCTTGGGCCTTGAATAAAGCCTGGTATGATTACATTTAAGGAGATTATTTTAATATTTAACATTGAAGAAAAACCACCTTGGGGCCAACAAAAAGCTCTGGCTGAGGACCACTGATAACAGACAGTAATACTATCTGCAAATTGAGAGAGTTTTACATCTTCCTTTACCATCTATGTGCATTTTATTTCTTTTACTTGCCTGTTTGAATTAGTCAGAGCTTTCATACGATGTTGAGTAAAAGAGGTGAGAGGGGACACACTTGCCTTGTTCCTGACCTTACAGCAAAAGCATTCATTCTTTCACCACTAACTATAATATTAGCTCTATAGGTCCTTTATCAAATAAAAAAAAAAAATCCCACCTATTCCTAGTTTGGGATTTAAAAAAAATAAATGATGTTGTATTTTCTCAAATTTTCCTGTATTTACTGACATTATGTTTTTCCCATGACTTTGCTAATATGGCATTTTCTTTGATTTCTGAATGTTGAACCATCCTTGCATCCTCCAGATTAATCACATGTGACTGTTGAATATTGTACTTTTTGCGTATGACTGGATTTGACTTTTTAAGTTGGATGAGGAATTTTGTGTCTATATTCATTAGGGATGTTTGCAGTTTCCATGAAATGTCTTTTTCTAGTTTTGATATCAAAATAATGTATAAAATAAGGGGAAAATAATGACTACTTTTCTATTTTCTGGAAGAAGTAACATCAAACTGATGATACTACATTGTTCATAAAAAGTTTACTGAAATTTATCTGTAAGCTATCCAGATCTAAAGTTTTCTTCTTTGGAAATTTTTTTTTTTATTTAACTTTTAAAACAAATTTAACATCTACATTAGTAACATAAGAGACTATATTTTAGAATTGTTTTTGATTTACAGAAAACTAAGAAAATTTAAAGTTTTAGATTTAACGTAAAAGTTAAGATCATAAAGAGTTCCCATATGGCTGGCCCCAACAGTTTCTCCTGTTAATGTGTTTTCATAATCAGTGAACCAATAGTGAATGTTGCAATTAACTAAAATCCATGGTTCACATGAATGTTCCCTGTTTGTTTTGTGCCTTTTGTGGATTTACAAACGCATAGTGTCATATATGCACGTTACAGAATTGCACAGAACAGAATGACTGTCCTAAAATGCCTTCTGTGTCCACTTTTTTATCTCTTTCTTTCTCCTTCCATATCCCTGGGAGCCATTAATCTTTTTGCTGTTTATATAGTTTTGAATATTCCTGAATATAGCATGGAACCTTTTCGGAATGACTTCATTCCATTAATAATATGTTTTTAAAGTCTTCCATGTCTTTTTTTGTCTTAATAGGTCATTTTTTTTTTTTTATCCCTGAAAACTATGTCACTGTATGAATGCACCAGAGTTATCTGGATAGCATTGGAAGGTTTTAGTGTACAGCTATGGTTGATAAGTTACTTTTATAATACTTATCTTTTCTCTTGATAATATTGTATAATTTACAGTTTGTTCTTAAGTAAGTTTACAAGAGATTTTTTTAGGATTTTCTTATACAAATTGGTTTCATGCTTATCATTGTCCTTAGGCCCTTTAATTTTCTACCTTTTTAAAACTTAATTTTATTTTATCTCTTAAGTTGTCTCGAGCCAGTAAGTCTAGTATCTTTAACCTTCTGAAGATTTAATTTTCCTCAGCTTCTGTCATGAGTCATTACAAGAAACCATCACAGGCAAATTCAGAATTAGTTGTCACTTTTTAAACTGCTATGATTAGGCACCCTGACATGAGAAATATTTTTTTTTAGTTTAGTAGTGCAGAAGTTTTTAAATCATTTCCATCTCCTCTAACAATTGATGTATTTCCATCTTTTTAAATTTCTGGAACTATACACATAGTGTCTCAGGTAGCTCTGGAACAAACTGTTATTTACACTGTAATTAACAAGTATGATACCTTGTTTATTTTCCTCATTCTTTACAATTGTTCGCTTAGTTCTAGTTTATTAACTTTACGTCATACCCAGTAGGAGAAGGATAGCACAGCAGTCAGGACACGTTTTTGGTCTGATCAGGGACTTTATGCTGTCCAGGCTCTGAGCCAGTGTTTGTAATTTTGTTTTTGACATTTTTGTTGCAAGATGGCCTCAGAGCATTTTGTCCCCCAATTGTTCAAACACAGCAAGAGGAAGGTGATGGAGGACAGTTCTCCGTGGGTGGCGCTCTCAAAGTTTCTCCACTCTATGTTCTTTATAAAATCATTTACCACATCTGAACACGTTGCCATACTACTCATAGAAAAGATAGAGAAGACAGTATTACATTTTCTAGACTTCGACAGTGGGAAACAGGCAAGAAAGGAAACTGAGAAATACTTTTAGATATTCAGTCAACTCATTTTTCCCCAAGTGAGACAAATAAAGTAGGGGCTTTTGAACATAAAAATATTTGTAACTAATTGCATGATTGTGTTGGTTGGTTATTTTGCTTGCTTTCTGCACATACACTTGCATATGTGCATACCTGAAGGACATATTTACTAATGAGATATCTCTGTGTTTGTGCGTGTATGATTCCTATGCGATGAAAATTTGGAAATAGCATCGTAATTTGAAATGTGAGAATTATTTTTCTTTTAAAGGAAAGATTTAGTCAGGAATGAAGGTAGCAGAATATCTGCTTCAATGAATACCTACTCGACTATTTTCGAAAACTTTTATTACATTTCATATGAGCATGAAATTCATTATGTCACTCCATGGTATTACTTTGTGGATTCGTGTGTAACAAGTAACTTAGCAGCTTAAAGACTGTTATGTATAAGATCATATATATGTATGTATGTTATGTCTGTGTATATTGTTATAATAAAAATAAAATACCTTTTATTTAGAGCATGCTCTAGCTATTATTGAAGATGAAGATTTTAAAATACTGATGCAAAGACAATTAGTATTATCTAAAAAAGAAGCTCAAATGCTATGCAAAGAATATGAAAATGAAGATTATTTTGAAAAACTTATAGAAAACATGACCAGGTAAAGTCGGTTTCAGGTTTAGAAAGCACAGTCTGATTGATTTCTTGAATCATTTAATCTTTTCTTAATGCTGCTTTTTGTTCAATGGCCAAACCTCTCCATTCTGTAACCCATGCGAGCATCTGTTTAGTCAGTCTCTTTCCCATCTTGATTCTCTGTTCTATTCTGTCTTCTCAAGCCCTCTGAAATAGTGTTAGAGCAACAGAAAGGTCCCAGATGAAGTTGTTGGAGTCTAGTTGAGCAAAATGTCAGCTTTCCAGGGTGTGGATAGCTGAGACACCAAGTCCAAGCAGAAAACTTACTGTCAGGGGCTGTGATAATTTTAAATATCTTTAATCCTGGGAAAGGAATGAGATGTCAGAAATTTGTCAGGTTTCTAGAAGATAGTCAACTGGAAGCTAGGGCAGAAATCCAGCAGGGGCTTATAAAGCAACAGGAATATGGGACAAGTATAGAACCAATCTATCAGATCAAGCCTCTTCTCTTCCCTTCATTTTTCTGCATCCATCCTTATATAGGCTCTTGAGAGTTTACTGATGGAAATAGGTTTCAGATTCTTGAAAATAGCATTATTTTGACATGTGTTTTAGATCATTTAACAAACACATTTGTATTGCCTGTATATAATTAGCTATTGAGTCATCCTTTTATTAACTCCCTCCCCATCCCACCTCATTCTAACAGTGGGCCATCTCTAGCCCTTGTCTTATTAAGAGAAAATGCTTTACAACACTGGAAAGACTTAATAGGACCCATCACTGTTGAAGAAGCCCAAGAATATCAGCCCCTGAGGTAAGATTCATATCGTAGGTACCACACATTTTTTGATGGGCACTATTTTCTTTTTGCACATGGAGTGATATAAATGTATATGCTAAATAGATGAAAACTGTCAAAATAAGTATTATGCAGGGTTTGAAATTAAATTTCCATTGATACTGAGTCAAAGATCATCTCTAGTGCTTAATAAATAATGGTGGAAGAAAGGGAAGGGATATTTATGGAGCTTAATATGCACCATATATTTCAAATGCATCATCTGATTATATCCTTGAACTAAGTCATCTTCCAAAACAGGTTTATCATATTTGTATGTGAGATAACTAAAGCACAGAAAAGTTAAGTACTTGCTCAATATCACACAGCTGGCAAGTGGTCTCACCAGGATTCTATAGTCAGTACTTTTGTACTGCACCTGGGCATACATTCTTCCTTTTCAGTTATCTATCAATATCCACTAGTATGAACCTTTAAATGCCCGTGCTTTTTCCTTTGTCATGACTGTTACCTCCCTAAAAGGATGAAGTATGCTCCAAGTCATTGTGTAATTACTTTCTTTTGCACAATGCCTGGGTCAGAGATGAGTGTGTTGCTTGATAATTTTGGAATAATTTATCTAGTGTTAGGTTATGTAATGTTATGCTATTTCATGTTATGTTGTTTCGTGTCATGGTATGTTATACTATAGCAGTTTTTAACTTGAATTCTTTTTCAAAGCTTATGTGTGCAATTTGCAATGGGAAGTTTGCCTATCAACCAGTTGCATGGAAGTGATTCATTAAAAGCTGCTAAAAGGGAGATAGATTATTTCTTTCCTCCTCAAATCACATTAGCAGTGATTAAACCTCATGTCACGCAGGAACATAAAGGTAAATATTTTAAAATAAAACCCAGTGTATACATTTTTATCCAAATTTTGTGAAAAACTTTAAATTACAGTCAAGTTGAAAGAATACTGCAATGAATACCTCTGTGCGTCTTTGAACAATTAACCTTTGCTCTTTCTCCTTCCCTCATCTCTCCTCTGCTTATTCTGTAGTCAAAATGGTATTGAAATTTGTTTTCAGAATCATGGAAATGCTACTGCTATTTTTCTCTGTAGACATATTAGTATGGAAAATCATGTTAATTACACTTTTTATTATTGAGCCATCCTTCCATCCCTGTATAAACTCCACTTAGTCATGATAAATTGTTTTGAAATGCTTTATATTTGCATATATTTCAATTTAGATTTTTTTTGGCATTGATATTTGAAGATGAGGTTAATCTATATACTTTTCCATTTTTACCCAAGGATTAGATAACAATGTGATATTTCATTTAAAAAATGTGAATATTTTCTTTTCAGTACTCTGAAAGAGTTTAAGCAGCAGTGGGATTGGTATTTGAAGGATTGATAGAATTTACCTGTGAAAAATCTAGACCTGTTGCTTTTGTGAGATTATTCTTTGACCACTTTTCTCTAATTCTTATACCTAAATTGATCTAGTTAAACTTTTTATCTCCACTAGATTTAGAGTTAACATTTGTTAAGTTGAATTTGCCTGGGAAAGTAATTCCTCTAAATAGTTTGCAATCGATTATTATGTTTAATTTCCTCTGTTTCAATAGTTATTTCCACCTTACTATTTCCTATTCTGTCTTTGAAACATCCAGATTTGATTAATTTGTGAGTTCTGTTGTTTTTCTTTTCTAACTGATTACTTTCTGTTTATCTTTATTTTTCTTTCCTCTGTTGTCTCCTAGTTTAGGTTGGGGTTGTCCGAGTCCATAACCATGGAATTCTTCTCTGATGAGCTCTTGGCTTCTTCTTTTGGGGCCATTCATGTTTTCTTTGTCAACTTTGGTTTTGACATAGCTTTCTTTCTGACTTGAATTCAGTACTGTGACTTTCCTTTTCTTTCGCTTCAGGTTTCTTTGGCTGGGTGGGGAGTGTACTTTCCGCCTCTCGTAGGGAGGGGAGGGCCATGATCATGTCTGTGGTTTCTGCTGTGCACACACGGAGGCGCGTGGAGGGCTCAGATTCTCACCAGGTCCGGGGCAGAGGGGCACACATGCCTGAGGTCTCCTGCCTGTGGTGTCTGCGCCTGCTGAAGAGGGCCCACGGGGCGCTGGAGAAACAGACTTTTC
The DNA here is from genome assembly GCA_004363575.1 of Solenodon paradoxus. NCBI lineage: Eukaryota > Metazoa > Chordata > Mammalia > Eulipotyphla > Solenodontidae > Solenodon > Solenodon paradoxus. The sequence continues at coordinate 246,361 of RJWH01001595.1, read as the reverse complement.
CCCAGATGGTGAGGGAGTGCTGTACAGCTGCCTGTGTATCTAGGCCAGCTGTGAGCTACCCCACTGGAGCTGGGGGAGCTGACAGCCCCTTCAGGCAGGTGGTGGGGCAGACACAAACCTGTGGTCTCTGTGCTGTGCCTGTGGTCTCCGCCAGCTGTGGTTCTCTCTCTGCCATTCGGGTGGGTGGGGTTCTTGTGTGGTCACCTCTCCTTAGGCTGGGGGTCAGGGGGACGGGGTCTGAAAGTCCTCCTCTGTCTCCACTCTCTGTCTCTCTGCATTTTGCCAGGTTCAGGCCATTGACCTGCTGTTCCTCATCTGTGCTGCTGCTTCTTTAATGAGGGCTTTTTTATTTTTCATCAGTCAGATGGGCAAAGTCTACAGGTTCTGTTCAGAGGAAGTTTCATATACATCCAAGTTGTTTTCTAGAGAGGGTGAAAGACAAGAGTCCTTCTAGCCACCATCTTACTTGTTTTCTGTCTCCCTTTCCTTTGTTATTTGACAACCAGAATTTTGAAAAGTGCCTCTCCACTCACAACTACCCCCACCCCCGCACAGTATTCTTTTGCTGCTGCTGTTTCAAGCAGGGTAAGTCAGTCCCTGTTTTCCCATTTTGTTGAAAAAAGCAATTTTCTGCTCATACTGTGTAATATGCTCTGTTTTGTTCTCTGTGGCATTGTGAGTGCTTCAGCCTGACTCCCATGTTCTAGGATTCTCAGTAGTGTTTTATACGTGGGTGGTTAGTTGTTCTCCTTGTGAGGGAGCGTAAATGTAGCAGCTACCTGTGCCGCCATCTTGATGACATCACTGCTCTCTCGTCTCTGTATAATCTGTTCTTCATCTGCAGGCCAATCTCACACTCAGTGTGTTTTCACTGTCATTTTTATTGCCTCTGAGCTTGACGTGTGTTGCTCACTGTCTATACAATATTCTTTCCCTACTTGTCTGCTTGGTGGTCACATCTTATTTTATTCATACTTAACATAAAGGTTAACCTTCATGAAAATTGTTTTTGACCTCCCCAAGAAAGTTAATAGTTGACCCACACTTGCGATGCCATGAGCCTGATACATTGCTATATATCATAAGGACTGCTTTTTTCAAGATGAATTTCTAGGCCAGCCCCTCTGACCAGACCATACCTGGAGGAAATGTTTATATTCTGTTCATATTTGTTTCCTCAATGCCTCTTTTATGACAGATAATGGCTGCCTCTCTTCTAGAAAGAGAAGTCCAACCTTTTCCTCACACTCGGCCTTTTGAAATCAGCACAGCACTTCTAAATGCCTTTGATCTGGAGCAAAGAATGGATAGTTTTACCAGAAAGCACTGACTCTCTCAGTTAATTCACTGAATGTAGCCTCAAAGTTTAATTGCCAATAATATTTTGATAAGATTTACTTTAATGTCCTCAATGGTGCCCTTGCTACTTCAGAGAAAACAATTCAGATTGGTTCTCCCCTTCAGTTCATAACTAACAGGAATCCTTTGGCTTCCATAGCATGGAGCGAAGAGCATTCCTTCACTTTCAGAAGGACTGCGTTTCACTTCCTCCTTTTATAATCCACCAGATACTTTAGGTGGTTTCTGGAAAGGTGATCTCAGAGAAAGAACATCTGCATTAACCTATCAGTGTTCTTCTGGATGTCAATCTCATGCTTTTAAAATTCAGTTTAGTTTGGTGTAGTTTTGGTTTTCTTAAACCATCTTATGCAAGTAAAAATTTAGTTATTTAAATCTATTTGAATATGGAATAAAAGTGGAAGCAATCTGCAAGATTATCAAATAACTGTTTTCCCTAGAGGAGATCATAAAACGGATTAAAGATGATGGGTTTGAGATAACACTGGCAAAGGAACTGTTCCTAACTGAACAACAAATAGAAATGATTTATTCAAAACTAAGAAGAAGGGAATTTTATAAAGATATGGTGGAAATGCTTTCTGAGTAAGTTTCTGATATCTAGTTCTTTGCATTATAAAAGTTGCCAGCATTCATACAGAAACTGGGAAAAATACAAAAGTCAAAGAAAACATTCACCTAATCTTATTTGTTAATAAGTATCTTAATATTTGGGGTTAATTTTTTTCCTTCCTTTATTCCCCGTCTTCCTCTCCCCTTTCCTGCCCATGTCACCCCTTTCCACGCTCTCTCCGTCCCTCCATCTCTTCTTTCATTCCTTTATCTTTGTCTTTAGGGCTTCACTTAGATATAGAGGTTCTCTGGATTTAAATCTAGCTTCATATGCTTTTAAATCCCTACTTTGCCAACATATTTAGTAAGTGCCTCCACTGCGTTATCTGTAAAATGGGGCTAATACTCGCTGCCTAGAGGTTTATTGTGAATCCTAAATAATCAATTGATTGAAAGTACTTGGAATAATGCCTAGCATATATCCCAAGAATTAAACTACAATAATCTTCTGTAATCAAACATGTTAGAAGGAAGAAAAAGGAAAGAAAAAAAGAAAAGAAAAGGAAACACAAAATCCCACTGATACGAACAAAGAATTTTCAGGACACAGACCAGCTCTCTGGGTGGAGGTGTAGCATATTCTGTCTTTAACTGTGTATTCACTACAGTTGCAATAAGTCCAAGTCTGCTGAAAGCTTTGTTGTTTGCAGGGGGCCATCTTTGGTTATGTCTCTGACCAAGTGGAATGCTGTTTCAGACTGGAGGCGATTGATGGGTCCCACAGACCCAGAAGAGGCAAAAATACTGTCCCCAGATTCTATTCGAGCTCAATTTGGAGTAAATGTTTTGAAAAATGCTGTCCACGGATCATCTGATTATACTGAAGCAGCAGAGATCACAAATAAACTGTTTGAAGGGTTTATGACTCAGAGTGCTGAGGAAAAGTAAAGTACAGCACCTCTTTATTAATTTCTTATAGTAACTAGCCTGTCCTGGAAAGACCAGAATTCTTTTCATATTCTTGAATCAAAGTTTATTTAGGTAATTTAACTATATTTAACTTTGTTTCTTGCCAGACACATTGTGCTGTTTCATTAGCAGACTTGAAACCTCAAAGTCAAGACTGTACATGTCAGGGATCTGGGAGGACCTGGATTGAAAATAAACACTCTCAGGTTTGCAAGCCTTGGTTATCAAGCTGTTTGTGTCATCTGCCATGACATAGTCTCATGCAGTCCCTCTCTTCAACTCCCCTCCGTTTTTCCTCTGTGAAGGAGCGATGTCCATCCAGCAGTCTCTATAAGTATTTGGCAAGTTGGACCCTACTGACAACCTGTGGATGCTCTATGATGATGTAGCAGAATATTAGAAATCACAGAGTAAAAAACACTCATTTCTCTTCTTTGGTAAAAGATTGCTTATTGAGGAGAGATAGCTGTATAATATGTATGTAGATTAAATCTACTTAGTTGTTAATAGAAAACTTGAAAGCTTTCTTAAACTCAGCAATGTAGGATATAGAGTGTAAGACGGTTGAATTTTCCCATTCAACCTACTTTCCTTACTTATTTTCAAAGGGTGAATTCACAAGCACACATACATTTGGCTGTAGCTTCTGACTTGGAGACAGTTTTATAGCCTCTTCACATGTGGAGTGTGTTCTCAACTGGAGAAGACAAACTGAGAATCAGTCTTCAGAGCACAGTGAGAAAGAAAAGTGAAGTGACCTCTGGTCATCTATGTTCCTCAGAGAGAAAAGAGTATATTATTCTCTTAATATTGTCATTTAGGCTATAATTTCCTCAAGGATAAGAACATTGTATCGAAATATTAGATGCATAAAATAAAAATGAATTCTCTCATAGTACAATTTATTCCATAGATCTGATTCAATAATATAACCAAGGCATGATTGCACACAACCCATAAGAACTTATGTTGGGAAAATATGTATTGTATATCGGTTTGAACTTTAGGTTCTTGGTTAAAAAAAAAAAAAGCTGGTTGAATGAGGCTTATTAACCTTTGGGGAAATGCAAATTTAATGGGGAGACAAAAATCACCAAATAGTATCTAATTATAACCAATATAAGACAGTAGCATTAATTAAGCATGTCAGTGATGAAATGACTGAGGTAATCAGTGGGCCTACATTCTGTTTATAGCATCTGTTAGCAATATGGTGTAGCTCTGTTGTAATATCTGTACATCTCTTCAATTTTTGATGAGTAGCACCTTATAAATAATATTGGGGATTTAGCGTTAATGTATAATTTAGTGTTGAATTGACAGGTATATGTTTAGTGGGTAGAAACTGAAGAAGGTAGAGAATGAAACATCTTAAAAAATGGGCAGGATTTTCAAAATGGTAAGAATGCAAGAAAATTCACGATTGTCTCAATGTATGCAGACATAATGTTTGTAAAATTTAACATGTTTATTTTAAAATCTCTTAACAAACTAGGAGTAGAAGGAAAATACAGCCAACATCATGATAGTAAAAAAAAAAAAAAAAAAAAAAAAATCAAAGGTTTTTCCTTAAAATCAGGAATAAGGCAAAGATGCCTACCATGACTACTTTTATTTGGCATCACATTGGAAGTCCTAGTCAGACTAATTAGACAAGAAAAAGAAATAAAAGTGATCAAATTGGAAAGGAAGAAGGGAAAATCATGTGTTTTCAGACAACATGATTATATTATATATGTATATATGTATATATCTCCAAATATTGCACGAAAACCCTGTTATAATTAATGAATAACCTCAGGAAAGCTGTAGGTTACAATATTAGTATGCAAAAATCAGTTGCACTTCTCTTATATATAAAACCATTATATAGATAACCAATATATATAAAACCATTAGACAAGTGTCAACACCCTTTCATGATTAAAAAAAAAAAACTCAATAAGGAACAGCAGTGCCTGACACCTTTCTTCTTCAGGTGGTTTCTAGATTCAATGAAATATAGACAAGTGCCTTCTGTCATTCTTCAGGTAGCCTCCAGACCGATTAGTGCAAAAGCACACAATCATTTGTGAATAATATCTGCTCTATTCTCTCTGGAACCAGAGACCTGGTCCTCCACTGAAACACAGGCTATGATTTTCAAGGCTGTCGCCAAACTGGGGAAATTGCAGGAGAAGTTCAAGTAGAAATGTCACAAAGTTTTCGTATAATTTTCAGGTTACTCTTTCATTGATTCAGTATTTATTTGGTGTGTAAACCTTTGATTACTTTTTTAGAGTTCTGGCAATGTTCTGACATTGTGTGATTTTTTTTTTTTTTTTCGCTATTTCTGAGGAAGGATGGAAAGAGAGTGGTGTTACCCCCAGGTACCCACGTTCATGACCCTGTTTCTGCCCATGCAACTTAGTCACAGGGGTGAGGGCACGGGCTTTCTGGATGCTGAGAGCCGTGAGGTAAATGGACATGCAGCGTGCTCTTCTGAGCCTGGTCTCAGTCTCAGATATTCATGTCCGCTAAACTTTTGTGGCAAACACCCACATATAGGTCATCTGCCTGGGTCAAGAAAGTCCCCGCACTGTCCCTCTTATGCAGAAGCCGGACAAGTTGTTAGTGCCTGACCCCAGATGGCTCAGCTACTCACTAGGACATGCAGCTTCCCTCTGGAGCTCTGTATTCTCTGTATTTTCACTGCTTTGTGCACTGAGAAAAGCAGGGAACTGTGGTATCTACCAGTCCAATTCGCCATCTCTGGGCTCCCCTAGGATGCTAGGCTGTGTTAGACCATTCCAAGCTCCAAGACTGAGAAGAAAGATTAGTTCTTTGAGTTCCTTTTTGGAAAGCTGAGGTACCAGACATATATACCAAGCCTTTCCATCCCCTGGGAGAAGTAAAAATTTAGGATGTCTCTTCCTGATTTCATGGGGCTACGCTAAGATCACCTCTCTCAACCAGCTTCAGTGAGTGTTGTTTCAGGGTCACCTAGAGTGCAGAAACTTGTTTTATTTTTGACTTTCTCACAAAGGTGAATTTATCCATGAGTTCTTGCTGGGTTGGTGGGTTTGTCGGGACAATAGGCCAGGGTTTCCGACTTGGCCATCTTGCTAACATTACTTCTTAAGTATCTAGTATTAACAATATGTTACACACCTCAAAATTCTAGTGTTCTGAATATATTTGAGAATTGCACCAGGAAGTGGGTCAGACAACAAAGCAAAACATACTCTAGGCCATCTCTGTTTTCTGTGGGGCATCTCCTTACAGGGAATGGGACCCAGGGAGTGGATGCTATAATGTATTAGGTTCAAACAAAGAATGCTTCATGTCTCCTGGGACTAAGTGAGAAGTCCACTTGTGAACATTCACCTGTGAACCTAGCTACATGTGAATTATCACTAAGGATATTTCTTGGTATTTCTTCAAACTGCCTTTTTCCTCCAAACTAAGATGTCAATTCTTAGCTTTCTTTCCCTTGCGCAGAGAAACAGTAGTGTAATGAAAATCCTGTGGACAGTTACCTAGTCTTCATCTTGCTCACTTCCTTCACATTTGCCACTCCTTCAGACTGAACACTGGTGCCCGCAGCTTTACATGCCTCGTAGTATTTAGGCTTTGTCATAGGATTGTGTGAAGAGGCACGCTACAATTGCTTCGGGAAAGATTTGGAACCTGAGAGGCAGTTGACAATCTCTTTAAGATTAGTCATGCATTTCACCAGCAGATGGCATGCTGCGCTCAGCTGTCTATCCCATGGACACTACAAAGATTTTACAAGCTAGACAGAGAAAGGCTATAAATTATAGAGTTAACCTTGAGGTAAGTAGTCAGAAACCTGATAATCAATATCCAAAGAGATGTATTTAACTAAACTTTAGTTTGTGCCATTGTGGGTCTTGAAGGGCTGGAATTGAGTGAGTAGGACACGGCACACAAGGCAGGCATGTGGGGCTGGAGTTAGTAGTACTTAGATATACGTCTGGTCCCTGGGGGAGAAAGCTTCGACAAGGATAGAAAGCTGTCATGGCACCAGCCAAGTGGACTGACCTTGAATTTCAGCTGAACTTCAGGCAGAAAACACATTTCCTACATCATTGTGGCTGAGGCAATTGAGGACTGCAACACTGGTGGGCACAGCTTGTAGCTCTGGGCTAAGATTTACAAGTGTGATAAGCTTATCAAATGGTGGGGCTATAAGTTCAAATACGTGGACTGGTTCAGAGGTGGCCAGCGATATGCCTTTGAGAACATTGTGTCTATCTCAAGAGCCAAAAGGAGCTGTCTCTTCATGAATTCCACTATACAGAAGCATTCCCATCCTTCCAGTACTGGTTCAGGCACGCATTTGACCTTGAACCAAGAGTTTCTGTGATTGTCTCAGTCCAAAGATACATGAAGCATTCTTGGTTTGAGCCTATTACATTATAACATCTACTCCCTGGACCCCATTCCCTATAAGGAGCTGCCCTGCAGAAAATGGACAGATTGCCTAAAATGTGTTTTACTTTGTTGTCTGACCCACTTGCTTGACCATCCCAGTGTCCTTTCTGCTGGAGTGAATTCCCAGATGCTTGTCTAATGTGTGTCTAATCTTGCTCACCCCTTGGAAGCTACTTTGGAGGATCACCAAAGGTATTTTTGTTATATTTTGTTTTTAATGCCTTTAATAATTGGAGACATGATTGTCAACCTCTGGAATATTTCCATGGCATAATATATATTTGAAATATTGGAAGATTAAAATTTTTAATGAATTTAAAATGTATATGTTTGATATAATTATAGCATTTTAGATGTATGTAGCTCAGTACTATGATGGAATTTTATTCATAATACCATTTCTTGCTTAAACTTGTTTCTTTACAGCTAACAATATTATAGATGTCATTACAGTTTGTGAGATTAAAGCTTAATCCTCTGGTTATGAGTTTTCTCTGTTAGCTAAATATAATTGCGAATATAGTATGCTCTTTTCTCTTTTTAAAGTGTATCAGTAATGTGATCCAAACTTGCCATTATAAATGTTTCTTCTCTAAATATTACAGTTACATATTATCAGTGTATCTAGCTACAAAACAGCTAAGTATTTTAGACTAAAGCTTATGATGTCCCAGCCTGTAAAGACAAAATTACATGGATTTTGTTACTACCATTAATAACCCTTAAAAATGTGTCCTTACATTATAGCAGAAGTGACCTCTTTTAGAAGATTATGTACTGTAATATCTATCGTTGTGATGAGTAAATGTTCTCAATGAATTTGAAAGAAATCAAAATATATTAAGACATGAAGACATGAAAGTGTTGGCAGTTTAGGGATTTAAATAGTGCATTGACAATGATATAAATTGGCAGAGACAATTTGCTGCTTGAGAGGAACACTACAGGTTTGGTCATGGGGATGTGAGTCACAGACTCCAGCTGCAGGAATTCGAATTGATCAGGTATGCAGACCCTAGTCTGAAAGCCGAAACTACCTTTGCACCAAGGCCCAGTTATCCATGGGGAACCTCAGTGACTAAGGACTAAGATGGAGCTGGGAAATGAAGTTCCCCCTGAGCCTTGCCAAACTGCCTTCAACAATGAAACATTCTGAAATGCTCCCACCAACTTTCCTTCCTTCTTCCCCCTATTCAACTCCCACCCAATTTCTTCTTCACAGGTCTTTCTCTAATAGAATTCTTCTACACTTAATTTAATACTACTTGCCACTTTCTTCTCTGAGGACCCATACTAACACATTTATGGTCAATGAAATACTTTTCATGTTTGCATGTACTCATGGCTTAAAACCATGCTACCATTATTCTATCTGTCCCTGTCTCTCTCTTTTGATATCGTCTCATTATAAAAAGTGATGTATGTTCATTAGATAAGATACAGAGCATTTATGCCTTTGTACTCTTTTTTTCCCTAGTCCTGAGAATTGAATAATAATGGCAAATTATCTGTGTCACAAAAATCTGTCTTATTCTGGAATGCCTTAGGAACCACATTTCAATGTCCATTCTCACAAGTTATTGGCAAAATAAAGTCTGGTACATACATGCTATGCATTTGTGAAAAATGAGAATGCAGTTTTATTTCTCTCTCTGGGAAGATGTGTGTGCTGCATTGTTATACAGACACACACATAAACAAGGAGAAAATTTGACATTTGTAGCTTATTTTGATAAGTTGGTGCTTTTCCTTTTGCTTATCTCTTTTGTTGGAAGGGGATATTTTATTGTCATCCTAGGTTTAGAAGACCTCCTTTGGGGTACTGATATTAATTTAAGTAGTGACCCTATCCCAGGAATTTCATTAATCTGGAGAATATGACATTGCTTGCTTATCAGTTAGCTCACAAAGTTGACAACTGTAAATTCTGGTTGACATTCCTGTCACTATGGCAGAATAGATCTCTCAGGCTAAATGCTTTTCAAAAAGTATTTTCATTACTAAATAACATGTTATATCAGCTATATCAGACTGTAACAAAAAGCAAATAGTTTTTTTTCCTCTTATTGCTCTTTCTATTGTGATAAATGAATATTCTCTCTAACAATCTGGTATGCCAAAAAGTGTACATTGGTCTGTGAAACTAAAATTGAGCAACTCTGGGGCCCAAGATGTTTCTCTAACTACATGTGAGACGTCAGATGAGCCTTCATGAAGACTTTCTCCAGCAAGCTAGATTATGACTTAAAAACTTCCATTCAGGTTTTCCCCACTCCCATGATTCCATATAACCAGTTTCACTTTTTGACTTGATAACAATGGCAGAGGCTTGTAAAAATTTGTCATTCTATTTTTATTCAGGGACTGGGTCCATCTAACAAGCACCTTCAAGCTAGCTCAGGTAAGGAAGTTTTCTTCTAGGTATGTAATTGGTGAACATATAAACACTCAAGCGCAATAACCAAAGTTGTGATCAGACTACTCTGGTTTTGAACTGGAAGTTAAGAAACTGAGGCTACTTATCTAAGTTCTCAGGTATTTTGAAAAAAGATTGAACCAAAAGAAAATCTATTGGCCTTTCTGCTATATCCTAATTGCTTTTTTCTAGCTGATCCAGTATATTAAACTTGATTCATTAAGAAAAAATTGAGGAGCTTGCATGGGCTTTCCACGGAAGTCAAGAATAGTCATCATATCCATCCATCCATCCATCCATCCGTCCATCTGTCCACCCATCCATCTGTCCATCCATCCATCCATCCATCTGTCCACCCATCCATCTGTCCATCAATCCATCCATCCATCCACCCACCCACCCATTTTGAGGTGCTCATTCATTCATTCCCCGGCTACCTGGAGTAGTGGGAGTGTTGAAATGTTGTCATCAATGTCTCAGGTGAAGAGAGGCGCTTCGCCCAAGGTGACATCCAATCTTGGTTAAAATTCGTAAGAAGTATGAATCTTAGTGAGGACTTGTAAAGCCAGCACTTTCCAAACTGACACTCCAAGCTTTCTAATGAATTATTGACAATATGATCAGAAACTCTCCTTACTGGGAGAGTAAGGAGTTTGTCCTCACTCCTTACATCACTAATCCAGCAATATTGCTTAAACTAACTTATTCCAAAGAACTAAGAATGTGCCAGATATTAACTATTAAGATGCTTATTCATGGTGAGTATGTTCAGTTAAGAAACCCTCTAAATGCCTAATAACGTAAGAGTTTATTGAGTAACACATCATGGAATACAATAGCCATTAAAACGAGGCAGCGTCAGCATTATGACATGAGGACTGATCTCAATAAAGGTCAAGTGAAGGAGGCAGGTTATGAATAGTATGTATATTAGGCCTCTAGGTGTTTTTAATCATCATATAAATGCAGAAGAAACATCTGGAAAATAACATACTGAAATAGTAACAGTGATTACTGCAGTACAGTCAGTACCATATAGTGATGAGTAGAATTAGGGAGGATCTTAATTTCATTTTTTTATCCCATGCATGTATTAAATGCTTTATAGAAAATACATGTTTACTGTATTACTGAAACATCAACAAAACTCCTTTTAAAGTGCCTTATCTAAATTATAAAAATTGTTCATAAGCCTATTGCAAAATAAGTTATTTATTTCTGATTAACATAACCCAACTCAAATAATTCCCATTTCAGAGACAGAACTTTCTTCTCCATATAGTCATATTTCCCTCTTCTCCCATGTATTTAGGTAGAAAAATATTTAAGTAAGAAAAAAGTTTTGGTTCTCACACAAAGACCACTTCCATACTAGTAATAATTACCTCAGTGTGGGTTGATATCTATTTTCAAACTTTTTCATAAAAAATAACTAAACAGTGACCTGGTTTAATATTTTATCAATTAATCAAACCAGTAAGTTTTGTGTAATATTCAGTAAATGATTGCTGTTAAATAGTCAACATAAACAGTGTTTGAATTTGCAAAGTCATCAGACTCATTGCATTCATTTTTTCACTTAAAGTTTATAAATATATTTTCTCCATTTCCATGGAGAGTTCCATTATTACTATGCTAAAGAGTTAAACTATGCATTTTAATAGCTTTTGCTAGGTTTTCTTTTTTAGTCTAGGTGCAATACTGATTACCTGGTTTTCTTTAAGAACCAGAGTTTTATTTTTTATGCAGCAGAAGCACACTCCAAATATTTTACTAATGGGCCCATGTATGGGATTCCTTGAAGTCACTGCCTTGGGAAAGCGATGCTGGCAAAGTTGTGCTTTAGGAGGAGATGGGGGTCTGGACTGGCATTCTTATTCACCCTCTGTCTCCACTTTCCCTGGGCTTAGCCACACACCTTGCTCTGTGTGCCCACAGCCACAGAGATAAAAAAGTTTGTTTCATTAGCTGGTGTGAATGCAACATGCAATGTACCCCTTCTCTGAGAAGAAGAGACAATGCTTCTAAAGGAGAAATAGCACTTGAGTTTTCAGATGACACCTCTGCATCCTCAAATAGTGCATGGGCTGTGACCTTGATGACCTTTTCCAGGCACAGAGCTGGTATGTGCCACAGCAGGCTGAGAAGCAGGGGCTTCGGGACCCTAGCCTCCCTCTTCCCTCCCTCTCTGAAAGCATCAGCAGTCAGCAGAGAGAACGTTCTCTCAGGTTTGGCGTCAAGCTCACTAAGACATCCTGGACAGTGAGATGAGCACCACACCCACAGGTGTGAAATACTTGGAGGATAAATAGTTGGTATGTAAATCATAGTAAGAGAAATAAACTCTATTTGTGGTCCTACTTAAAGAATGGATTGTGAAGCATTCTGAATGTAAAATCAGTCTCTCCACCATAGCAGCGAAACCACAAAGTCAGAATTCAGATGCTGTCTGTCCGGCTGCCCTTTTTTAAATGTATCATTATTTTAGTTTTTAGAATTTTCTAACTAAAAAGGGAGCAGAAACCTATCTTCCTAAAAAAAAAAATAAGCACTACAATTTCCATATCCTTCTATATTGTTCAAAAATCATCTTTCATCACAGAAATCCTTCACAGGGAGGATTTCTTTCAGCCCAGGAAACACACAAAGATCTTTGAAATAGCCATCCCTCTTGCTTTCCTCCTTAGAAGCATTTTATTTTCAATCACATTTTAAAATACCATTAACATCCTAACAAGAGAAGTTAAACTGAAATTAAAATATATTATAAAATGGTAGGTATGTTGTCTGGAATATGGCATTGATTTTGCAATGCACATATTAGGTCAAGTTCCAAGAACACATGGAGATTTCACACACACAGGCTACTCTGCACACGATACGTTTCTTCAACTGGCTTTCATGTACCTTCCATACCAAAGGTCCTGCCTATTACTCTGCTTGTGGTGGCTTAAAAAGAAAAATTAAAGCATATCATTAAGAAAAATGCAACAAGAGGTGTCTACAAAGAGAACAGCAGTTGTTAAGGCAAAACGAGAAGGGCCTTCTGCAGGCTGTCTGGACCACACCTGACTTCATCCTGAGGGTGGGGGTCTGCATTTTGGAAAGCAGTCAGCTCACACTCCTTTCAGGTTTGCTCTCCGTGGGGCACTCCTGGCTCTGAGGTTCTTCTTGGAGCTAGCTGGCTTGGGAGCGGGTGGCTTCCCTTTTGGCTTTGAAGGATCACTGCGACTGGTGCGGCCAGCTGTTCGCTTCTTGACTTGCGTGGTCCTCCTCTGTTCCTGAAGCCTCTCTTCCCACTGCTGGGGGCAGTCGTAAACTGTCAAATACCTTCCACTCCTTTAAGCTGTTAAACTAATAGCAGGAGTCATGCAATCTGTTCACAGTACTGTATTAATCATGACAACAGCAATTAGTGTGATGGCTATGGCTGCGTACCTATCATGTATCAAAGGACTTAGAAAGCGCTTCATATATGATGAAGTTCTTGAGATATGTATTTCTTTTCATTGAAACAACAGCTCTTCTAGGTGGATACCATTATCATGACCGGAACCAAGGTTATTGACAGAAGGCCACACCCAGGTTATTTACCAACTGGGTTTCAAATCTACCAATCTGACTCCAAAACTCAAGACCCTAACCCATGCAGTTTTCCTGTTGGCCCCATAAAGTAGCATTCCTCATCAGCAAAGCCCTCTCACAAGGACTGATATGTTTAATGACAGACATTTATCTGTCAGACTGGGGAGTCAGGGGTCTCTTAACCACACTAATAGGTTCACTTAATTCTCTTACATCCAGAGGAAGCCCCACCCCCATGGACTAAACCACTCAAGTGTAAGCTACCCAGAACTGATGGGAATGGAGTCATTCTAGACGGTGGTTTCTCATAGTAGTTTCCTCCATAGAAAAGGGTCTACTATTTATAATATAAATTAATACTATTTAAAAAATATTTGCATGTAAGAAAAAAATGAAAAAGTGAGTTCACTTGAATAGGCATTGCCTTTTTATTATGATGGGTTTTTTTTGTTAGAGTATATTTTACAGGGTGAAAGTTTGAGCCAGATATTGTTCTAGGCACTAAAAATACAATGAAATGAAAAATGCTGTCTTCACCTTCCTAATGCACAAATCTAGTCAGATCTAATATCATAAACTTGTTACTGTACCTTGCCATTGTGTGGTGACATTTTCAAATTCTTAAGTATGTTGAAAAATTTGTTGCAAAAGTGAGAGAGCTAAATAGCTAAGATTCTTGGAAGTTTTCTTTCTTCTCAACAATCTGAGATCCTTATGGGGATTTATCTTCTACACTGATGCTTCTAATCTACGGCAGTCTTAGAAACCCAATCTTCTTCAGGGGGAGGGAGAAGAGGAAGAGGCCTTTAAGGAAGAAAAGAAGGAAGGAAGAAGAGAAGAAATCCCCGGGTCCCAAACCTAGGCCCTTGGGTTTCACATGATCCACACAGCAGACTTTCAGCTGCCTGAGTCACATGGGTGTGCCTCAGTTCCAGTGGATATTAATTCTGCTTAAGTACCTGATTTATTGCTAAAATAATTATATTTAATAAAGAAACCAAAACTAGTTTAATCTGGAAATAACCAGTAGTTTACTGTTGAATGCAACCAAATCACCTTTGATGTTGAAGATGTGTGTATTTTTTAAAATATTCCCAAGTGATAATAGCTATACTCTTAATCATGTATTCAAAAGACAAATATTGTTACTCTTGACTCTTATTAGAGCCTGGAGATGAAAGCATGTGGAGAATTGCTAAATTTTATATGTTTACATGCACGAAATCTATATTTGTAGTGAAGCATATTATACTCACTATGGACCTTTTGCTGAGTTGATCTCTCCATTTTTCAACTAAACAGTTTTCAAGAAGCATCATCCTGAAAGTAATTAATAAGCAATTTCTGATTATGAAAATAAAAAGTTAAAAACACAAAAAAATACAGAAATTAAATTCTTCACTACCCACATCTCTGTATTTTATTGATATTTCTTTTCATTTCCCCTTATTATATTTTAGGCAACACTGTATATTTAGATCACACCATACATTTTCTTTTATTGCATCTGATATAACTAGTATTCAAAAATATGATTAAAGACTGTATAATATTACAACTATTGGCAGCCATATATTTAACTATTTCTCTACTGCTAACTTCCCTCTTCTGCTATTACTAGTGTTGCACTGAAGATCTTTATGAAAGTACAGTATGGGCTGGTATTTACTGGTAATACTAGTATATCCAAAGGACAGATTTCTGAAAGTAGAATTACTGAGTCAAACATTATGTATTGTTTTAAGGTTTACATTGCATAGTTCCAAATTGTTTTCAAATTGGCGAGTTTTTATTTAACTTAGTAACATTAAGACTAGGATAAAAGTGGAATCTTGCTTTTTTTGCATTGGAGAATTAAGGAAATTATTTCTTTAACGTTATTTGTATTTGGGACTTGTCTGTATAGTTATGTGCACTTTAAATATTAGTGCTTTAGATACTACCTTTTATTTCTTTACAGAATAAAGTTACTATTTTATTATTATACCAATTGCAAATATTTTTCTCAAATTTTATTTGCTTTCCCACTTTATTTGTGATTTTAGTATATACATTATTATCTGGTCAAATATGTATATCAACTTTTCCCCTTGTAATTTCTGGTATTACCTTCATGTTTACAAATTATTTTCCATTTAGATATGACATTTTTCACTTGATTTTATCCTCTTTGATTAAGTTTTTTAAAAACTTCAAAATGTTTGAAATTCATTTTATAATTCAATATAAAGTGAAATATGTACTATTTTTCCAAATAAAAACATATTCTCAATAACATATTTAGTTGCATTTAGTTACAGTACATTTACTGAATACTATATTCATTTCCAATTGATTTTTCATAGTTCCCTCATAATATAATAGGTTATTTTCTGCACTAGTCTCTATTTCAAGAAAGTTTTCTGCTTTGTTTAATTTACATATCTATTATTCCATCACATGTGTCTAAAAAAGTGTAGCTTTACACCAGTTTTGTTGCATCTCATAAGGAAAATTTTCTTTCATTCCTCTTATTTTCAAGATCACCTTTATATGTTCTTACCAATTTATTCTTCCAAATGAACACTGATATCCTTTGTGAAGAGATAAATCCCAATCATAAAAAAAAAATTTACTAGAATTTTGATCTGAATGACATTAAGTCCACAAGCTAACAGAAAGGATGACAGAAAAACTGTTAGGTAATTCATTTCTAATCCATTCCTCTGTCCAAACAGAATTCAACAATGAGCAAGCTGCTACAGCCCCAGAGCTGCAGCAAATGCAAACATCATGTACGAGACCAGTCCCAAGCAGTCATTCAAGCAAGAATACAAGGCCCCATTGGCAGTCACATACCCTAGTTCTGACAGAATATACAAGCAATGATTTAAGTGAGGTGGTTTCAATAGTTGTGTTTTGTGTTTGTTTTTGGAAAAGTAAAGTCTTGAGCTGTGCATAAAAATAAATAATTTTGCTGCAGAAAGTTTTTGTAGCAAGTTTATAGGGCCCAGCCTGAAACCTGCAAGAAGGGTTGATATATTTTATATTATAAAGAGTGTACCTATATATAAAAAGATGCCAAGGAGAGAGATGTGGAAATAGGTACAGTCCCAGCTAGAGCTATGAATGTGTGTGTGTATGTGTGTGTGTGCACGTGTGTATGTGTGTGTGTGTGTGTTGTGCTGTTACATATTATAAACTAAATGTATCAAGAAAAATGCATGGGATTGTTGTCTTAAATGGTCATCTATACTTGATCGGTAAATCACTAAAGAAATCTTTTTTTAAAAATTCAGTATTTGACATACCGATTGACTTAAATGATTTGAACAGAATTGTTTTTACTCTCACTTATTTGTCTATATACTTTAGAAATTATTTAATGATTCCTGAAACTGATTTGTAAAGATCCCATTTAAATACACATATTTTTAATTCTATGAGGAACTAATTGATATTGAGGATCTATGATACCCCAACAGAGGCATTTATTAAAAGTGCTTTTAAAAAAACATCCTGTGCACACACTGGTGGCCTAGGTCTAGCACACCCTGGAAGCACATACATCCTAAGGGAACAACCAATGTGAAAAACTAAATAAAAAATAAGGTATCTTTCTGCCTCTCTCTTCCTGCCTTCCTGCGTGACTTCATCCCTGCCTTCACCTTTACTTTAAAAAAAACCAACAACCCTATGGTGCTATTTTAACTTTAAATCATGACAGCTAAATGAGATTCCTGTTTTCCCAGCATCGTGAAGTTTTTTCTGCCCCTGGGTGCCTACCGTGATCGCCACTCATAGCACATGATGAGGACATCTTGATGGGGAAGGATGTGAGGACACTGACAGGAAGAATTCGAGATGAGTGGGACTTGAGTTCGTGGGATGGGGGATGAGGATTTGAAGATCTCTTTCACATCCACCAGTGTCGTTACTTCATTACAGCCACTTCTCTGCACAGCTTTTATTTTGGCATGAATAACTGCAATTTAAAAATCGATATAAGTGCTGTTGAAGTCTATGGAGGAAAAAGAGGTGGCGTATTCACGCCAACTCCCAAGCCTCTCTTAAAGAATCCCTCCTGTAATTATGGTCATGTCCAAACTGCCCAAATACAGGCAAAAAGCCCACACAATCATATGCTAAATGTAAGGCCTCCCGTATTGTCCACAGCCTTAAAAATTGTGAATGATACATCTTTTGATATAAAAGTAAATTGATAAGCAGGCTTGGACTAGTTTTTGTTTTTTGGTCATCAGCAACTCCGCATCGGGTTGCAGATAGGATTTGACTTAAAAAAAAAAAAAAATCCCATAGATTTCAGGCTTAAAATTTTATTTATTTATTTATTTTTTGCCAAAAACCTATCAGGAGATTTAGCTACATAGACTCCCAACAAACATTTTCTAGAAACATATTTGTTGATACTCATTTAAAGTGAGAATCAGATATTCCCAGATTCAGAAGTCAGTTTAAAGTTTTGTTTGGTCCAGTCACCCATCTAATGCTTGAACTCTGTTCTAGAAGATCGCTGTGTTCTCAATCTCTCAACTTCCCAGACTATCAAAGTGAGGTCTGTGGTGAGCAGAGGTAGGACCATAAATGCAGATAACTTTTAAAGTTGCTGTGTCTGATCATGTCTGATCATGCTTTAAATTCTGGCTGTTTTGGTTATGTGGAGTTACTCTCTTTCTGTATGGGTCTGTCTTGGATTCCATCCTCAGAAGCTGGTTCATGAAGGAGTCAAAGGACTTAAATAGAACATGGTTTCATTTATGAGGCCTTAACACTCCAGAATATAGCAGGACCGTGCAACTCAGATTAGTAATAAAGATTGGATAGTGTCAGATGAAGGACTATGTAGAGCACATGCAGATACTATTTGCACTGAAGAGGTTTAAAACAAAGCTACTAGAAAAGGTGGTATATTTTTTGTTAGTTGTTGAGTTACTCACATTGGCTGTGTATGATTCTTAAATCTAATGACCTAGTAGGAGGCTGTGTTTTTCAGACTTCTATATTGCCATAATCTTCAATGACATTCAATATAAAGTGTCTTATGACATCAAATTTCATTTGAAATATGAAAATCTATATAAAATAAACATTTCCCCTTGTTTACATCAGTGGAAATGATTTAAAAATGCAAAGAAAGATAAAATAAATGCAAAGAAACAAAATAGCTCAAATACATATTTTGAAAGAACATATTTTGATTACATTCACTTTTAAGTGAGAATAATAAAATTAATTGAATTAAGATACTCAAAATAGCATAACTGACCTATTCTTTGATGAAAGTACTGACTGGTTCTTTCAAATAAGAGAGAAAAGGCAAGTAAGCCATGCCAATACTTTAGCTACAGGATCTTGTGACTAACATTCTCACAATTTAAGGCTTTAAATATTCCTAGCTAATTTATAAGTTTTCATTCCTGGTCCATTGGGGCTTAGATATCACTCCCCCATCCTTTCTGCAGCAGTCAGAGCTTGAGGAAGAATATGAGTGGGATGGGTTGCCCCGTCCTGACTACATCTCTCAACGGGAGAAGTAGAATCATGATTATAAACTTGTAATCAGAAGCACATCGCTGTTCTCACTAGTAATTAACTTTATTTTTATTAGATTTACCCAGAAAGGCAAGACATTTTATAGCTGTCACTGTGCCAATTGGAATCCAAGTACTTAACAAGAAAAATCACCAAACGTTTACCCCCACTTTATGACTTGCTCATCTGTTTTTGTAATGGGCCAACCCCCAGGGTGAATTACTTCATCAGAGGACTTACCATAGCTATAGTTTTTGCTCAGATATGTTGCCAAAGTTGGCTTCACTTTTTTGCACTTGCACCGGTCTAAAGGAGACAAAAATGAATCCAGAAGTTGGTAAGGGACTTAAAAATCACTCTAAGCAAGAGAAAGAGAGGAAGCCTTGTGGATAAAGAACTCACCAGGGCTTAGGCGTTTACAGTCAGTGTCCAGGGACCTTTCCGGTACCATCATGTCTGGTGTGACATCTAGCCACTTAACATCTGAAACACACACAGGGCCATGAGAATATCATCAGTAATTTGATCTGTTTGCTAATAAGGGACTATCCAGCAACACAGGATCACAAAAGAATAACACTAATAATTAATAGAAATGTTTTGTGATTGTTGACTGCTTCCAGATATACCTGGACTTAAGAAAGAGGACTTGGAGGTGAGACTTTGCCTATCTAGTGCAAATTGATGGAACCCACATCCATTTAACCTGATGATAAATAAGCCAACCTGGATAAATTACATCACTCCCCCTCCTACCTGAATCCATTTTAAAATGTTGATATTCAAGCTGATTGATTACATTAATCAAAATAATTATATTTCCCAATGCCCATATTTTGCAGAAATAGTCCACAGCTAGGTAACCCCCACACAAGAATAACCCTTTATCATCTATATGATGTAAGCAATAACAGGTTTTTTTTTTTTTTTTACAACTCCTAATTAGAGAGAAGTTTCCATTTTTCCATTCACTGTCCTGTTGCTGTTATGTTTTGGGTAATGCTCTGAAGTATACTTCAGAAAACAGACTAAAGCAACACTAAATGTACAGTAATTTGGGTCAAGGGTAAAAGATATATATATATATATACACATATCTATACATCTATAGATATGTATAGATATGTGTGTATATGTATACATATGTGTGTGTATATATATATATATATATATATATATATATATATACACACAATTGCAAGAAGTGGCTTTAAACCTGTTCCTTTTTTCTAGAAAAGCTGCAAAATGACCAACAAGGGATTAAAAAAAAGCAAGTGCAAGTTGAGATGCAGTATGTAGTTAACAAAGAAGCCACAGGTGTTGGTTTCTGGTCGATGGCCATTACACAGACATCACAGTTTCCAAGGGCGACAGAACTACAAATTGTACTCCTGGTAGGAAGTGATGATTGGTGCTTCCTTCAGAAAACTTGCAAGTTAGCACTAAAGGGAGAATCCCAGTGGGAGTGTTTTAAGGATTAAGTGATACAAGTCAAGAACTTAAAGTCGGCACAAACGCCAAAAGCCCGATACATGTGTCTGCTGCAGCTAGTACTGATATTACTGTAAACGGACACATCCTGGCCGCTCCCCTCCTACAATAAGTCAATACCCCTCCCCTTTATGATACGTGGTGGTGTTCCTCAGCTCCCCAAATCCCTGCAGGAAAATCCGACTTCCACAGAAATAAAGTTCACCCCAGCCTCTTCCCACCTCCTCCAACCCTCAGAAGTGGGATGGGGAGCTGACCACAGCGAGCCGCTGTCGGTGTGGCCACGCAGTCGCGACAGCCAAGGTTGCCTCCTTGCCCCCCTGAGTCCTTCCGTTGGCCTCACCCTCCGGGGGTAGTTCGGTGACGATGGCCTCCGGGGAGATGCATACGCCCCGATCGTAGACGGGCAGCTCGTCGCAGGCCAGGCTCTCGGGCCAGCTGTGGTTGTACATCTTCATGAGGGGCTCGCAGTCGTCGCGCGCTCGCTGGCACAACGACTTGCAGGGTTTGATGGGGTCGTGCAGGAACTCCAGGGTGCAGATGGGCGCGTACATCGCGCAGAGGAAGAAGCGCAACACCGCGCTGCAGTTCACATCCACCAGCTCCTGGTACTGCTCGATGGCCAGGATCGCGTTCTCCTGCGTGCTGTGGTGCAGGTGGTTCGGCATCCGCGTGACATTCCAGGGCATGTGTCTACACATGGGGATGCGCACTGCTTCGCAGGGCGAGCTGCGCACGCCCAGCGCCAGGCTCAGCCACAGGCACAGCGCCGCCAGAATGGAGAGGAGCATGGCACTGCCCTGCCGCGCCGCGACCCCGACACAGAAAGGTTCTCTTCCCTCCCCAGCGGCTCCTCCTAATATTTTGCTCTCCCTGCACGGAGGAGGAAGTCCTTTCGGGCACAGGAGACGTTCTTTTCCTCAACTCCCGACGGCAGCAATTCTGGGCGGAGGCCGGATGCGAGCATCAGCTGTGCGGCGCACGGAGCGCGAGCAGCACCAGCGCTCAGCCTCTGGGACGCGAACCCGCCTGTGCAGTTCCAGTCCCGGACCCGGCAGCTCCGATTGCAGCCAGCCATGGCCATCGCAGGACCCTATTTATCACGACACCCTCCTGACGTGGGCTCAAAACGCTCCCTTGGCAACTGCAGGCGCGGTCCGTACTCCCCCTCGGTTGTCCCACCCCCAGCCCTCTCTTAGCAGAAGCAGTTACATCATCTCCTCCTCCGGGCCACAGCCCAGGGCTGGAATTCTGCGTTCTCCCAAAGTCCCTCGTTTTCAGTTTAGCCAGTCTTTTTTTCCTCAGACCAAGAAAAGGAAACGCTGGCAGTCGATTTAGACACCGGATCCAAGAGAATTCAAGAGAGAATTTCAAGACAGAGAAAGAAACCCTCTTTTGAGTCAAAGCTGAAATTCCCCAGCTATGGAGTTGGAGGGAAATGTAAACTTCTGCTGCTTTAAAAATTCTGAAACGTACTTTCTTTCTCCAGTAGGGAGCAGGAGAAGCGCTGAATAGTGAGACTTGCGTGGGTCCAGAAGAGAGTGCAGTCATTGTTGGAAGACATCCCGCCCCAAGTCGTATGGAATTTATTATTGTTGTTGTGGCTGGTAGACATTAGTTGGGGCTCCAGATTTTCCAGAACGGCAAGGAACTCCCTAAAGGTGCAGTAGCATCTTCTAGTTTGAGAATTAGCAACAGTCCCCTTTCCTATTCCTCCCTTCAGTATGAATGAAACCCAAGAGAAAACAAAGAAAATTTTAGACACCACTGTCTGAAAACTTTTTTCTCCTCTTTTGTGCCAAAGGACTTCCAACCCAAGAACTAAATTTTGTATTCTGGTGTATTTAGAAACTGTTAGTTGTGAGTAATAAACTGTGTACCATAGAAAGCAAGTATCTATGTTTTGTTTTCTCTTTTATTTTTTTTTCAGGAAGTCATATTAAAACCAACTGCAGGGTCAGTTACAGAAAAAGGAAGTTTAATTGTTTCAAGTGTACATCAATCTTCAGGCTGTTAAGATTTCTGGTATATGATAATTTCCCAGCACATCAGAATATCAAAATACAGCCTCTTAATGTTAATTTTTTAAACATGGTTTAATTGGATGTCTGAACTTAAAGCGGACAGGTTTTTGTTTGCTTATTTTTCTTTCCAAAGCTTAGACACACCGTTAGTTTAGTTTTAACCTTGACCAGGACTAAAGATTTAAAAAAAAACCAAGGGACAAAGAGCACAGCTAACATTTACTGAGCATTTACATTAGGCTAGGTATGGTGCTAAGCACTTTACATGCCTTCTGTAAGAAATATAAATTAAACATTGTATGTCAAAAAACATTTCAGGATTCATCCGAAAAGTCCCATACTATGTAGAGGAAATTCAGGATATCCAAATACAGCCAGGCCAATCTAGACAAGTATTCCAGCATTCTATAGAACAGGTTTCAAACCCCAAAAAGGCTAAACCAGGCTAGTCAAATAGCAAGCAAAGAGGATACTCAGAGGACATCTCAAACCATTTCCAGTAGTGATGTCCAATGAGTTGAAATGCCTGGCTTAGTGAAAATGATTTTCACCCTCGAATTCCTATAAGGGAGGAAAATTAAGTTTAGAGAAAGAGCCGAACTTCCTGTCCTTTTCCTGCGAGTTGATTGAGGAGGGCAAAAGCAGAGAAGGCTCGGACTTCTGTAGCCAATTTGAAGTTTGAACCTGCTGAGTTTGTTTATGCAAACAAACCAAGTTACAACCTTTCAGGTGCTTCTCTAATGTTCTTCACTTACTCCATTAGGTCCCTTGGCAGTCTGTCCCTAGCATGTGCTGGGAGGGCAGGATGGGAAGTGGTAGCAGTGAGGTATTCATCAGGAGATTCTGTCAGTCTGCCTCCCTCTTCCTGCCCTACCTTAGTTCTTAATCCATGACCTTGTAATTGACTTGACATTGATTTGCCAAAAGCTCAAGAAACTGAGGACATTGCCCAGGTCATTGACTTCTCTCTGGCATGCCTTTTCAATCTTCTTAGTACTTGCTTCTCTGTCCATCCGAGAAGTATCTGGAGCTCTCCAAGTCTCCATCCTCAGTCCTCTGATTACTCTCTAAACTTCCAGCTACTGTAGGCTTTCCCAACCTTGGCACTATTAATTTGGAGGCTGCATTTTTTGATTATTTAGAGGGAGAGTGGTGTTCCATGCATTATGGGAAGTTTGGTAATATCCATGGCCTCCCCATGTCACATCTTAGTGTCAGTCTATCCCCTACCTGCAAGCCCTGTGAACATTAAAAAAAAAAAAATCCCCCTAGTCCTGCTGACCTCTGGAAGTGTTTATCCAACTGTCCCCTTGGTAGTTCTACCTGTGGATCCCACAGTCATCTCCTGGTTGACCTGGTTGACGTAGCTCAAATTCAAACTACTCTACACTGTATTGATCTTCCTCTACTCAAGACTGAATTCCCAGTGACCCAAACCAGAAACCCCTCTCTCTGAATCGAAATTCTTTTCTAAGGTTGCCAATTCCCTTCCACCCACTCTACTTCTTAGCTCAGAAAGTCTGCAATTCTTGTCTCGATTATAACAACACGTGGAAGGGATTAACAGAAGACACCAGCTTCTGGCACAAGAAGGTAGCTAACAAAGGGCTGGTAGGCAGCCCCAGCATCTCTGAAGCTGACATGGAGACATCATTTAAGTTATCCCAACAAGAAAAATAGAAGTCAACTGAAACTGACTATAGCTATCACCCCACACCCCACCCCAGCTGCCAAACTGACAGACAACAACTCAGGGGAAGATAGGAAGAAACTTTCACCTTTGAGATAAAGAATTCTCAAAACAAGCCCTTGCCTTGCTCAGACAGAACATACCCGGTCCAGGACATAAAATATTTCACTTTAGGTTCTGAAAGGCAATCCCCTATCTGTTTTCTTTACATGAGAAGAAAGCAACCAGATGCCTGTTTTTCAGGTACCTTTGTTATAGAGTGATAAATGCATTCCCTTTATTATGAGCCACCCTGAAATGTAGAACTAAATCCAATTTTCACAGACTTCAGTGACTTAGATACCAAGTAACTCCTCCTAGGTTCTGCCTTCCTGGGTCAATTCTAAATTTGACTCTGAAAAGTAAGATTTGTGTGTGTGTGTGTGTGCTAATTTCACTTAATTCAGCAGTTACTTAAGAAAAACAAACGTCTTCCTGCTGCTTTTCCCTGCCTCTGCCTTGCCAGACCATTCTCTATACTGATGGCTGATGATGCCTTTCCCTACCTTTAAATTTATTAATGTCTCCAACTGCCCTCGTTCTTAATAACTAATCCCTAAACTTTCTGTGTGGCAAGTGATCCTCCTCCAGTCGACTAGCCAACCTCACCCCCGTGCTTGAACCACACACTTCACTCTTCCCATGTCTTTCATCCAGGGATATTCTCTCCTGTGTTCCCCTGGCCCATTCTTCCTCATCTATGAAATGCAAATTGAGTGAAAATTTGATTTGGAATGTAAATCAGATAAACTTAGAAAAGCAAGGGTCTTTTTAAAAGTTGTTTCTTTTTCTTCTTCTTGATTCTATATTATAGATCTTAACTTTACAGAAATATAAACTAAATTAACTTTGTTCTGAAAGATGCCAAATTCCAGTTACACAAGCTTTTCAGCCTGTGATACTGTTCAAATGCTGGATGAGGGAATGGATTAGTCTCAACACACGTGTGATTTCCATGAGTCCTACCCTCAAGGGCATGGGCTTATTGGGGGAGACTGGGGGGTGCGCTACACTTAATTACTGGGAGTAGGGGCTGGAACTTGGGCATCATGAATGTTTACAAAAATTTCTTCAGTAAGGGGCCCTTCTTCCCGTTTTTAACTTGGAGGAAGAAGGTGGCATTTGGACCAGGGCAAGGTATGTAGGGCACAACCAACAGTCACTACTTTCCAGACCTTGAGCTTCAATTTACCCGCCCCACTCCGCCTTACCTGGGGTTACCTGGGGAACACTTAAAGTAATGGAGAAATGCAGCCATCTCACCCCGCCACCCCACCGCGGAAGTCTTTCTGGATGCTGGTGGCACCATTGCCACTGCATTTCCTGTTGGCAGCAGAGAGCAACTGAAAAACAAGCTGAAAGCGGCAGCGGCCAGGACAGAAATAGCAACCCCACGATTCTCTAGAACCTTCACAGGTCCCAGCTCCAGGGCCGCGCAGGTCCTGACTCAGGGTCATAGAGCAGACCGCAGCAAATTCGCAGTGACTACACTCCAGCGCAGCGCCCCAGAGCCCCGCGCGCCGCCCCGCTCCACCCAGCCTGCTCAGCGCCCCCTTGGGCTTGGGCTGGCTCTCGCCTGGCATCGGGAACGGCAGAGCGTGATGCCAGGGCGCGCTCCTTTCCGCACGGCCCGAGGGGTCCTGGGCGCCTGGCTGTTAGGCGGCCTCTGGGTCTGGGCGTTGGGCGGCCTCTGTGGCCTGGGGGCGGCGGCGCCCTGGGCCTGGGCTGGGGGCTCCGCAGGGGTGCCACGCCCATGCCAGGCGCCGCAGCAGTGGGAGGGGCGCCAGGTTCTGTACCAGCAGAGCACCGGGCTCAACAGCCGCGCCCTGCTTTCCTACGACGGGCTCAACCAGCGCGTGCGGGTGCTGGAGGAGAGAAAGGCGCTCATCCCCTGCAAGAGGTATGCTGGGCACCGGTGGGCTGCGGGATTGGCCCGGGAATGGCGAGTTCCTGAGAAAGACTTCGCCTGGCTGCCCTATTTCCAGTCATTCTCCTCGCCCTGTTCCTATCAAACAGAAACTTAGCAAGAAGAATCGCTCAGGGCAGCATGGTCCGGGCAGGCCCACCTAACTCCATTCTGTGATACCTAGCCAGGCAGTGGCGGGTGAAAGGAAAAACAGGCAGCGGTGGGGTCCAGGGTCACTGGTGTCCACAGGCAGCTGAGTCAGGTCCAGGGCTTTGGAACCCCTTTCAGTGTAGGGGTGCACTATCAATTCCAGGAGTCATCTGTGAATGTATGGCAAATAGAACACACACACACACACACACACACACACACACACACACACACACGGCAATACTACAAAAGATGTGGGGAATTGATTAAAGAAAATATCACCCACCGACTCATTTTTTCAAAGCAAGTTTTATTCATACTGTGAGTAAATAATGAATGTGTCTTTTTTATAGAACATGATCTCTTATCTTTTTAATCTGTCACTTTATTAGTTGTCCCCTACTTATTTTTTTAGAAGTACTTTATTTATATTTATTTTAGTTAGTTGTTCACATTGGTTGTTCTCCCCGGCCCTGGGTTTTGAACCAAGTGCCTTGGGATGTATGTGGACTGTGCTGAAACTCTATTTCACCAGGGCACATAGGCCCCTACTTTTTTTTTTAATGGCTATATAATATTTCATAGAGGGGCTGTGCTATAATGATTTTCCCCTGCTGGTCTGATAATTGACCTTTCACATCTGTTATGACAAAGGACACCCTCTTTCTGAGACTTCATCTTACTCTGATGCCTGTCAGATCTGATTTCTATTTTGGGATCACCACCTGTTTCTTCCCCAACTCCCTGTTTCTGTGTGTGTTCCTTTCAAGGTTATGCTGATCTCTCTGTGTGGCATTGCATTATTAGGTGTCAAGTGAATGTCCATGGGTTAAGGCACCAGTGAACAGTGGAATCTGTGACATTTGTTGAAGTATTAGGCATATGAAGAAAGCATGAAAGCTGCAGAACCTTTCAATGCAGTATATTCAAGAGTGCAAACTATATATGAAATATGAGTGCAGTGAGGTTCAGAGTAGCCAAGTCATCATGGGGGATGGAATATCTGTGAGGCCTCTCAAGAACATGAACGTTTTTGGTTAGGTCTTGAAGTACATGGTAATAATAATGTTTGAGTACTTATTCTGTACCAGGGATGGTGTTAAGGATTTTCCACAAATATATGACTTATTTTTAGTCTCCTAACGACTTGAAAAGTGGATGATTTCCATTTAAAAATAATCTGAGGTCTAGGGAGAGTAAATAATTTACTCAAGATTACACATCTTGGATTTAAGGAAGCTGGGCAGATTCTAACACTTAGTATGCCATTCATTCATCCATTCATTCATTCATCTATTCATCCTTTCAGCAGGCATTTTCTTGTGAAGAATTGTGGGTCTTGACTTTCAGGGAAGCCATAGTTTAGGGGTGGAATTACGTAAATAAAAATGCCTGCACAGTGAGATGAGGGATGAATTGGGTGTGGTGAGAACAGTTTGGATGGGCACCCAACCCGCACATCCAGGAGGAGGTGAAACATGATCCCTAAACCCTTGTAGTAGTTGGGCAGGGGAGGCAGGGCGACTCATCCTGGAGGATGTGAGAGTAGGCCAGGCCCAGTACGTGGGCTATCCTGGAGCAGACAGGACAGACTGTATTCCAAGAACTGCAGGCCGGTCACTGTTAGGACTGAAGCACAGGGTATGATGCGAGGTTGGACTTCCGATGGCATGGAATAGGTGATATTGTTGACCGAGTTTGGACTAAGCTTTCTGTACTTCTGAGTTAGGGTCAATTGCTACTCTTTATGTGCATTGAAGTGACACTTTGTGGTGTATTTATGAATAGTCATATTGAAGACGGACAGGAATGGCCCAACGCACTCTGCTGAAGCAGAAGAGTATGGCCAGGAGAAGAATAGAGGTCATCCCTCTAAAAGCAGTATTTTCAGCATTTAGATTAAGCTTTTGAATCAGACAAAACTGGGTCTGTGCCCAGATTCCTAATGCTGGTCTTTGAGTGGGTTACTAAGTCTTTCCAAGCCTCAGTTCATTACAAAATGAGAACACAAATAATGCCTAATTGATTGGATTGTTGGGGGGATTAAATGATTTCAAGTATGTCCACCATATAGTGCAGTGTCTGATTCATCGAAGGAGCTCAGCCTGTGGCTGTGGTCGTCCTCACCACCATCACCATGATCACCATCCTGGTCAATTTACTGTAGCCAGAGACTCAGTGGCAGACCTGTGTGCTTAGACACTTCATCAAGCAACATACTCAGAGGCCCTTTTTGGAGGTGCTGCCTCAGCGTAAGCAAGTTCAAGTGATAACCTGCATATTTCAAGGAATTCTATGGCTAGCATGGGGGCCAGAATTCTCAAATCTAGAAGAACAGGTTCTCTCCCCATAGGCAGAACTGTGTAGCAGTTAAATTATAATCAGAATGTCATGAACAATGAATTGGAGAAAAATCATTGTATTTAATGATTACTTGCTCTACGTTAGGCCATATTTTCTTGTTGAGTTTCCATCTTGGATCAACTAGTCCAACGCAGGGTGATCAGACTAAGAGAGGCTTTCATTTCACCACTGATATGCCTTGTTGTGGTTGCCTGCTAGCCTAGTGCTGCTGGCCCTGACTCCTTCCACTCTGCACAGAGCCTTGGTGGATATTGCTCAGGCCTGTCTTTGCAACCTTTCTCCTCTGACACCATGAGCAATTGATATTCTCATTAGTTGTGTATGTATTGTATCTTTACTGGGGTCATGACCAAATCTCGTTGGCCTAGATCTTTTTGGTCCCTCTATGGCAATTTCTCATTTCTCTGCCCTGATCTAAGTGTTGATTTCACGGTTTGCTTTCAGAAGGCAATTTTATTTCCCTTTTTTTTTTTTTTTTTCATTCGTTGGCACAATTCTGGCTTACAGTCCCATCTCTGGCCCTAAGTCAAATGTTGAAAAGAATGTTTAGTGCAGAAATGCATTTTTAAGCTCTTTAAATATAGATTTGCTGGAACAGACTCAGAAGCATTTTCAGGTATTAGCAACTTGACCAAGAAACCAGATGTTATTTGAAGGAAATATAGATGAGTGTCTCTTCATATTTATTAGTAAGTTGAGAAGTAGGTTTTAGAATTGGATCAACTTCTTAAGATTTTTATTTTGCATTCAGAGAGTTATGGAAAATCCCACTGATAGTTACTGTGGAATGACTAGGATTTTCCAGGCTCTCGTTCCCTGAGATGATGGAAAAGATTAAACAACTTTACAAGCTGCAGATAAGACAAGACTTACCAACGAATGGGAAATATTAGTAATTGATACTATTTTGTTTACTGGTTCCAACTATCTTCCCTGACTCCTTGATTAAACTCAGAAGTATTATATTTGGAAGACTAAAGGAAAAGCAATAGGGTTATTTCCATATTTCAGTCAACATGTTGAAGAAAAGCAATGTAGATACTGAATGAATTTTGTTAGGACACCAGTAACTAATTTACTTTCTCTTAGGAAATGATGGCTTAGGTGTTTCCACTAATGAAGCTACTGATGCAGAGTGAACAGAGAGGCATTAAGAGAATATGTGTTATCAAGTCAGGGATAATATCTAAAAAGACTATCCAACTACATATCCTGTTTGGGGATTTTTTTTTGGTAAGAGAGGGAAAAATACATCTTAAACTGAGTAGCAAATGTATTCATTCAAATTCTGATCAGTTCATGTCTGCCTTAGTTTCCTAGAGCATTTATTTCTTGGAGGACAGAATATCACTTCTCTTCTCTATTTTTACAGAAGAACACCTAGTGTAGAGAGCATGGATTTCCATTTAGAGAATCATAGAAACTAAACACAGCTTCTCATGCTGCCTTCAGTACAGGTTCTCAATTTCTCAGCGTGTCAATATTTTTCATCTTTGAACTTAATTTTCATTTTAGATTGTGCACATTTTATTTTTAATTATTTTGTGATATATAAAGTTTTTAATCTTTTTAAAATCATAACCAAACATCATATAAAGCAGTGAATTACTACAAATAATTTCCCAACAGATCCAAGAATGATATAAATCTAAATAATCTGTGATTACCATAGGTATTAACATTGTTTTCTAAAGAGAAAAATCATATATATGCTTCATTTTTAATGACAGACCTGAATAATAGAAATACTCAAGTAAGCTATTGCAGCATTCTTTCCAAAAAAATTGACAAAAATAGCTCTCAGTTGAGCTTCCTTTTTAAAAAGCTACAAGAAATACCTTATGCATGTTTAATTCTCTTGGATTTTAAATGGCCACAGTTGAGTGTTATTAATAATTGGCACAAAACATTTACTGTATGATTTACTTTAAAGTAATTCTATGAGTAGTTGCTATTGTTATCTCCATTTTCAAGATTAAAGAAATTGAGGTACGAGGAAGTTAGATCATTTGCCTAAGATTGTCTGACTATTCAGGCCCATGACTGGAATTTGAATCCAGGCAATCTGAATGTCAGTGGATGCTCTCTTGGCTCTAGACCTTTTTCATTAAAAGCTAAGTAATACAGGATCAAATAATATCCTGAAAGCATTATTTGTGCTCTTATTATAGCAGACTGATTCCTGTTTTTACTATGATGTAATGAACTTGATATAGATTCTAAATTTTGTCTCAGTTTGTTTCTTTGTGTAGATAAATTCAAACTTCATTTGCTTCCCTCCCTTTTCACTTAAGCTTATGATAATGGGTAAATGGGGGGGGGGGGAACAACTTATCCTTAAATACTTTGACCCCAGACTCAGAAGGGTCTCCTCTCTCTGGATCCTCCTTTGAATTAAGGGACTAAATGGCATTTCTTACAGAAATGCTCTCCATTTACCTGCTGTAAAGACTAGTTCTGAGGATGTCATCGCACTTTCGATCATATGTGTTTGAGACTCAGGATAAGAGGTTTTTCCTCTATACATATTTTTTAATTTTAAAAACATATCACACTTGCTTAAAAGTTGCACTTAGAGTACACAGAGCTATTTTTCCCTTCACCACTTGAGAGTGCGTTCCCCTTCCTGATATCCCACAACCCTCAAAGACCTCAGTGAGTATTTCCTACAATAAGGACATTCTCTTGAATAACTATCACTCAACCATTAAAATCAGAAACCTAACATGGATTCATTTCTGCCATCTGAAATTCTGGTCTCATTTTTTTGCCAGTGTGCTTTTTAGCTTCTTTATAGCAAAAAAGATTCAAGCAGTAAGTGTTGTGTATTTTCAGTTTCTTTTTGTTTGGACTAATTCCTCAGTCTTTCTTGCATTTCATTATTTTTGAAGACTGCACATCAGTAACTTGGTAGAATGTTTTTCAATTTGCATTTGTCTGAGGTTTCTCATCATTAGATTCAAGTTATACCCCCAAAGTAGGAATATCAGAGAGACAATACTTTGTTTTTACTGGATACGCACACTTACACTGATCACTTGATTAAATGGTGCACTTGTATTTTTCAGTGAAAAGTGATACTCTTTTTTTTTTTTACTTGCAATTAACAAGTATTTTGTAGGGAGATACTCTAAAACCATGTACATATCCCATTCTTCATTTAACTTTCATTTTATTTATTAACTTGTATCAGTGTGGATTTAAGAATTCTCTTTTTATTGCATTTGCTCTCATTGGTTCTTTTGATGTTCAGATTGTCCCAGTTTGTCCAGTGGGAATTTCTTCAAGTTGGTTTCTAGTTATTTTGACATGCTCTTATACTTTAAACACTTTCTTGCTTTCTGGCATAAGCTATTCTGTCCTTTTTCTGATGTAATGTCAGAATAATTCAGTTCTCAAGAAGTTCTGGTTATTTGTACTGATGAATAATATTTGGAAGTCAAGCTCTCTGCTCTGGTTGTTAATTGGATGGCACTGCTCCCAGGTCCTCTCAATGAACACGGACATGAACATATATTATGCACATATGTGTACATCTATATTTCTAAACCTCCAGTCCTAATCCACCACCACATGCTTTGTTCTAGTTTTCTCATGTTCATTTTTGTAACTCCTTTTTTTGGGCAGTGAGAAAACTGGATGCCATTATTTACTTCAGATAACTAACCAACTAGACACTGCCATGATGTCCTCTACCTACACAGATGCCCTCCACAACCCACTCGGGTCTGTACCCCAGGCCATGTAGATCTACCTTGCTTGGCCCTACCTTTCATCTTTATTAAAGATGTAACTAAAGATGTAAAGATGAACTAAATTGTTCAATGAGAGGGAGGGAAAGATCAGTCTATATTTCAATATGCTTGCTTTTAGATGTTTCAGAGTAACATCATTGTCAAGCCTTAGAATATGTCTTGTGTGGCTGCAGGAGGTGAATTAGTATGAAGTGTTCAAGACACTTATTTGATCATGAACTCTATTTGCATGGATTTAGCTTTCATTTTAAGAAATTATGACTTCCAGAATTTCAAAAGAAAGATTCCTTTTGCGTTTTCTCCCTCCTCTGGATCTCTGATGGAGCCAGCATTTTCATTTATTAATTCAGTAAGTCTGACTGCCTGTGGCCTTTGGATCCTCGGAAAATAAACCATACTGATTTGCAATTCTGAGTTTTTCTTCAAGAAAGAGACTTTCCTGGAAGTACTTAAATTTTAAGATTTTAGTTCAGTGTCTCTGTTGACCCTGAATCTCACAGGATTTATGTAGGGGTGTGGAGGGAGAAGCAAGGAATGAGAAAAAAGAAGTTTCAAGAAAGATGAGCCCAAAGTTAAGAACCTGCTAAGATGTAAGACTAACTTAGTCACAGAAGCCAGAGGTGGTTGCTACATGGTTGTGAGACCATCTGTACTTCTCTTCATTAACCTTGAGTTGTTTCTTCCTGATTCTGACCTCAAAGATGGTGGTCAAGGGCAAAGTGCCCAAAGATCTGAAAATATTCCACCAATTAGTGGTTTGTTTTTCCTGGAATTAATGTGATAGTCTAATATTTCCCAAATTCCAGTAAAAATCTTCTATTTTCCCCTTTGTAATTCTTTTCTTTTACAAATCTCTGATGAAAAAATTCAACTATTGATCCTACGAGCTGAAACCTCATTCTTCCCTTCTACTTGAAGCCAACCTCATGCTGACTTCAATTTATCTTCTCCTGTGCTCTCTTGAACCCCTTCCAATCAAACTTTCACCATCACAACTACTGAAATTGCTGTCATCAATAGCAGTAAGCTCCACATCAAATGGCTTTTTATCAGTGCTCAACTTAGTGTTCGTCATTTCCTACATCTTGATACTTTCTTCACCTGGCTTTCAAGACCCAACACTTATTTCCCTCATTCTACTTCATTTCCCGTCTTCCTCAGTCTCCTTTGCTCTTTCTCCATCAGACCATTAATGGTGGAATGTCCCAGGGCTCAGACTTGTAATACCTTTACTTGTTTAGTTTTACTTCTCTCTTGGTGAACTCACCTAGCTCATGGTTTTAGATGCCGCCCCTATACGGAGAACTCTGGCATGTGCATCTCTAGCCTAGAACTCGCCCCTAACTCTGCACCTATCCACCCATTGCTTGGATCTTTCAACTCTCGAATAGTGCTCTCGAACTCAACATCCAGCAGTAATGCCTCTTCTGCAAACAAACAGAAAATATTATTCTTGCTGCTTTACTTATCTCAGCTAATAGTTGTTCTAGTTTCTTAGGAACGCTTGTAGCTTTCTTTGAGGTCTTTTATCCCCACTTGCCACAAGTCTTCCTCAAGAAGATCTTGCTGATTCTCATTTGTTTGAATTAACTATATAGTTTTAGTTATACAGGTTCACTCTGCATCAAATACATCGTCACACAGCAAACTTCTAATAGTCCTTCCCCACCATTCATTAGACCTCCACCATTCTTATTTCCCAGCCCCATCCCCTTCCTCTCTGGTTTATTTTTTTTATTTATTTTTTGTTAAAGGAAAGGTGCAGGCAGGAATGAAGGAGAATAGGAAGGTAGCAGGCAGGAAGAGAGAAGGAGAAATAACTTTATTTTTATTTAGTTTTTCACATGGTTGCTCCCCTCAGCCCTGAGTTTTGAACCCTGGACCTTGGGATGCATATGGACTACTCCCAGGTATACTAGATGATTAGGCCACCTGGGTACAACCACTGATGTTTATTTTGATACAGCTTCTGAATGTGACTATACTTTCATTATCATCCTGGTCCAAGCTTTCACCACTCTAGTCTGGATTGCTTGCAGTAGGTTAATGGGCGCCTACATCTGCCCTTCCCCCTTCTGGTCTATTTTGAACTTAGCAGCCCAAGTGATTCTGCTAAAAAAAAAAAAAAAATGTTATATCATGTCATTTATTTCTTCAAAATCCTTCAATACCTTTCTGTCTCTGAGAGTAAATGTCCCACAGGTGTCAGGCACCTGTGGAATCTGTTCCCTCACACCCTCCACACCTCATGATCTCACAACTCCATCATCCATCCATCATGGCCTCATCATCAGCTCACTTAACACTATCCCCAGGCCTCATCGTGCTCTTCCAATGAGTAAGGGCCATTACCCTGCCCTACAAGACGTACCAAAATTAGCTCCTAGTCACTATCCTCCTGTGTTAGTACATTTGGACCCAGTGTAACAAATGCTGGAGACTGGTAGCTTATATACAACAGAAATTTGTTTCTCACAGAAATAAATCTGAGATCAGGGTGCCTGCATGGCTGAGTGAGGGCCCTCTTCTAGTTCTTAGACTTCTGGGATTGATACATGGGAGAAAGGACCCTCTTGAACTCTGAGGCGCCTTTTATAAGGATGCTAATTCCATTCATGAAGGCTCAACCTTCATGATCGAATCACCTCCCAATGATCTTCCTCCTAATTCTGTCACCTTGAGTATTATATTTTCAACATATGAATTCTTGGGTACCAGCATTCGGATCATAGAATCTAGAGAATCTCTTGCTCTGGAGCATCTCTGAAGTTACCAAGGAAGATGTTGGCAGATGAGAGAATGGTGGCATAGGGTTTGATGTAGCCTTGTCAGGTACAGGCGAGCTACAACAGGTGAGGAATATATGTTGCTTCATGAAGTACTAGACTAGTTGGCATGGCATCTAGTTGCTGCCATTATGAAAACAAGCTCTTCTAAAGTTGCTTGAAGATGCCAGCAGGGAAAACTGTGGTGAGTCAGACCATGGACTCCAAAGCTTCTAAAACATCCCCCCAGGTCTCTTTCTGAGACACTCTTAGATACTCTGGAATCAGAAGGTTTGCTGCCAGAGTGTTTTACCAAGAAATGGATGATCCAGGACATTCAGGTTGGAAAAAAAATTTTTTTGAGGAAGATTCCCAAGCCACCTGAGTTGGGTCAAGTATCATGTAGGAGCAGCACCTGCTTCAGATGCCCCAGAACAATTCTTTGCAGAGACATCCTGGTAGAAGTGGGGAGGCAGCGGCAGCAAATGTAGAGAAAGGCCAAGAGGATGGAAGCCCCCATTTCAAGACAAACAGGACAGTGGACCAGAGGACAGATCTACCAGCCCAAATCCCTGATACTTTAGGATGATGGGAAGAGAAACCTCCCCAGATTCAATGTCCACTGATATTAAACCTCCAATATTACATCGAGAGTTGTGTTTTGGGTAGTTTAAGTGCTGTCTCTGGATGTGGAAGTCCTCCTCCTGTCTCCTTTGGAAGGTGATTATCCTCCAGGGCTAGACCAAGTATCCTCTGTCTTACTCTTGGGCCACCCTACTAAGGTGTCAGTTCTCCTTAAGAGTTAGGGAATGAGGTTTCGGAATCCACTTTTCTGACCCCAGCTCAGTTTCTTCTGTCAAAGGACAAGTATTTATTCAGGTCCCACTCAATATATTGAAAACAGTTTAAAGTGTTTGCATGATTTGTAATCTTTCCGTCTTTCACCATGCTGAATCAAGCCTCCAAAAGGTCAACTTCTTCACTTGTTAAAACACAAAGGAATTTTTATAGAGTATGTGTGTGTGTACCAACTATTAAGTAACTTTGCTGCAAGGTCTTCTATTAAAAGAAACATACATTATTTTACTCTTATTAGTCACTGTAATTTCTTTTATACTAATATTGTTGTTTACATGAATCTTTTATTTTGATTCACATTTCAGTCAGAGAACTTAGTCAATTAATCTTCAGAGGTTCTGGGTGGCATGCATTTTGAATATCTTTGACTATCTACTTCTTACCATTTTACATATTAATAGCGCTTTGGTTCTCTCTAACACACTGGGTAGTAATAGTATTTTTGCTTAAAAAATGCGATGGCATTGAAAGTTCTAAAAAAGCAGTATGATACCAAACTAATTTTCACTTGGCTTTAATATGTATTTTTTCTGCCCATATTTTTGTAGACTACTTCTGTTATCCTGAAACTTTATTAATGTCTTCAATTATTTCTAGCTCTAGGGAAATTTCATCTACTATTTCTGGAAGTTTGACACTCTGTCGTCTCTCTTTGCTCCTTGTAAAATATTTCTCTACTTTCACACATATTCTTTTCCATCTGCCCCTAAAATCTCTTATCTTTTTTATAGGCTTTTTCATAACTTTACATGTGTTTATCCCTCTAAGCTCTGGAATAATTCCTTTAATTCAATGTTTGTTTGTTTCTTACTGTGTTCCCCATAATCAATCTGCTGTACACATCATTCCATTTTATTTTCCAGTTTGATATTTATGTTTATTAGAAAGCTATCATTATGACCACACATGGTTCTTTTACTTAAATACAGAATGTGAAAAATAAGACAAATTTTAGTTTCATTAGCTGTTAGATAAAAAGGCTATGCATTTATATTTCAATATGGTAGGAATTGATATATTTCTATGGAAAAACAGTGCTGACTCTATCATTGTACCCTCCTCACTTCCTTAATATCCTGATTTTTAGTTATAGAAATTTCTGTGTATAATGACAACATAGGTATCTCAGTATTAATCAGGCTGTTTCTTTCAGTTACAGTGAAAAAAACCTCAGCAACATCAGTTTGAATTCAATTCATGAAAAGTTAGTTTTTTATTATTGTCTCTTAGATGAAGGGGTACATGCCTACACATTATCAATATTTATCCAAGTACATTTAGGGGGCAAAAAGAACTCTTCAGTTTCTTCAGTATCCTTTTCCTCTTTTGAATAAGAATCCAAGTACTGGAGGCCCATCATCTTACAGCTTCTTAAATTACACAAATAATTATATTTTAATTTAAAAATTAACTTTTCCTCGGGCTGCTTTCTCAAGTAATTTAATTTTCCTTTTGTTATACGTGATTGGCATCAGCCTGCACAGTGAAATTGTTTCTAACACGACAGTTTTGAAATAGTCTTTCTTTCATGTCTCATAATTACTGTAGGGTGTAACTCAATCTTAGTGTATGCCAGAATGGCAAGTGGCCGCAGCTCAGTTTTCCTGCTAAGAGTTACAAAGCCAACATGCATTACTAATCTATTATATTGCATATTAAACAAATCCAAAATGTGTCCAGTTTCTTCCATAAAGGCCAAAATCCTTTTGTAATCACAATATAATATTTGTCCACTCCCTTTTTGTGTAATTTAACATATCTTGGATGGCTTAGCAGTTCTCTGTGAATGGGAAGAATAACCCATTCTCCCTGTGGAGGGAGGGGAGGAGCATGGTGTTAGTGAATTACGATGAGTCTGGTAAGAATTTAAAGTTTGAGATAACCCTGATGCCATTATTTACCTCCAAGTTATGCTTTGGGTCTCATACTTTCTCACTGGTTAAAACCAACAACAACAACAAAAACTAGTAACAGGTCAGCCAACTGAATTTGAAAGTCTGTGACCTCTGCTTCAGACTTTTGTTGTTATCCCAGTGGAGGACAAAAAAACAATGGCCTCGCTACTATAAAGACATTAGCTGTTCGGGTTCATCTATGCCCAGGTTACACATATTTCAGTTTCTAGAATTTGTCAAATCTTTGGATCCTATTCATTCTAGAAGGGAAGGCTCTCATAGATGGAATCCCATTGATAATACCTGTAAATCAGTGATTTTTACTTCTTCATTAAAAGTGCTTTCAACTTCAACCTTCAGAAATGCTGACTAATTGAGGCTTAAATGAAGAATGCTTGCTTACCTGAGAAATCTGTTGATAAATGCTCTAAGGTCTGACTCATCAGTACCATCCAGGCCCCAGGTTGTTCTCCACCTATCTGCTCCGCCATTAGATTGTTGACTCATCGTTGCCTGACGGCATGCTGCTCTTTCCCCCTGGATACAAGATGCTGCCTCCACTCTCAGTGTTAATGTCCTTGCTCGACCTCATTTAAGGGCAAAAAAGGAAGTGGAGTAGGATAGGGACTCTACTCTTCTTTTCGAAAGAAGAGAAATTTCCAGAGGATTCTTTCTCCTCCACAGACTTTCCTTTAGATTTCCAATGCCAGAGCCATTTATACTCCTAGAATCAAGAGAGACTAATAAAAATGAGTACATGGCTTTCTCAGCCTCCATATTGAGAGTGAAGCAAGGGAAAAGAAGTACAAGTGCTTGCCAGGTCTTCCACAAAGGAGTCTGCTACATCTCTCAAGAATTTTCTCTCTTTCATCTTTCCATCCCACCTGGGTGAATGAGTCCTTCTTTCTTATACAGTAGATCAACTATTACGTGTAAAAGTTAAATGACTAGTTTTTTCTTAAACATTAACTGATGATAATAACATAAGAATGAGTCAATTTTAGGAAAGCCATAGCATTTCTGAAAATAATCGTGATCATCTCTGTAGTCTTCAGAAAATCAGTTAATACAATTTAATAATTACTAATACAAAGTCTTGATTAGGAATTGATGACTACCTCCTTTAATGATAAAAACTATATAGATCTCAATTTACTCTTTAATATTGAATATTATTGAATATGACTTTAATATTGAAACCATATGCTTTGTCTCACTAAACTCAAGGAGAGAGAAAGGATGTCCATGATCTCCATTTTATTAAACATAGTATTGATTTCTTGACCAATTTTTCAGAGAGAAAAAATAGAGGCATGATAAACAGGAAACAAAATTAAAAAACTATCTCTGCCAACAATATTGATACAGCATACCTGAAAAACACACATAAAAAAGGTGAAAAGAAAAACTACACTAGTTCAAACAATGAATGAATTCAGATGGTAACAATATATAAAATTAACATGAAAAATCAATAGCTTTAATATATAGAATCTGTTAGAAATTATAATGGAAGAG
The DNA here is from genome assembly GCA_004363575.1 of Solenodon paradoxus. Lineage (NCBI taxonomy): Eukaryota > Metazoa > Chordata > Mammalia > Eulipotyphla > Solenodontidae > Solenodon > Solenodon paradoxus. The sequence continues at coordinate 207,056 of RJWH01001595.1, read as the reverse complement.
CAAATCCCACTTAAAACAGCAATAGCAGAAACAAAAAAAAAATTATAAATTTAAAGAAAATATGCAAAATTTAACAGATTTTTAAAAATATCAAACTCTCTTGAAACATATAAAATGAGATTTGAAAAAAAAAACAAAACAAAAACAGGAAGATATATTTGGGGGTGAAAGGATAGTTATGACTCCACAGCATAATAATATCAATTGTACATTAATTTATAAATCTAACTCAATCGCCCTCTGCAAATGTCAAAAAGGTGTTTTTTCCCCCTCTCTGGAGTTAAATAAATAGATTTTAAATTTACTATGAAAAGATTAAAAAGCCCTAAGGTAACTACAGAGAAGAAAGAGGTCATATTGGGAAGACTACTAAATGCTCCTAGGTTGTGAAGCACACTATTAAGTCTCTGTAATTAGAGCAGTGTAACACAGGTGCATGAATAGATAGATAACCCAGTGGAATAGAGTCCTGAAGTAGGCCTGTGTGTATCTGCTGCTGGTATATGAAAATGGTAGCATCTTAAATCACAAGGTAAAAGATGAACGTTTTAATTTGCTTTTTATTGAAGTAACATTGGAGTATAGTGTTACATAGATTTTAGGTATGCATCATTATGAATCAACCCCTGTATATATTAATATTTTCATCATCAACATCTAATTCCGTTCTTCACAATACACTTGACCCCTTTTACCAGATTAACCCAGTCCCCTTCCCCTGTACCTTTTGGTAACCTCTGATTTATGCTTAGTAAAATAAGTCAGACAGAGTATGACAAACACATTATGATTTCACTAAGATGTGATACAGAAAGAAACAAAACAAATGAACAAAATTTAGCCTAAAGCTTTAAACTCTAAGGTAGACTTCTTAATCAATGGTATTAGAATAATTGGGAAAAGATACAATTGCGTACATATCTCACACCATACACAAGGATAAACTCTCTATATAATTAAAGATTAAATGGATTAAAGATGTAAATATAGTTAAAATAAAAAAAATACATATATAAGAGGAACTTGGCTGAATCTGTTTCTAACTTGGAGGTAGAGGAAGTTTTTCTAAATATAACAAAATCCAGAATCAAAAAAAGGAATTTGACTTAAAAATGTGAAATTCTTTGCATTGTAGAAGAACATGGAAATAAAATCAATAAGCGAATGGCAGAGACAAAAGGCTAATTAGCTATAAGAATCTGAGAGAAAAAAAAAACCCCAAAATTCAGAGAAATGAACAGCCATGTCACAAAGAAAGTCAGATGTCTCTAAACATTTGAAAAGATGCTCAAGTGACTATAACAGGTGAAGCTGAATAAAAACCACACTGCCTTTATGGAAGGGTAATGACTGAGAAGCTGAGGCTTCTGGGATGCCATATCTTAGTTTGGACAGAGGATACTCTATTATTCACTTTGTAAAATTTGTCAAATTCTACATTTTAAAATCATGCAGTGTATTGTATGTATACTATACTATACTGTCACACACAGTAAGTTCAAAAGAAAAACTTTACACATACCATATCATACTTACTAGAGTGGCATAAATCCAAGTTTGATAACATGTTCTGTTGGCAAGATTATGAAGAAAATGGTCACTTTCATGTATTGCTGATACAGTGCCAAATTGTGCAGTTCCATGGAGAGAAATCTGATAATATTTAACAAAATGCCTTTGGCCTAGTAGGTCATTAGTGATGTTCTTTCTGAAAACCTTTAACTGCATCCACATATAATCAAGCCTTAGATCTCATGTCTAGTTTGTAGAAGTGACAAGAGCTAGAGGAGTAAGGCAGAAACTGTCAAAGAAATCTAGAAAGTGGAATCTACAGCTCAGGAATCTTCAGTCAATGCCACATTAAAAAGTTAAAAAGAATAGTGTTCCAGATTTTTGGAAGATTAGAGGCATAAGCAGATATAATGCTTGAACCTCGAGTGGATTCTGATTTAAGAAATCAGCTTAGGATGACTCAGGCAGCTGAGATGGCTGGGTGCAGACCATGTGTAACCTAAGGATTGTATTTGAGACATGGGACTTGAGACCTGGGGTCAGGGTAAAAAGTCAAAAATAAATAAAGACGTTTCTTCCTTTTCTCCTTTCCTTCATTAAAGTGCTTCTTTTTTCTCTTTCTTCCAACTTGGAATAAAAAAGAAATCGGCTTTAAATTTTTAATTTAATATGGAACAGATTTTTAGGTGATTAATATAATTATTTTTTATTTCCTAAATATAGTAATATGGCCATGAAACAGAAAGTTCTTATTTTTAAGAAATATTTAGAAAATAGATAAAGCCTATATGGAAACTAACTCTTGAATCTAGTTGGCTGATATAAAAATGATCATTGTATTTGTCCTTCAGCTCTTCTGCATATTTAAAATGTTTCACACAATAAATTAAGAAAATTATTTCATAGATCAGCATTTTTTTTAACTTGGGAGAATATCAGAGACAAATGTTTGAATTTTAAATGCAAGTTAAAAAACAAATTAATAATCACACATCTTTGTAAAAAGTGTAAACATACTGAAAAGTGAATATATTTGCATGCCCATGTTCATAGTAGTATTATGCACAACAGTCAGAAGGTAGAAACAACCCAAGTGTTCGTCCATGGATGAATGGATAAGCAAATGTGATATATACATTCAATGGGCTATTAATCCTCTTAAGAAGGAAAAAAATTCTAACACATGCTACGAAGTGAAATAACCCCATCACTAAAAAGATAAATGCTATATGATTACACTTCTACAAGGTATCTACTGTAGTCCAGTTCATAGAGACAGAAAGTAGAATGGTAGTTGCCATGAACTGGGGGCGAGGGAAATGGGGAGTTAGTATTTAAGGGGCACAGAGCTTCAGTTTTACAAGATGAAAAGAGAACTGGAGATTGGTTGTATAACAGTGGACACTACTGAACTGAATGCTTAAAAATGCTGAGTGAAATTAGGAGAAAGACAGATGATTTCACTCATATGTGGAATGTAAAGAAATGAAGCAAATAGATGAAACAAAAACCAGCTCTTGGACACTGACTGTATGACAGCAGAACTGAGGTTACCAGCAGGGAAGCAGGGTCGGGGGAGGCAGACGGTGGTGGAGTCCAGTGGACAGCGGTGGAGGACTTTCCGTGGTGTGTGGTGGGCAGGGTGCGCTGTCATGTCTGATCATTGATGAACCTGCACATACGGGCTTATAGATGGATAGATAGACAGATATATATATATATATATATATATATATATATTTTTTTTTTTTTTAAGGAAAGGGAAGGTGCAGACAGGAATGAAGGCGAGCAGGCAGGCAGGCAGGAAAAGAGAGGAGGAAGTGGCATCTTCATTTTTTTATTCAGTTGTTGACTGGCTGTCTCCTCCCAGACCTGGGACTCGAGCCCAGGGGTGTGTGACTTGCTTCTTGGGAGGCAAATGACCTAACGGCTGCTCTACCAGGATGAGCCAGGGTTATACTATTTTATAAATCAAAGTTATCTCAAGAAATATTTTTTAAAAATGGTTGAAAAAGTACATTTTATGTGTTTTTACCACAATTATGAATAAAAAATTATATTAAAAAATCAATATATCTTTAGACACACTGGCAGAGAGTTGTCATTTTGGTTAGAGTTTCTGGGCAATTTTCGTGTCCTTTTGCACTTTTGTATTGTTTGATTTTTTTACATTGACTATGAATCAGTTTTACAAAAACCAGAGATTGATTATCAAAAGAAATAAAACATCGGGAGGTTTTCAATATTTTGCAAAACATGGGGAAGAGAGAGTCTAACTTTTAGGAAAATGGATTTTTTAGGGAACAATAGAAATAACTTATGCAGTCAGAGAATTTTGTCAAAAGCAACAGAAATCCTTTGTCCCAGGAGGTCAGAGGCCAAATGGGGGCGCTGAGCACCTCCTCTGCTTTGAGGTAGCTCTACAAGCTGGACCTGCTGGCCCCTGCTGGGCCCTGGAGAGCCCCAGCTGGCTCACTGTACAGGCCTAGCAGTGGGATCCTCCCAGGATGTGTGCTTTGCTTGGTGACTGGCCAGCAAGGAGCCGAAGTTTGAGGGCTGTTGTTGACCCAGGGCTGGCCTGCCTTCAGCACCTCAGCATTTCACCTTACTTGATCGTACCCCAGGGTGCAATGTGTGACTCCTGTCCTCACGGCTTCCTCCACTCCAAAGCCTGGCTTTAATCTCTCTTTCCTGACCCAGTTTTTGTTGAAGTCCATCAGTCCTTGAGCTCTCCAGGTTATTCCCTGCACAGCCTCCCAGGCAGATGACTCATTTCAACCCTGTCTGACCTCTGCCTTTTGACTTTCGATCTGTAGGACTGTAGGCCCTGTATCCTGTTTTTGATGGAGAACCTACTTTCTTAATTATGCATATGTTCACATAAACATACCACAGCATCATAAAACTCTTCTTTCTCACAACTTCATAGGGAGTAGTACTAGCATTTAAAGCCACATGGGAATTATCTGGTCCTATTTAGTTTCACCTTAAATTAATATTTTTTTGTTTTACTTACGGCCCTGTCAACATAACTTCAGTATCACATAAATTCCTTTTTAAAATAAAAATAAATATTTTGACAACTTAAGTACAGAGAACACCATAACAAATACCTGAGTTCAGACCACCCAGCTTTAACACATGTTAACATTTTGTGATAACTGCTTGGTTCAAATCTAGAATTCTCATTTTTAAATTAAATTTACCTCTGTGTATGAGCAGAGCTGGCCTGGGGAAAGTAGTGAAGTCAGCAGGGTTCCTGTCCTGCTATCCCCTTCCCTTGTCCAGCAGGTGGCTGAACAGTTAGGTGTCTATAGCCCTCGGCTCTGCATGGGCTCATGCCCTGCCTCTCCCAGAGCAGCTATGCTACACCTGTCCCTTGGACTATAGATGAACAGTGGAGTCTTCAACTATATTAGAATCAAATCCTGGTTATGAGCACATGAAAAACTCCAAGTCATGAACGGAAAGCTTGTTAGTATAAAGAAGACATAACTCTGTAGGGGGAATCTCCAGACACCACCCCAGAAAAGCAATACATCCAGGAAATGAATATGCACTTGTTAGTACTTCTCTAGATTTCTTTCTTTACTCTTATTTAGTTCATATGCTGGAGAACAGCCTCCCATAGCTTCTGTATTTACCTGTAACAGGGCTGGTCACGTGAAGAGACTGACAAGCAGAACTTCCATCACAATTCCATGTCTCCCAGGGGAGAATCTGATTGTTCTACTCTGGATCAGATGTCCACTTCTGGTCCAGTAGACAATATCCAGGACATGTCTGCACACATGGCTCCCATAATCCCTCTTCTGTGACCCTGGGGTTTGATGGGCTGAGGACTGCTCTCAAGAAGGAAACTCCCTTCTCCTACACGTGACTGATCTTCCATGGGACAATCAACCATTGAAAGTTGAGAAGGACACAATTGGAGTTTCAGCAAAATCTTAACACTTAGAACTTGAGGCTGAACAAGAGGATGAGGCTGATGGTAAGGAAAGTAACGAAGACAACTACCCCCTGAGGGTATCAGTAGGAGTGTTTCATTGAAAGGGTCATGGGTGGGCCATGGGTGGGGCACAGATAGAGGGAGTCTACTGAATGGCTGTCGATGGTAATGGAACTGTTAGTGATGGGTGTGGTGTGCTATAAAAGTTGCTGAAGTGTGACTGCTTTACACCTAAACTTAATACAGTAAACTAATGTTATCTCAATTTCAAAAAAAAAAAAAAAATAGACTGGAAAAGGATTTGTGTATGAGCAAATATTTCCATATTTGAAATGGACTATGTTAATCAGTGGACTATGCTCTACCATTGGTGCTAATATTTCTGTATTCCTTCCAAGAATGTTTAGGCTCTGATATGCCAGGGACTTAACTCGGCTTGCGAAAACAGTCACAATCTTACCCCCAAACTCCCTCAAAGGACTTGCAGTTGGATGTGAAGCCTGCATGTATATTACATGAGGTTGGCTCCCTTTCTGAGCAATGTCTCATGAAATGAACACTTTCTTTTCTTTCTACATTCACTAACACTTCTGGAGGTCTGTGCTTGCGTTCTACCCTTGTAAGCCATTTACAATATTTCCTGAAATAACAAGACAGATACGTCTAAATATACAAAATGAGGTCATCATTATACTTCATAGAAAACTGAAGTGTAATACTAATAGTGGTATTATTTTGAGTGTCATATAAATATCATATATGTATATATTTTGGTTATCATATATAATTTTTTTCTAAAGAAAATAAATTTCAAGTCACACTGGGGATAGAGAACAGGAGTTATCCATGAGGGCTGTAGGGGGCGGTGGGGGGGGGGGGCGGTCTCATCTTCCACAGCTCTTATTTGCCTGTGAAACCACCTTTCCAGGCTCTTCTGCCCTTTGGTGTAGAGAATCTCCTTGCTGAGGTCACAGCTATAACCTCACTCTACTGGTTGGCTGCAATGGCCTGAGTTTTGGATTGACAATGGCATGGAAACTCAGTGGGCTTCGCACAACACCAGGATTACTTAGCTTATTTAAAAAAAAAAAAAAAAATGATACAAGGGGACTACCCTGATGGAGCAGAGGTTAAGTTAATCGCCTCCGAAGGAGTGGCAGGCTACACACTGCTGGGTTTGAGTCCTGGGCCCAGGGGGATACAACCAATGTGAAAACTAAATAAAAATGCTTCTTCTGCCTCTCTTCCTGCCTGCCTGCTTATCTTCACTTCTGCCTGCGCCTTTCCTTAAAAACAAAACCAAAAAAGGAGAACTGGCAAGAATCCAACACATACACCGATGGAGCCCGTGAGCTGCTGACTGGCCCGCCTGGGAGCACCTGTCTCCTTCCCCACACAGGGTGGCACGGGCAGGCAAGCTCAGCTTAGGGAAGCCCTTTGCCCAGGAGTACCCTCAGCTTTTGTCTTCGCTCATCTGAACCTCTTCCTGGTGTGTGTGGAGTCCTATTCTCAGCACGGTGGCGCTTCACTCAAGCTTCCCTCGCGAGGGAGTGAGATAATGGGGCGCAGCTGGGTCATCCTCCATGGGTTCTTTTTGGCCTGCATTCAGTCTACTCCCCTAACTCCTTGGCTTCTTGCTATAAGGACTCAACCAAACTGAGGGTCAAATCCTCTTGTGTCCTTGTGGTTAAATGAAAAGTCACAAACTGACTGTCAGTTCAGGGCCCTGTCTGCCTCATGTTTGTATCTTAAGCACAGAGTCCAGCATATAATATGTACTGCACAAGTCATTGTTCAGGGAACTGTCAATTTAGCCTCTAGATTTTAATAACTTCATATTCACATTATTCATCTCTAGCATTTTTAAATAAGTAAATGCCTGCCTAGCAATGAAAACGACTTTTATTTTCAGAGTCATTTCTATCAAAGACTTTTAGACTTTCTGCTGATAAAAGGCATGAAGAGGGTAACATAAAATCCTGAACTGTTCTCTTCTCATCTTTCAGATTATTCGAATATATCTTGCTCTTTAAGGATGGAGTGATGTTCCGGATTGAGCAAGCCAGCAAGCAGTGCTCCAAGCTCACCCTGACGGACCCCTGGAACCCTCTAGACATCCCTCAGAATTCCACCTTTGAGGACCAGTACTCCATAGGGGGACCCCAAGAGCAGATCACCGTCCAGGAGTGGTCGGACCGCAAGTCAGCTAGATCCTGTAAGGTTCCGAAAACACTCAGGCAGTGATTGCATCTCAGGAAGCGTGAGGGGAAATAAACTTTTCAGTCTATTATGGGACATCGTTGTTGGGGGAATTCATTAGCCTCATCAGATTGTTCACCAGCACCCGCTGCGGAAGTTCCGACATGCACTCTGCTAGTTGTGTTGTGACGCGGTCTAAGTGTCATGTTTGAAACACCTCAGCCTTCTATCCCCATTAGTAGCTTTCTGACACTTTGATTCTTCTGGGTTTACCCTTGGCTCTGATGTGATCACCATAAGGTCTGTGACAGGGAAGGCATTTATCTGTGAAACACATGTGTTTCGATGCCTCTTTTTGCTTCCCTCCTCATCACTTCCTAAAGTCAAAGTGACCAGATCTACTCCCATTAACGTATCTGCTTTTATGTATGGATGCGAAGCTCTGCTCAGCTGCCACTGTGCCTGCCCGAAGACTGTTTTAAAACACAGGCGTTTATGCTGTGGAAAACGGTAGGGTGTTTCCCCCTAAAGTAAGCATACAATTACCATATGACCTAGCAATTCTACTTCTGAACATACACCCAAAAGAACTGAGAGCAAGCATTGAAACAGGTATTTGTACATCCATGCTTATAGAGGTATTATTCATAATAGCCGGGAGGTAGAAGTAACCCCGCTGTCCCTTTGGTGGAGAGAGATGCAAAGTGTGTGCTCCACAGACAATAGGATATTTTTCAGCCTTAAAAAGGAAGGAGATTTTGATACATGCTGCGATGTGGAAAAACCTTAAGGACAATATGCTGACATATAGCAGTCACAGAATGTCAAATACTGTAAAATTCCACTTCGTGGAGGGACTTAGAGTAGTCAAGTTCATAGACAGAAGGAATGGTGGTTTCAGCGGCAAGGGGAGGAGTGGGGGATTATTGTTTAATATGATAGAATTTCAGTTAATTGGGGAAGATGAAAAAGTTCTGGAGATGATGGTTACTGTTTCATAATAATGTGAACGTACTTCATACCACTGATTTATACTTTAAAGTGGTTAAAATGGTTAAGTGTTATGTATATTTTACCACAACAAAAACATGCAGGGATTTTTGTCTCTGCTATATTTAAAAGTCAACTTCCTCTCCTCTTACAGATGAAACCTGGATTGGCATTTACACACTCAAGGATTGCTATCCTGTCCAGGAAACCGTCACCAGAAATTACAGCGTGATGTTTTCCACGCGGTTTTTCGACATAGAGCTGGGCATTAAAGACCCCTCGGTCTTTACCCCACCAAGCACATGCCAGGCAGCCCACCTGGAGAGGAAGAGTGAGGACTGCTCCTGGTAAGCCGGCGGCCCTAGACGTGACAGCGGTCGGCTATCAGGTCTCAGCGGTCCCATATCAAAAGGGATTTGAGACTTGAGGAGATGAGCCTCTTCACTGGAAATAAATATTATACATTTTAGGATGATAAACATTGATGTGGGTTTTCTTGTATATACGATTTTGACTCCCGGAGGCTGTGTTTAAAAGAAGGAATCGAATGGAGAGCGTGTAGTGATATGAACTGAGAGGTGGCTAACGCTGGGTCCCCAGATGTTTCTGAAGCCTATTTGGACGCTCTCCTTTCTGTGTGTATAGTGCACAGAGAGCAGTGGCACCCACAGGGGCGAGCATCAGCAGTAGCAGGGAGGAGAATTTCATTACTGAGAATTGCTGAATTGCCAGCACATGGTGATAATACAAAGCAGAACCATTTTGATCTGTTTAATAATTTTAACTCCTCTGTGGACCATGACTGCTTTCTTGCCTGCACCCAGGTAGTGAGTTTCCCCTCTCTCCAGCACTTCTTAACCTCCCACCTGTGCTCCCCTGACCACTGATAAAGTGTCCCCCTAACACCTCTACCAGATGTAAGAGCTCTATGATATGACCCAATTAATGCAAACATTTGGGGAGGAAATAGAAGGCTATAATATGCAGTAATTATTCCTCTAAAGAGAGATTTTAAAGAGGAGGGTTTGGAAAATCTTAATATCTATACCTGGGTAAGCATGAGCCCTATATACTTCCTTTTCTTCTATGCAAGAGTATTGATCTATGTGCTGAATCGTCACTGAATCGTCAATAGACCTACTGTGGACAGGTTGTATTCTACACATAGCACTGAACTGGGAACCAGGAGACTTGTCTCTAAAATCTGGGAACAGAATTCCCTTGTACTTAAACTCCTTCGATTGACTAAATGCACTATGCTTTCCTTCACCTCGGCCTCTCTGGAGGCACTGCTTTACCACCTCTTGGTCTGTCTGACCTCTGTTAACTCTTCTCAGATCAGCTCGCACATGACCTGAGAGCTACTCCCAAGCCTGGATTGGGGGCACCCCGCAGCTCGAGCATGCTCTCTCATGATGCTTATCAAGTTGTACGTTCACTTCCTGCTTACTGGACACTACTGCCCACAGTCCTGGCTATGAGCTCCTTGAGGAAGGGTATGCTGTTCTGTTTGTTTTTATACGCCCAGCACCAAGTAAGTGCCTGGCACATAGTCAGTGCCACAGTATTTTATAGAATAGAGAATGGCAGCCTCCTCTCTTAAATGGGGTTGACTTTGATGGTCTCTAAGGAGTTTCTAGTAATATCACTTATTATTCTAGATTCTTCTAATACTGTGTCTATATAGCGATCTGTTACCAGTAGCAAATGTGTGACACCAATATTATGCTGCAAACAATCTGTATTACTCACAGTTTATCTATGTTATTTCAATAAACACATTTAATGGCAATTCAGAATGTTCCATATATTTGTTTTTGTAATAAATGTGAATTATCTTGACTTAAGGGAATGCAAATGCTTCTCTAGTGAAAAGAATGTTTCATAAAATCCAAACCAAATTCATTATCCTCTTTCAAAAGCCGGCTCTTCTGCTTACAAGTCCAGATGTCTGAGTCAGTAGACACAGAATCATTCCTGACCTATTTTTTTCCTTTCAATCTTTACAGGCAATCAGTGTCTCAAGTCTCTCAAAAGAGTTTTTTTACAGCTACTACCTCTTGTCCATAGCCTTAGTCTCTCTACCCAGGTCCAGGCTCTTAACATCGCTATAGGATCATCACACCCTCTGTCTTTGTCCTGGTCTTTTTTCTTGAAACCATCCTTTGTTCTATCAGTCAGTCCATTGTAAGACAAACCGAACCCTTGTTGTTTTCAGTGCCCATGAAGCTGCCTGAACTTGTGGAGCAGAATGAGGCCCAGAAAGGGCAGCATCTGGAATGCACAGGCAGGGTCCTCTTGCATAGCTGCCTTCTAGGTGGTTCAGCCTGAGAAAACCTTTGCCACTTCTGCCCTCTCTGCCAACAGGATGGCACTGCTCATGTGCCCTTAGCCTTAGAATGCTGTCTTTGCCAAGCCCAACCCATATCCCCACTCAAAGGAGAAAGGAAGGAAACTCGTTCATTCAGGGACATACAAGTGTGTGCCCTTTTGTTTTATAGTTGGTTTGTTTTAGTAGTTACGCCACTTAAGAAATGAAGAAATTCATCCTCCTGAAGGATTTGGCATCTGGCAGGACCTCTGTACATATTCCTTGGTTCTCTACCACTTTAAGGCAAAGGAAGCAAGTTTTGGAAGCAAAGTACACCCTCCAAGGTAAGGATGGGTTGAACCCTAAACGGGAACAGCCCTGATTGCCTTCCCTCTCAGGATCTATCCTGCTTTCTTCCTTGGGTCCTCCCAACTCCATCTATTAAGATCTTTGAAAGAGTTCCAAGGGGCAGTCTTAAAAATATTTCCTGCTGGCATAAGTTAACTCTATTACTTCCCTGCAATCATGAGAAGACATTTACTTGCCTGGAGGGTCAGCTAAATTCAGAAATTTTGAACATGACCTCAGGATTTTCTAGTAGGGAGTACCTAGTATTTCAGGATGCAACTATTTATCATGCAGCAATTCCCTTTGAGTTCCATCATAGAGGAAATTTGGTGCAAGGGGTTAACTTCCAGAGGTGTTCATAGGATAAATTCAGATGCTTCTCAACCAGTAAGGCAGTGGCTGCCACAGCCTTGAGGCAGGAGGGTCGTCTCTGGGCCATGAGCTCAGCTGCTTGGATAAGTAAGCAGCAAGCCACTGAGGTGGCCTCAAGTCTTGGGTTAAAATCCCAAGAGCTGTCCCACTTTCTTTCAGTCACAAACAACTTGAATGACTTTTGAAAATGAGGTGGGACCAACGCAGGGGCTGACATAGGGCTGATTTAAGGGTCTCAAAGGAATTTTGCTGCTCTGGCTCCCACTACAGAGATCCCTGCTTCCTGAGTCTTTTGAAGCATCTCAGCAGTAGCCCCACTATCCAAATCCAGCAGTAGCCAGTTACTCCCAGCAATCCTCTTAGTTGCCTTAATGTGGTCAGCAGAGGTAAACTAGAGATAGCCAGAACCCTTTGAGGGGTTATGAATCTTTCCCCTGGAGTTAAAACCATTCCCAAGTAAGTCGCCTTTGTTTGGGGCCTTCCCTTCAGACGCCCATACTCCTGTTCAGTCAGAAAGTTTAAAGTCTGTACTCCATGTTGTTTAGCTGGCTCCTGAGGGGAGGCAGGGGCAGCAAATAAGTGAGTCATCCACATACTGTATAGTGGTTCCATGATCAAGGAAAGATTAGCCAAGTCGGCCACTAGAACCTCTTCAAAAAGGTGGGGACTGTCTTGAAACCCTCGAGGAAGGACGGTCCAGGTTAGTTGCTCCATTTCTCCCCACTCAAAGGCAAACAGATATTAAGAGTCCTGATCCACAGGGATGCAGAAGAAAGCACCTTTTAGATCCAGCAGCAAGAACCACTGGGTCTCAGGTGGGATCTGCCCAGCAGGGTGTAAGTGTTGGGGCCTCCTCGTTCTGAGCTTTTCACCGTCCGTAATTTCCCCTGTTCTTTTCATTACAGACAACATAGATGTGTTACGAAGGGCGGAACAAGGTCTTAGTAGGCCATGTCTGAAAGTTATCAATGAGCGGATGTTACCCTCTCTTACCTGTGGCCTCACTGGATGTTGCTATCAGTGTGGAAAGTCATTGGACTATTTGAGTTCGATTTTGATAGGGCTGGCATCTCTTGCTCTCTCTCGGGAATTCTGGTGGCCCCTCTCTGTGTATTAATGTGGGTCAGTCACCTCATCTGACGGGGTCGTGCATGCAGACTGAGGAGACCATGAGGAGTTTCAAAAGATATCTGGGTTCCTAGTTTTCAAGACTGTCCTGTCCCATTAAGGCACTGTGTTTTCATGCATTGATCAGAAAGAATGAGAAAACAGGCAAGTTCTCCATGCACAGTAGAGGGGAGGGGTAAACCTCTCTGTTGGGATTTTTCCCTCAACACCCATTACGTGATTGGTTAGGGAGGAGAGTGCTCCAGAGAAGGAGGTGAAGACCGAATAAGTTGCCCCTGTATCAATTAGAAATGTTAAGGACTTCCTGGCTCATTCCTGGAATCAAGATATCTCTTCTGGGAGCTAAACCCAGGGTTCATCAATCCAGGGTCGCTAGGTGGAAGGAGCAGGTCTGGTCACCTGGATGCTGAGACAGTCCTTCCGCCAGTGCCTGAACTTCTTGCACTTCCAGCATTATGTCCATGGCTTCTGCTGGTTGGAGTGGCTCTCTTCCAGGGCCCGAGCCTCCACACGGATGGCAGCTTCTGGAGATACTGTCAGCAGGGCGACTAGGATTAGCTCCGCCTGTCATGCTGCTAGTTCCTGGGCCCGCGGCCTAGACTTCTCTTCTCTTCCTCTTGGCCCTCTCCCTTTCCTCCTTGTCTGGTTGTAGTCTAATGTGGAAGCTATCTTCAGGAGGTCTCCCAATAGAGTGTTGGCTCCCAGTGGCAATTTTTGCAATTTTCTCTTCACATCAGGGGCTGACTGAGTAATGAATCTGTCTTTCAGCATGAGCTCCTCTAGGTTCACATTAGAATATTTAGTTAGTTCCTCAGACAGTCTTTCTCGAAACCTCGAAACCAGAGATTCTCATCTGATCCTTGATCAACTGTAGCCAACTTGGCACAGTTTACTGGCCCCAAGATCCTACATTATACAAGAAATCATAAAGTTCCTGACCTATATTCCTTCTAGGGAACTGTAATCCCAGTTAGGTTAGCTGGTTGGGATGGCCTCCACTCTTGTAGGGAGGCATTGGTCATGCATGAGCAGTCAGCAAACTGCTGGGCTGCTTCCATTATTTATTTCCTACTTCTTTAGTGAGGCCTTGCCCTAATATGAAGGCAAGATCTTTCCATGACAGTTCAAATGTCAGAGTCAGTTTCCAAGAACCTTCACTATAGGCACCAGGACCCTCTGAGACATTTCCCAGCTCCCTGGTTACTTGGCCTAGATCTTGTAGATAGAAGGGAACTTGTATGCTCCATACGGTCCCTGCCAATTCTACCATGGCCTCCTGGAGAGGACACACTGGGGAAGAAGGTATGGTCCCAGAAGGGAGGAGCTGAGGTACTTGAAGGGGAAAGGTCAGGAAACAATCTGGAGCTGAGGGGCCTCATCTGGGCAGTGGTATCCCCTCTTCTTTGACTGTTCTGGGGCCTCAGTGGGGTCTGAAGGAAGTCTGCTGGCCCGAATGTGGGCCTAGGTTTGCATACAACTGTAGGACGATGGGATCCATTCTGCAGGAGTTGCAAAGGTCTGGTTCCTCAAGGCACTCCTCCCATCAACTTTCTCTGACCTTGACAAAACAGATCCAACTAGAGAATAGTATTATAGTTAAGGATACTCTTCTTAGGCCAAATTTCCCCATTGCCTAACTTATATTGAGGTCAGATCATATTACAGAGAAATCAATTGCTTTTTCTTGAGGGAGATTGGATCAAACCTCTTCCAGGGGGCAAGCTACAGCTGGAAAAGAATACTTGCACTGCATCTGGGAAGAAAATAACAAATTAAAACCGACAGAAAGTTCAGCATCCTGGAATTCTTGTCAGTGCCTATCCTGGAAATATGGAATCCCACTTTCTATCTGGTGTCTACAGATAAACTCAAACTGCATATTTCTGCGTGCCTTAGCACATACTCTGCCTGCAGTCCCTCTCCCTTGGGTGATGGCCCCTTGTTATTCTAGGATTAACCTTCATGCAGGTCCTAAATACATTGGATTAAAGAAATGTGGGGGAGGTTACCTTGGATTGCTCCTACCCCCATGAAATATCTCCATATTTCTTATAGCTGATTAGAAAAGGACCAGGAACAGAATGCAGGCCTCTAGATCCAGCATCATTCCAGATCTCACTTCTCTGCACATCCCAGTCCACCATTGAAATCACATAAGATATCTGATGCCAGACCTGCTGGCAGGGGTGGTGGAAGCGCAGGTCCTTAGACCCATAAAGGGCAGAATGCCTATTAATCTGAAAGTCCTGAATTACCAAAATCTTAACTTGGAGTTCATATCCAACCTATCGTTATGCTTCCCAGTGCAGTCATGGAATGACTGAATTAAATGATGGACAAAGCAAGTAAAAAGGTGAAAATCTGATAAAGAACTTCCTAGTCAACAGGAAGAACAGAAACATGAAGAAAGTGAAAGGTGGCCCAGTGCCTGACAGAGAGGCCTTCCCTGATGATATGACAAGACTACAGAGAAAAAGGTGTGATACCAGACTGCTGACTGATAGGGCTCCCTGGAATGGGACATGATTTTAAGCAATCCGAGACAGGGCATCATCAATCAGAACTGTGACTGGATACTCTCACACCTCATTTTGCTGTCTTCTCGGTGAAAGACTTCAGACAAGAGATAGAAAGACACACACACGTATATGTGTATATGTATATATATAAATTTTCTAGCAAAGCAAGCAAATATATGGAAGCAAAGTACACCCTCAGAGGTGGGGTGTGCTGGACCTGAGCTGGTTACAGCCCCAGCAGTCCATCTTCCCTCCTGGCGTTCTATCCTTTTGCTTCCTTCCTTGAGTCCTCCCAGCTCCACCAATTAAGACCTTTGGAAATGTCCCCAGTGCCTGTGGAAGGTCCCTGGCATTGTCCAAGTCTCAGTAGAGGATGGATAACTTCCTTTCTATGGTATCTGTTCCAACTTTTAAGACCTTTGGAAATGACCCCAGGGCCTCCATTAGGGCTGCAGAGCACTGCAGAGTGCTCACACTAGCTAGCTTCCTAACTATGATACACTGAAGTAACGTCCACCTTTACCAAGGCAGACTTGCCCCTTCTAAACAACCAGGGTCCATGCCAAGTTCTAGAGTATTCTCCCCACCTTCAGCTTGGAAGGCCCAGCCCTGAGGTCAAGCCATCCCTCCCTCTCTGCTTGACCCATGTGGAGACAAATGAACCTGGCCTTCCTGCCCCCAGTTATCAAGGTGACTTTCTTAAAGGAATCTTTACTAATTGAGATAATGCTGTATTTCCTAAAATTGGAACACATGAAAAATTTACTCAAATATTTTTAAAATACCAAAATTTTAGGTCTAAGAAAATATTCTGTGAAATACTCTTAATTTCCTACCAAGCTAAAGTCCACAACTTTTGAAACCTCGATACTGACCTCTTTCTGGATTTCCTTTATCTTCACCCTCTAAATGTTCCTGCTGCCATGTCAAATCACTTTGTCTATGCATTTGCCTATACTACACAAAGGTATTTTTTATTTTCCAAGAAGGTAGATCTTGTCTTTCTCCATCTACTAGAGCACCTCAAATGCATGAACATTATCTTTGCTCAGTGAAAATATCTTAAGTACAAGGAAATATCGAGCCTCCTTAGTAAAAGACTTGAGCATAATTAATTGAAAGGCTTTCTAGTAACCATCTCTTTAAAAGAAAAATTTGAGCTTATATATGGATATTCTAGTATTAGAACTATTTTAAGAACTATTTAGGATAATAACAACTGCAAAATATTTGTATTTGTTTTTTAAAGTAGTATTAGCTCAGCTACATGATAGAAAAATATTGGACCTCTACTTGGATGTATATTTTATTCAAGAAGAGTGATGCCTACTTTTATAATATGCCAATTTTTCGTTTGTTAATACATTTTACATTTAGCTCACTTCATATACCTCTAGAAGACAGTAACTGCCAGTTAGTAACAAATTGAATGAAGTCAGATATAAATGGGCTAAACTTAGGTGTCTCGAAACTTGGAAATAAGTTTAAGTTATGTGATTCAAAGAATAGAACCAATATATAATGAGTGGATAAGTGAATTATTTAGAGATTTAAGTCATGGAAAGAGAAAGTCTGCATGTTCAAAGCTGAAAAAACAGGACATGAAGTTCTGTAAAAGCAAGATTGCCATTGGAATGTTGTCTCCTCAAGACAGAATAGGGTCATGCCCTGGTGGAGTAGCAGTTGGGTCAGTTGTCTCTGATGCATGCAGGCCAGATGCCCCTGGGTTTAAGTTCCGGGACCAGGTGGAAAAACCAGTGTGAACAACTAAATAAAAAAGAAGGAAACTGCTTATTCCTTCTCTCTCTTCCTGCCGACTTGCCTACTACTGCCTGCATTTTCCTGCCTGCATTTTCATTTGGAAAAAAAAAAAAAAAAAAAAGAGAATGGGGTTGCGAAACAACACTGGAATGTATATTGTTTGAAGATAACGTGTTTGGCAGAGGTTGGCCTACATGGGGTTTTGTTAGGGACTCTAAAATCAAGATTTTGACAATGTTTATCTAATCATGTCCAGGACAGAAGGTAATGGAATCCAGCAGATATATCATGTTGGGGACAATTATGAGATTAAAGTCATTTGTTGTTACTGGCCAGGATCCAGAATACCTAGGTTTTCTTTCTGCCTCCCTGTCAGAGCTCCATAGACCAGCAAGCTCAGAAGATAGAGCCAAGCCAATCAATTCCATTATTTGGTTGGGGCTTCGGTCCCCAAGAACTTCTGTAGGACTCAACGAACAAGGCTAGACCAAGTCCCAAGCTGAGGAAGTGAAGCCCAAAGCAGCTGCCAGCCAGAGCAGGCTGAATTACTAGGTGTGTCCATTCTACTACAGATCCCAGCTCAAGCAGATTTTTATCACTCCTAGTTCATCAAAAGGGCAACACAGCAGACTCAGGAGAGGAAAAGGACATGGGAAGAAAAGATTTGCCTAAGCGCCTTCCCTAGACCTTGGGGGTCTGAGCAGTAGTCAACCAGTAGAAGAGGACATCTGAAAGCCCAGAGAAAAGGTCCAGCAGAATTCAAACTCAAGGACCTAGGGCTATTTATCCTAGCTGAATTCCCTTCTGATTAGAAATGTTTCTTCTCAAGTAATTTGTTTTCATAGGTGAATATCCTAATGTCAGATGTAACTATTCTACTCACTAGAAAGGTTAAAAACACCACTGGCAAAATAATGCATAGTCATTCTGTCTTTGTTCTTTTACCAGTCTGGACAAAGTTAAGTTACTTAGTGTCAGTTTCAGAGGGAGAGAGTATGGGATAGTATAATGGCTTCAAATAATTTATATATGAGTATAAATGCTAATTTAGTAAATTATTACCTTGGACAAGTTATTTGAATTCTATAGGAGCCTGAGAGTTCTTTAAAAATTGTTTTTATTTTTATTAAACAAAAGCAAAAACAGACCAAGAAAGGGAGTGTAAAGGATTAACAAAACAATAAATAAAATTCTTCTACCACTTTATTCCACCCTTTTCCCTCTGGCAACTTTTCCTAATACCACTCAGCAAAATACCCTTATGTTCCCTCCATGTTGTCACTAAAGGCATGATTTCATCATTTTATGATGAAATAGTATTCCCTTGTGTATATTTGTCAGATCTTCCTTACCCATTCATCCACTGATGGACAGTTAGGTTGATTCTATATCTTAGTTATTGTAGATAGTGCTTCAATAAACATAGGAGTGCATATATCTTTTTGTGATGTATATTAGAGAAAGGTCAAGTTTTGTAGCATTGACCACATGCGCCTTTTATATCCAGCCCCGTGCCAATTTTTCAGCCTCATCATAAGTCTCTGTCCATGATTAAACCTATATTTCACTCATTCCAAACAGACCTGAGCTTTTCACACTGTGGTGAATTTTCACTTACTGGTCCTTTTCCCTTTTCTGCAAACTCCTTTTCCCATTGCAATTTCAAATATCATTCCCAACTTCCCTGACCCTATGAAAAACTATTTACTCTTATTTCTCTAACACTGAAAGTGCTTCATCTATGATCATTGTGAAGCATCTATCAGATTATTTTATCATGATGCACTCATTTATCTTTCTCTCCACTGAACTGAGGGCACCGTGACTTCACTTGCTCATCTTTCTGTCTCTGGCTCCCAACACAGGATGAACTATAAATGTTCGTGAAATGTCCTCAATGAGTGGCACAGCTGACTAATAAAACGAAAACACCCTTTATTCATATGACAGTCCACTCTTTACTGTTGCTCTGATCCAGCTGCTTTTTGGATATAGGAGAAGTTCATTTTACTTGTTCTTTGTACATCATTTCTTTAGATTTGGCCAGTGATTCCACCCTGACGAGATGGTTTCCTTTGATCTTCTTTTAAACAATTGAATCTATTATACAAGGAGTATGGTGTCCCTTCCAATTGCATCATCAGCGACATTTATTTTGGAGCCATCACTTCTTCATCCAAGTTATAAATAAAAATTCTGGATAAGGCCTTTTACATGGAATTTCTCTTCTCAAGGAGTATGATTGTTTCTTCTCTTGCTTTCTTAACTGGATAGTGGAATTCTCTAAAAAGGACATCATGGCTCATTCAGTTTCATATTTTCTTAACTCTCTTGAAATTAATACAGACTATAAAACACCCTGATATCCTATAATGGTGGTAACAGAATTGGTTCTGTTGTTAGATCTCAGTTTATCACTGGAGGGAAAACAAGATTCCAAACCCTCCAAGTGATATAATATATATGAATATATGTATTTTTATATATAGCTTATAAAATGTACATAAAATTATGTCATAGAATTATTTTGAGAGAATAAATAGAGTATGTAGAATGCATAATGCTGTACTTAAAAAATGGTAAATGCTTAATGTTTGATCGGAGTTTTTATTATCACAGGTTCTAGATGAAGGAGATAGAGTGGAAATATCAATCAAAGTTTGCTTATTTGCTCATCAGTATTGCTAGGCATGCTATAACAAAGTACCACAGTGTGGGTAGCTTAGGAAACAGAAATTTATTTTATCCTAATTCTGGAGGCTAAAAATTCAAAATCAAGATGTTGGAAAGACTGGTTTCCTTCAGGGGCCTCTCACCTTGGCTGGTAGGTGGCTGTGTTCTCCCTGTCTTCACATCCTCTTCCTTCTGTGTTTGTCTGTGTCCTAATCTTCACCTCTTCTAAGAATACCAGTCACATTGGATTAGGACCCACCCAATGAATTTATGTGACATAATTACCTCTTTAAAAGACCCTATCTGAAAATACAATCTATTCTTAGATACTAGGGGTTAGGTCTTCAATACATAAATTTTGAGGGGATACTATTCCGTCTATAACATTTAGCAATTGATGTCACACACATCATGAATAATATCTAATTAGCTTTGGCAGAATGTATTTCTATTAACTATTCGTTTTCTTTTCTCTTCAGAGGATTGTCAATCCTTACTCTCTGCAATGTGACTGGCAGTGCTTTCTATGGAAGGGTTAAACATTCATGCTCTGCAGTCATTGGGCTCAGCCTTGTGACTTGATTTCCTTAGATTGGTGAGATGCATGGTATATCCAACCCAAGCAGAAGTTCTAAGAACCATTGATGTTTTTTACCACGCTCTTGCTCTTTTTTCACTCAGAACAGTGTGCATCAAATCAGGGCTGCTCTTTCAGCCTAGTGCCCAGAATGAAGAGACCAATGGAGACTGCATAAAGGATGAACAGCTACCAATGTGTAAGTTCAAGTAACAAATAAATGGTTTTTCTTAAGTCACTGGGACTTGATGGACCATTTATTACTGCACAGAAGGTGTTAAAAGTGATCATCAACAATAACAATAAAAACAATGCATATATATGCTTATTACTCTACATGCTCTACTCTACCTTGAGAAAGGCATAGAAACACAATATACCATCAATGGGATAATTCTAATAAACCTAAGCTACAAAAAGAGAAACAGATTATAAACACTTTCATGAAAAATCAAAGACCTGTTGGACATACTACTTTTGCCAGTGGTGTGTAAGAAACACACACCTCCCTCACGATTACATTTTCTTTATGGAATATAAAAGAATGACACAGTGGCAGCTTTTGCAGCTCTGCCTCTCCCTGTTCTAGAAAGAGATCATCTTCTATTCTAGGAGAATCAGAATGGATGTAGAAAATGAGAATTGTCTGTCCACACCTGGCAAACACTAGGAATCCCCAAACCAGGACAACTTCATTCAAACCAGGATTCATTTCACCAAAACACTTGCTAAGTTTACAATACAGTTCAGCAACCATACTTCAACTTCCTGTCATTTCTCGGTTACTGAGTAAGGGTGATTCTTGAGTTAGATTCCAAGAAGTGAGCACAATTTTGACTGCTGGAAAAGGAGAAGGCCATTTAAAGCAGACAGCAGAGTTTGCAAACAAAGCACAGAGTGTATTCTAGGAATATAGACATTTGGGGGAGGCTGAAGCTGATGGAAGCTGGAGTGACTACAAATGACATTTTTGAAAACAAGGCCAGAGGGCCCACGATGGCACCTAGTGCTGGTAATTTTAAACCAGAACACAAATCCAAAAACAAATGGCAAAACTTTAAATGTTATGGGATCACAAATGTATATCTTCATATCTGACATCTAAAAAATTATTTTCAATAAATACATAGAATGGTGTAGCAGTTGAAATACAGACTTTTAAAGCTGACGACCTGACTCCATATCACAGCTCTGTCGTGGATATGCACCGTGGAGCTGTATCTGTGTAAGACTCAGATTCCTTTTCTGTATAACAGAATGTGATAACAGTGCTTTCCTTATACAATGAGGATATAATATACTTGGCAAAAGTATCTGAGTCAAAGTTCCAGATACAGTACTTGCTGCTGAAATTGTTGCTGTCACCACTGTTTTGGAATGAAAGTTTAGTAACGTGTCTCTGAGCTTTGACAGCTTTAATTGTCTTCTTACAGTCACATGGACCCCTTAACTTGTCTTCTTACATCCTAAATACTGCTTATCTCACCTTAGCTCTGGTTAATGCAGAAGCAAAGAGATTTCTGCATGTGACAATCAGTGATTGATGTGGCTTGAGTGGAGAGGTCCCCAGTCACGCCTTTCAATTGGTGTTCCATCTACCTCCCCTCAGGTGTGGCAGCAACAGACACAACTTCAGAGCAGGGAGTGAGAAAGAGCCTTACAGCTGCTCTTCTGAAAACTACCTGGGACATCATTCCTCTTGGTCACTATCAAGTTTGTAGGGCAGCCTAGACTGAAAACTGTGATTCTTCATTCAAGTCATGTTTCCTCCATGACAATGTTTTTTTCGTTTCCTTTATTAAATCACTGGCTTCATTTATTTGGGGGTTATGAGCTCAAATTTCTGTCTCCCTTGGATGAAACTTTGTGGTTAGTTTGTGGTTCTTTTGCACTTATGCTGATTGGTAGTTTTGAAGAAGGGACGGGAAAGGAAGGAAACGAAAATGATGAAGATAAAACCACAAATTGACTTTTATCTTCTTATTTTTTAGTTTACTTTCAGATAAAATGGTATTTGATGAACGAATCGTTAAACCAATATTACTCGACTATAAGAAATGTGAGGGGGTATTGTCATGGAAACAGGGAGCGGCATGATTCAGAATCACTTTTCCTCTTTCCCACAAAAAAGAAAACATAAGCACAGGTCTTAAATGGACAGTAATTATTGATATTTATTTCTAAAAAAGTCTGATTTTTTTCCTGTGATTTAATCAGAAAAGATGTTTCTGGTATTAATCAAATGATCTTAATAAAATAAACTGACTTGGTTTATGACATGAATATAATGTATCATCCTGAATATAACTGTTTCTCATTATTGACAACTTGAATATTACTATAAGTATCCCCCTAAATAACACATTTTTATTGGGTGATACTGATTCTTCTAGATAATATTTTAAATAAAAGAATTACACATCAACTCCTCTCTCTTTCTCTCCTCCATCCTGTATTTTCTTGTCTCTGTATCTCCCTATTGCTTCCTTCTCCTTCCCTTTCTTTCTTATATTTATTTGTCAGTTCAATTACATTTATTGTACTTGAAGGAGCTCAGATTACAGAATAGGGATACACAATGATTATAATTCAGAAAGATACAGCAGCCCCTTATTAATTTAAAAAGCCAAATTTCTCAAAACACTCAAGGGAGAACAATTAAAAATCGAGAAACATAAGCACTGAAAGGTATAAATCAGGTGGATGTGTGAAGTCACATGTACTCCAGTCAAATGTCCATTTTTTTAAATTACTCAATATGATTACAGTTGAAGATCCACAGCTTTTCCTGTTTTAGACTCTAAGTTCATGAGTCCTGTGAATGGGTTTCACTAGGTTTACAGAGACATACATGAGGAGAGAGAGGAGAGAGAGAGAGAGAGAGAGAGAGAGAGAGAGAGAGAGAGAGAGAGAGAGAGAGAGAGAGAGAGAGAGAGGAGAGAGAGAGAGAGACAGAGACAGAGAGAGAGACAGAGACAGAGAGACAGAGAGACACAGAGAGACAGAGAGACACAGAGAGACAGAGAGACACAGAGAGACAGAGAGAGAGACAGAGAGACAGAGAGAGAGAGACAGAGAGAGAGAGAGAGATCATCTCTGTAGAACTGGTGGACTTGGTTTTATTTGACAGATAAAGGAATTCGTGTCTCTCCCTGCCCAGTATTTAGGGCTGAGGAAGACACTGAAGTTCTGATAACTGGAGCATTTTCTTGTTCATCATTGAAGTCCAGAAGGTGTGAGACTCTTGTGCAGAGAGAATCCCGGAGTCTGTCCTAGGACTGCATTTGACCCATACTGCTCTTTCTCACGCAGACTGGAGGGAGATAAACAGGCTTTTGGGGAGCAGACTGTGAATGCCCAAAAGGTGGTATATCTTTTTTAAAAAGGATATAAATTTGCAAAATTGGGCAAACAAGAGCTGCCATGTGGTATATTTATGTTATAGCCATGTGACTATATGACTCCTCTAGTGACGATATGTTCTGTGTTTGTTCTTTTAAAAATAGTTATCTGATTTGTTTGCTTTTATAGAAACAACTACTTTAATTTAGTAAAATATCTTGACAAGTCACTTGGAATAGCAATTGAGTGCATCCTTATGAAAGGAAAGTAAGTTAAAGGTCCTGACTGCTGTCAGCGACAAAAGAAAAGGAATGTGGGAACCTGGAAGAGGAGAAAAGAAAGAAGAGATGAATTTTGGAAGAGATGGCCAAGCGATATTTTCAAGAGACTCAAGTGTCCATATTCAGTCTTAGGATACATTTTCTACTCTCTTTAAACTCATTCTATCTGTCTAAAATGGCAAGAGAAACACTGAATAATTTGCTTCTTTGTAGAAATAATGAAGGAGGGTTGGATCCACATCTCAATCAGTGCCAGTATGTGGGTTATTATTAAGGAATAATAACAAGTGAAAAGTATAAAACTATTTAGAAGTATCTGTAAGTTACAGCTGGAGGTGACCATGAGAACATAACTTCTTCAAGCATTCATAATACATAAGCAGTGGAAGTTTAACTCTGGGCACTGAGGAAAATAAATTTAGAAATAGAGACACATATATTGGGATTATCCAGCATAGAAACTCACTATTGGGGAATACTTACTGTATAAGTTAATGGAGGTTTGTATAAATATTTTGGAGTCCCCAAGAATAAACTATTTTAATTGAACAGAAAGGGATTTGCCTAGTGTACCAGGTTTGGTAGAATGAACACTTGTTCAATATATTCCATTAATGGTGACTAGAGCATTTAGTTCTTCCTGGACAAACTTTCCTTCAAATTCCTTAATATAATATTCCTGTTATAGGGTAAGTACAGCCTATTTAAGGAGACTGCTTGTAAGTGTCCAAAGACCCTTAGAAGATTCTCTTATGCTTAGTCCTCTGTGCTCACTCACCTGCCCCAGGGGATTAGCACTGGGGCATGGGGAGGAATATCAGCCAGGCAGACGAGTCCAAGCATTTTGCTTTCATTTAAGGTCATGAAGCATCCAAGCACTTAAAGTAAGTCCTATGACCAAAAGTGGTCTCAGAGGTAAAAGTTCAAGTGTCAGAAAGAATAGAAACTGAGCCAAATTATGGCTCAGGGACTGAAGTCATGAAGAACTACAACAAAACGGGAGAGATTTTAGGAGACACAACAGAGGTATAGTCTCCACTGAACTGCTGGTTCTTGCTTCAGCCTTGTGGTTTGAGTTCCTTGAGTTTGTTGAGGTGGTTCAACTAAATGTATAGAATCAAGACCAGGTGTCTTGAGGAAAGAGCCAAGAGAACTCAATGGTAGCTGGATCTTCATGAGAATGACAGAAACCAGTATGACTCAAAAGTTCCAGTGAATCCACCAAACCAATGACCTAGGCTTTAAAGTACAGTTGAAAGAATATGAACTATAAAAGAAAAGAAAAAGATTCTCATCTATCAAGTGATGAGTTTTTTGTTTGTTTGTTTGTTTTAATTTTAGGAGACCTATTTCATGGTTAGGAGTCTCTACAAATGTAAGATCACTTGCTAAGCTGTAATTATCAAATAAAATAGACCTATGACAGAAAATTGTTCAGTGTTCAGTAACACTGATTTGAGTATTTTCTTTCATGCTCTCCTTATCCCCAACTCCCTTTCTTCCTCTATTCCTCATCTTTATCTTCCACAGTAGGTACCTTAGAAGCATCACTTCCTGAGCATCAGACCCACCAAGACTTTCAATTAAGTCTGATTTTCAGTACTCATGTAGGCCTTGCCACAGTGACCTTCAAATGCATGGCTTCCTCCCACACCATTTCAGCTAGGGTGATGCTCTATGCCCACACAGACGTAAGCAGAGGGTGATGGTAAGCCCTGAGTCAGGGTCCCTCAGGGAAGATGAACAGAAACCTCAGCAAACTCAAAGCATGTGTTTTTTATATCAGGAGAGACACAAGGGCATATGATCTGTCAACTGTTTCCACTGCTGACTGGGACAGCCTTACTGAGAGTGCTCTAACAATCACCGTTCCTGTCTCCCTAAAGGTGACTTAATACCCTTGGTCTGGTGGCAAATTCATATTAATAGTCCATCTTATGAATTTGGTAACATTCTCTACAAGGAAGTTACCTAGAGAGTTAAAATAGGGTTCTAGAAGATCATATTGATACACAAGTGACAAAATTGGGCAGCATGCATTTTGTTTGAACATTGAAAAAAGAAATTACATCCCCGGGAAGATATTTTGGAGGAATCTATAAAAGGGTGGCAGCTGAAGCAACGCAACAAGATGAGGCCACGCAGGGAGAGAATGGAAAACAATGGAGAGCAGAAGGAAAAAAATGACATTGACAGACACAGTCAGAGTAGTAGGAATGTAACAGATAAAGTGGTATCTTTAAAGAATCAAGGCAAAGAATTTCAAGAAGTCAAGAGAAATAGAGGTTTAAGTAGATGGGTCAACATATAGTTGAGTAAGATGGAGAAAACTTTCAACTTTATCACAATAAATGTCTAACTGCCTCAGCCTCATATCACACCATTCTCTCATTCTCTGCTCTGACCTCATTGATTTTCTTTTAATTTCTCTGATACATCACAGTCCCTCAAGACACAAGACCTTTGCACATGATGTTCCTCTGCCTGGAAGTCTTTCTCGTACTTGTACTTTAACTGATCTTTCTCATCTCAGATAAAGCATCACTTCCTCATGAAGCCTTCCCTCACTGATCCAGACCTTGTCAAATTCCTTAATTATACGCCTTTATAAAATCATGCTTCTTCTATCCTGATACTAATCTCAATTTATAATTATACATTCATTTATGTTATTTAATAAAACTGTATTGCCCATTAGATTGTAAACTTATGAGAGTGGGACTCATGGTTTTTAATATAGCTACTAGGATTTTAACCAAATAGTAATGATTGCCAACCAGAATCAAGTCTGCTGTAGAGAAAGACTTTCTGTGTTCTACTCATTAGACATGCCTAACCACCCCCATCAAAATCATCTTGAGGTTTCTACTAAAGCCCAGGTTAATCACTCCAGCACAGATGCTCTCAAATTCATGGACCAAAATCGCCTGGAATAAAGGCAAATAAAGATGAAAGAGAAGAAAATTGGCACTTGCAACTGTTGACTACATTTTTGGCCCTTGACTGGACATGATATTTATTACTTCGTTAAATCTCTATAACCACTCCATGAAGCAGATGTTACCATTTCCATTTCATAGAGGAAGAAATGAGGACCCTATACTCCGGAGGGCACTTGGGCATGTACTGTGAATCATTTGGCATCCTGCAGAGATTCACACATCTTGAGAGTGCTTGTACTGGAAATGTGGCCTGGGTTTGTTTTGCCCTGAAATCAATGCTTTTTCCATTTTACCCTGACTCTGAACATGAGTGGTATGTGAGACCCAGAGCACATGATCTGTGGTTTCCGGGGCTGCAAGGTTACTGAGAGACCAGGGTTATGCATGTGTCAGTGGCTTTGAGGGAAACAGGAGAATATCTTTAAAAACTGTTAAAGAGCGAAAAAAACAGATCTTTTTTTTTTTTTACTGTTTTTCTTTCATTGTTTGATATTATTATAATTTCTTTTGAGCCAAAGATTTTGGCATGGAAGGAGCTAGCTCTTGCTAGTCAAGGACAGAAACCACAAAGGATCAATTAAGTCAAATTGTAAATTAGGAATTTTAGGGGTCGGGCAATAGTATGAATGACACAGAAAACACTAATTCACAGAGATATCGGTACCTCCATATTTATTGCAGCATTATTTACAATAGCCAAGAGTTAGAAGCAAACTAAGTACCCATTGTTAGAAGACTGGATAAAAATATATATGATCTGTCTACACAATGATATGCTACATAACTAGTAAAAAGGATGAAACCACGCCATTTCAAACAACACAGATGGACTTAGAGGGAATTATACTTCGTGAGATAATTCAGAAGAAGAAAAACAATCATTATATAATTCACTCATATGTGGTATATAGAGAAACTAAGTAAACAAACCAAATGAAACAAAAACAGACTCATAAACTGTAGAATAAAATCAATGGTTACCAGAAAGGAAGGGGAAGGTAAGTAGGCAAATCAGGTAATGAAAGTCAATTACATGGATTGCTGGTGGTAAAGTTACTATATTATCTACAGATGTTGATTTACGGTAATGCACACATCAAATTCATAAGAGTGTTAGAGTGCAAATTCCCTTCAATAAATTATTTTTAAAAAGGAAAGTTAACTTCTCATTCTATCAAAAATTGTTTTTTGGTTATCCACTCGATGGAAGGCTCTACATTCTATGGACAAAGTCTGGCCACATGGAACCTTAGGTCTAGAGGAAGAAGCAAGTCATATCAGTCAAAGCAACAGTCCTCCCTTATCTATGGGACACACTGAACACCCCTGATGCCTGAAGCTGCAGATAGTACTAAATCCCATATACGCTATGTTTTTCTATACATGCATATCTATAAGAAAGCTTGATTTATCAATTAGTCCAATAATAGATTAAAACAGTAATTATTAATAAAATAGAATAATTATAAAATCATTGCAATAAGATTTATGTGAATGTGGTCTCTCTCAAAACATCTTCTTGTATGTAATATATTCAGACCATAGCTGACTGCAGGTAACTGAAAACCACTGAGAAGGGAACTATTGAGACGAGGGCACTACTGTTCAATAAAGGACCATCATGCCTCCCTTACGATGGGGATACATTCTGAGAAAAGCACTGTTATGAGATGGTGCCATTGTGCAAAAAGCATAGAGTATAATTGCACAAACCTATATATTGTAACTTATCGGGACTACTGCAGTATATGTGACCCATCATTGACTGAAATGTTAATTAACTCATGACTGTAAAATGTATGAAAAGCAAAGAAGAGTACATTGTAGAGTAAACTGTATGGGAACTAACCATCTAGTTAGGGAGAAATGAGTCTAGGTTTACCTCAAAATCTGAGGAGTGGTTCTTCTGGCACAGGGAGTGTGCCAGAGAAGGTTTCAGGCAGAAGAAACATGTGCAAAGGTCCTGAGGCATTAGAGGATACAATACATTGAAGATCTGAATCTTTATAATCTTTATAATCAAAGTGCTGTCTAGGAAGGGGTAAAAATGTAATGATATTAAAGGGGTGTGCAGGAACGAGATCAAGAAGGGTCTTGTCAGCAGCTGTGTGAAGAAGATTAGGTTTACTCCAGAGAGCACTGGGGAGTCATTAGAGATGGACAACAGAGGAATGAATACAGGAGAGAGGCCAATGGGCTGGGAATCAACTAAGTCAATCTTTCCAAGTCTCAATAGTAAGAGATCATTAGAGCCACTGTGAAGAGTAAATGAGTTGTCTATTTACTTATTTTTCAAATAGTGTCCCAGAAATTATCAGCTCTTGCAATGCAATGTTTATACAGATAAGAAATGGTGGAGGCCTGGGTTACGGTCAGAGGTTATAATCTAAACACAATGCCTTTCATTCCACCTGTCTCCTGAGAACTATTCTTCAGTGTCAAGTGTAGAAGTGGTGCTGGATCATACACGACTTTCCAAAAGGATTGTTCTATTGGTCAGAGAACCAAGGACTACTGACCTCTGAAGATGTGGACAGAACACAAAGATCTATTGGTACTAGAGAAAATAGACTTTTTTGTTCTGAATATTTCTTCTCATTAAAGACAGAATCTTATTTATGTTGAGTACCCACCATGCTTGGGAAACTATTGCAGTTGTTTGCTCATACATTCTCTTTCACGCTATTAAACTTGTCAGGTAATTATTAGGATGCCTGTTTTTACAGATATGGAAATGTGATCCAATGAGGTCTATAGATTGGACCAGAATTTCACATGGGTGATTTGACTCAAAAGTCTTTGAGTTTCTTTTAGCCCATTACAATTCACCTTTATTGTTTCATATCCATAGTTCCACATACTGGTGATTGCCTTAACTCACTTGTATAAATCCTAGCTGAACCATAGCCTGACTCTGGGGCCTTGGACAAGCTATTTAATCTTGCAGTTTTTGATTCTTTATAAAATGGATAATAAAAATTTCTACCTGTAGGACAATTATGGATTAAATCAAATGAGCATTTGCAAAACACTTAGGACAGTGGCTGGTGATTAGTAAACAATATGACAATTACTATTACTATAACTAAAAAGAGAAGTAAAGTTCATACTTCATCAGAGCAAGATAAGAGATTACCCAAGGTCTCTGGGACAAAAGTATATATACATATATATATATATATATATATATATATATATATATAGAGAGAGAGAGAGAGAGAGAGAGAGAGAGAGAGAGAGAGATACATACATACACACACATACATGCATACACATACATACATACATATAAATTTATATCCAAACAAATACATTTTTAAAAGACCAAGACAAAGAACATTCAATACCCAACCTCAATAGCTCATTCCAAGAAATCTTCCCTAAGAAAAACCAACCCCCTCCAAGTCAGATACATGAGAAACCTTGGTTTTTAGAAATTACTTTCCAGTAAGAACTAATTCCTTTATTTATGTCTCTCATATCCACTCTTGCTTCCCGAAACTTCATTAAGGACCTGGATGAACTGAATAATACCATCTTTGTCCCATGATTATCTACCATTATTATTGGCATCCTGTGGTGGAGCCCATCTGAGACTTCTAGAGGAGATTTACAGCCATTAAAATCTTTAACCTCAAAGTTTATTCATCTTATCCTAAGCTACAATGAGGATAATGGAAAGATAGGGATTTAGTGACATTCCTTAATGGGACAAGCACTCAATCCTAAATTACAGCTGTGGTTATGGGGCCAGAACTTTCTATAGTCTCTTCCCAGAGCATGCTGTTCTATAAATTCAGTTCAAATCTATATTGATCACTCACTTGTACAGAAAATTATAAGTAATTCAAGAAAACTTTAAGATTGGAACTTACTCTCGATGGACATAAAGTTTAGCTGAGAAACCAAGAACTCATTTCACATTGAAAGCAGTTGCTATTGGAGTCTGGCGAGGGTAATGGAATGGCCCCAAAATAAGTTCTCATATGCTGACTGAAATGCAATGGAAATTTTCATCACAGTTTCAGTTTTTAACTCAGATTTTCACTCCCTTTCCTACTTACACACCACTCCACTCTCACCACCCACCCCCAACCCCAGAAAGTCAAAGGACTACCTGTCCTCACCTTAGAAATAACTTAGAAATAACCCAGGTCAGGGGTTCTCAATGCATCAGCATCACATAGGAGCTCCTCAGAAATGCAAAATGCAAATCCTCTGGCCCAAGCCCTAATCCATAGAATCTGAAATTCTCATGGTGGGGACCAAAAATATGTTCCCTCAAAATTTTCCAGTGGCTCCAATTCAGACTACAATTTAAGAACCGCCATTGTAGGAATTTTACTCTAATCCCTCAGCCTAAATTGGGTTAAAGGCCTAAAGAGAACAGTCATTTTGCCTCTTTGGAGAAAGAGGATCCAAAGATCCCATGACTAGTTAAGGGAAGACTGAAAGATTTTGGTAGTCCCTCAGGTTAAATTAATACCCCATGGAAAAGACAGAAACTGATGGATAGAAGATTGCCCAACTGTCGAAAATTACCAGTAAATAGTCAAATGATTTGTCAAACCTTGAAGTTTCTAAAGCACACACCTGGACTCAAGAACTTAGCTGGAAATATGTCTAAAGATGGCACTGTTAAATTCTCTCTCAATAATTTAAGGATGGGAGTTATGGGCTGGTAGCATAAGAAATTTTATAAGGCTCCATCACCAAAACACTTTCTAGAACTGTGCCAATATGTAGATGAGAAGCAGTGTCTGAGAGTACAGATCAGATACCAACATTTAAACATCATTGGATATGTTAATATTTACGTTATTCGCAGATCAAAGTAGGCAAAATGGCATTATACTGCATGTTTTTGTTTACTACTGAAGTTGAGTGTTAAAAATATTTGTGAGCCATTTTTCTTTGTGAATTATCTATTTGTGTTCTTTGTTTATTTCTAATGAGTTATAAATACTTGTTAGTTATGTACACAGTACATTGCAAAATGTTTTCCTCTGGTTGTCAATTGGTCTTTACTCTTCTTTGTGATATTATATATACTACTGATATGATATTTAAAGTATCACATATCACATACATTATATGTAGATTTTATATATTTTACAAAGAAACAACTTTTATATAGTCAGTTCAATTCTTCCTGTGTGGTTTCTTGCAATACTTTTTTTTTTGCTTATAATTTTCAAACCAAGATCAGGATATGTTTTTCTATGCTTTATTTTAGTAGCCTTAAAAAAGTCCTGTCATAGTTTCATACTATTTTTACAGGCATCTCTTTAAAAATGGAGCTGATTTTTACTGAAATGGGGAAGGCTATAGGAAGGATTTGGGTGAAGAGTGAGAGTTCCATTTTAGACAAATTTAGACAAATTGAGACTCATTTTACATGGCCCTTGGACATGCACATACTAAATAGGCAGCTGAATATTTGAATGTGGAGTCCAAGGGGAAACATTAGGGTTGAATAGGGGCTTCCTGCTCTATGTGGCATTGAAAGTCAATTGGATTGGATGAGATCATTGGGAGCAAGACAGAATAAATGAGACCTAAGCCATGGGCGGTACAGCATTCTAACAACGGGAACAGGGCCAACTTCGTGGGCATTCAACCTGCGTAGTCACAAAAGACCTCGTGCTTAAAAGGACCTTGTGTACTCAATTTAACTATGTTTTCACTGTCTTGAAATTCTTGATTTTTTTTTTTATAACAAAGGCCCTGTCTTTTTATTATGTACTTTACCCTGTTAGTGATGTGACAGATCCTGATGGGGAACATAAGAATTTAGCAAAGTTAAAAGTCAACACAGTTTACTAAAACTAAAGCAAAGCAAGTATATTTGATGTGCTGTAAATGCCAAGAATTTAGCAAAGTTAAAAGTCAACACAGTTTACTAAAACTAAAACAAAGCAAGTATATTTGATGTGCTGTAAATGCCAAGGAAAGAAACTGCATAGAGTTGAACAGTCTCAAAAGCCGTCACAAGGTCATACTATCTTTGGCCCTATCATTAGTCTTAGCAACTTGGATGTGATTGTTGCCTAGGTAAAACTAGCTTGTAGAGAGAAGAGCAGAGCAGACACTGAACATGCACTACTCTTGCAAGAACTTTTCCTGCAAATAAGAAAGCTTAAATTTGGGAGAG
This sequence comes from Solenodon paradoxus, assembly GCA_004363575.1. Taxonomy (NCBI): domain Eukaryota; kingdom Metazoa; phylum Chordata; class Mammalia; order Eulipotyphla; family Solenodontidae; genus Solenodon; species Solenodon paradoxus. Next base: position 173,998 of record RJWH01001595.1, on the reverse strand, counting down.
AGGGATCAAAAATAGGTTTTTCTAAAATGGAGATACTGTGGCATGCATTCTCTTTTTGCCTCGATAATGACTCATTGAAGAAGGAGGGTTAATGATGGGACAAGTTGGAAGTAATTACAAGGCAAAGTCCTGGAGGAGGAGAGGTTAATGGGATCCAGTGCAAAGTAGAGGGCTTGCCCTAGGAGCAGATGGAAGGGGAAACACATAGGGCAGATGTCTGTGACAGGTATATTTTGCAGGGAGATCTGTATGAGATTTGCATAGCTTTTATACAAGAGTCAAAGTCTCTAGCTAGGAACTGAAGCAGAGGAAGTAAGTTGAGGTTTGAGCTAAGAGAAGAGTTGTATTCTAGAAGGATGGGAAAATGAGTTAAAAATGACAGGCTGTACCAAAGGTCACTAACAGGCTATATGAAAATACTTAAAGACAGTAAGGTACATTAAAATACTGACACCAATCTCTGAATATTTTTCTTCCCTTTTTTTTTTTCTTTTTGCAATTTTCTAGTTCTTCAAATATCCCTCAGTAGGCATCTATTACTTCCATAATTCCAGTTTAGTGTATGGAGGGGTAAAAGCAGGACTTTATAACATATGTGAAAGGTGCTTATGATTTATGGGACGTGAATGGAGCATCAGCCAGAGAATGGAGACTTCATCTGATTTTCTCTAAAAGCAATGCCCACACAAATGAAGAGCAATCTAATTTTCTGCAGAAATGAATAACAAGACAAAATACCTTTGGTCACCAGATTTACTTTGTCTCTAGTCTGAGCCATAGATTGTGCTTCGTAGTTGAGTTTGATGGGTCTAATGTTGGGAACCCTCCCAGCTTTTGTCATTAGTTTGGCTGCCAGTCTTGATTTTTCAGTGGTGATGTGTGTTCTCATTCTTGCCTGCTTCTTAATGAGTGTTTTCAGTGAGAAGCACCACTAATGCACTTTTATCAAAAAATCATGAATATTTTTAGTATTTGCTTGCTTGTTAAAATGGTCAAAAGTAAATATCTTTCCTCAGAAGTCGTCTTTAATGTCTACTTTCACAGTGTCCTCAGTCATTCTTAGTTTTATTAACAGCTTTTCCTGCTACTTTAACACATTTCAAATCACGATCATTACTCCAAAAAGGAATCTCAGAGATAACAAATTATTATGAAAGAATTGGTACTAATTCCAAAACATTTTCACCCTGTTAGACCCTGTAATATTAGATCATATGAGCTTTTGACCCATGCTAGATGGGGTGATGAGTGGGGAATTTTAGGGCAATATTTTAAACTAAGTTCCTCTGAGCAATTTACCCTCATCTTTCTGTTGAAATCTTAATTGGGATCATAAATCTCAACTCTCGGAACAATATGTGGGAATTAAATCTTATGACTGCTGAAACACTCCGTGGAGCTTAGCTGTGTGGGCGCAGAGGCATAACTCTGCATGGGGTGAGAGGTAGGGTGTGTGTTTGGAACTCTGGGGGTGGTGAGTTGACGGTTTCTGAGCCAAGGGTAGCTATAGAAGCCAAGTCCAGAGTTTTTACATTAGGCGAAAGGGGGTGTGGACATTTCTCTTACAGTGAAAATGTATTTAACTTAACAATATGTATTTGGATTATGTCACTCTTCCTTTATGAAATCACAAACTTGTTGATGAATTTCAGAATTAAACTTTCATTATGAATTTCTAACAATAAACCTCCTTTATGCATTTGTCCCTTCTTGCTGTTCATATACCAATGTAAATTCTTAAAAGAATAACAGTTATTTTAATACTAGTTTATATGTATATTGCTACTGAAAACAAAGACAAAATAGGCAAGGAGTACTCTCAGCAGCTGGATTAATTTGAACAACATAACTTTGAACATTTGTAATGTTAATGAGTTGTCTACAAATCAATTAAAGAAATTATCTGCAGCACAGTATTTCTTTTCCTGAAGAAATGTCTGACATATTAGACTAAAATGGGGAGGTGAAAACCACAGATTTTGCTGGTGAAAAGTTCAGGATATGCTTGGAAGCAGACTTGTATTTTTCATGAATAATGGCTCAAATAACAGGATAATCAGTAACTGAAGAGACAATGATTAGAGTTGCTTTGGAAGATGAACTAAAGATCGGGAGTTTTCCCTAAAGAAATGAAATTTTCATTGCCTGAACCTCTTGGCAGTCAGGCAAGTTTAAATGGGTGTCTTTGGAAAAATCAGTAAGTTTCATTTATCATATCTGTATAATGAAAATAACACTTACATTATAGGTGGTGGTATTTATCTTATTTATTTATTTTTTAAGGGAAAAGTGCAGCAGGAATGAAGGCAAGCCGGCAGGCAGGAAGACAGGAGAAAGAACCAGTCCACCCATTCTTTTAGTGTACCTCTTGTTGTTCCTGGCCCAGGATGCGAACTCCAGTTCTTGGGATCTATGAGGACTGTGCTTTGGCCAGAGACAGTTGGCCAAACTACTATTCCACCAGGGCACACCCAAGTGGTGGTATTTAAATAAAAATATTTACACATGCATATACACACATATATAGTACAAGTTTAAAACACTTTAGTTTATTGTCAGGTTCCTAAGAGATGGCAAAAAGGGTCACCAAAGCTATCCTTTTAGAATCAGAGGTCAACATCAACTCGGAGGACAAGATGTGAGTCACGGCATCTGTGAGTCTGTCCTCTCTTTTCTCCAGGATCAAAACTGAGGTAATATTGTGACTGAAGGATTTCATCTTAATACCTGCAATCCTAGGTAATTTGAGACATGTGCCTTAAGTCTTTCATGCAGATTTCCAATACTAGTAGACCGAGTGCAGTTAAATTTTCAGAACTAGCATAGAGAATTGAACTGACCTTGGGCTTTGTTTTCTTTGCAGAGGTGCAGGGGCTGCTCCTCATCTGAGGATGAGTCTACATAAGTCACAGAAGTCTTTGCCAATTTGGTGGAGGATAAGTGCAGGCCCAGCGTGGCTGCTCGGCGATGCAGGAGTCTGGCGGTTGAGGAGGATCACCAGGTCATCCAATGGGGAAGTGCAGAAGTGGGGATCAAGTCAAGTTCTTCCAGACTCATTACAGTCGCCTAAAGTATAAATGACTTTTTTTTTTTTTTTCTGCTTAATACTGACACAGGGAAAATTTTAGTTCATTGACCTTACAAATAATGTAGACTTTATTTGTTCTCTTTGGAAAGCTTTGTTCATGGAAACTGGCTGCACTTCCGAACACATTAATGATATTTATTATCTTAATAGCACCTGTTCTTCACCCCGCTTGCATTCTTAAAAAAAAAAAAGAAAGAAAGAAAGAAAGAAAGAAGGAAAAGTTAGCTATAAGAGAGAATGATTCATTTTATATCTTGATGTTTTCTTATGACCACAGCTGTGGCCACTGCAGTGTCCAGAGAAGTATTTCTTTGGTGAGTGATTAAGGGAGGGGTGGAGAGCAGAATAAAAGAGGTCTCTGGAAAGCTTTTAACACTGGGGCGTTTTCTCTCCATATTTGACTCCAAGGAATTCCCACTCATGGAATCTGGCCTATCATAAACAGCTCTTCTCTTCTGTACTCGATTCAACTTAATAAATTATGTCAACCACCATGGTGAATGATGGTTGTTCTTCACACTGCAAGACAATAGCCTTTAGTTGAAGTTCTGGAAGAGCAGGGGTCTGTCGGTTCCAGATCCCTCCTCCTGGGCACTGCCTTTTCCCTCAGCAGCCTGAATCCTCTGGTTTCAAACTCTTCTCTTAGAACAAGTTCTTCTTTTACTCTGACCCACAGGGACCCCTGGCATGCATACTTCTTTTAACTATCTTGGTTGACCTTAATTATGAAATAACATTGCTTTAAAATGCAAAAAGGTAAGATTTGTCATTAAAAAGGCAAGACCTCAATGAGTTTAACTTCTCTGAATTAAAAAGATTCATGCCTAAATCTGTCAAATTTAGGAAATGCAGTAGTTTTTCTTTTTTTTAAAGGTAGTCTTTTAAAATAAATGTCTCCCACTAATTAAATAGTAATAGGTATATGAATTGATATGAGAATGAGAAGTACTCCTTATATTTGCATCAGAAATAGTGTGTGTTTGCCTGTCTTCCCAACAACCATGTCACAAATTGTCAGATTTTTGTGCACTGTTGCCTCTGGTATCTCATATATCTGAATAAAAATCATGCTGCTCCCAAAGGTTACAACCTTTTTCCAAACTAAACCACTCATAGAACTTATCTCCACACATATGTTTTCTTCCCAAATTTCTTCTAATAACTTTGTGCCTATTTTTTACCTCCTGGTCAGCACAGCTACCTTCATCCAGCTTTTCCAATCTTATTCTTCCTAACCACTCACCCATGTTCCTTACAGTTTGGATCCATTTTTTATCTGTGTTTTGTTTCTTTTTCCATTGTCACCATTCTCATTCAGAAATAAAGGTAATCCTTGCTCTATAGTAGTAGTGGGAGACTAATAATTACTCAGCAAACAAGCCATGAAAAATAATCTTTTTAATCAAAAGGAGAAATTACAATTATTCTGACATTCAAAATATTTTGACACATTAAAACCCTTTTATTGTAGTCTGTATGCATATACTATAAAATAGAAAATAAATATTGATTTAATACACTATAAAACATTGGACAGTCTTTTTTTGTTTCTTTGTAGAAATCTTATCGGAGAATTTGAGCAGGACTTACCCTTTTCTTCTAATGTACTACATAAGATATAGAGTGAGCACCCTCATTATGCCTGAGGAATTGCTATTTAATTTCTGAATTTTAATCAACTTTTGATTCTATCCATTATTTTGAATGTCATGAAAAACCTCTGAGAGTTTCTTTAATATGAGGGATTTTTTTCATTTGTTTTTCTGCCAATGTGCCTTCTTCTGGGGATATCTTCATACTTTTCATCACAACTATTTTCTTCATTTGTGCTGCCAAGTTTGTATTCACTAAGTCCCTTTAGCTACACTTTTAGAGTTTCTCAAACAGTGACCTTGCCACCATGCCCACAGACAGCTATTTTCCCCCTAATTCCATTTACATTCAATTTGAATTTCATGTGCAGCTTTACTTAATAAAATTTGTAAAGGAAAGTTGCAGGGAGGAATGAAGGCAAGTAGGTAGGCAGGCGAGGAGAGAGAGAGGAGGAAGAGGCATTTTATTTATTTTATTTTAGTTCCAAATTGCTCCCTCTAGCCAAGAGTTGCAAAGTTGGGTCCTTGGGACATATGTGGACTGTGCCAGCCCTAGGTGATGGACCTACCTACTAAGCCACCGGGGCAGGCCAGCTTTAATCATTTTTAGTTTTGGTGCCCTCCTGTGACTCAGGCATGAAGTCTGCAGCTCTGGTAAGTGTAACCCACATAAAGCCCAAGTACCTGATTTCGCAACCCTGGGCGGGTGGGAACAACCCAAATGAACAACTGAATAAAGAAATAAATGCTTCTTCCTTTGTTTCCCCTTCCTTCTCTTTCTTCCTCCCTGCCTGCCTACTTGCCTTCATTCATTCCTGTCTGCTTCCTTCCTCTTAAAAATAAAATCAAATAATTTTTTCAGTTTTTTGTTGTACTTTGATTTTTGTGGCACTTCATCTATTAGCCAATTTCCTTTTCTAATTCTCCATTTTTTTCAAATGTTATGTAGGTATATTATCAGGGGACAAGGAGGCAACACATCCATATGCCTTGTTGTGTGTGTGTGAATGAATAACAGATATACGGTGACCAGTTAACAACAGACCTGAAAGAGGTGATATGATTAGTTACTGATCATGATGTACATTTGCTATATGTAGTGATCTATGGACTGAAGATCTAGCAGGAAGTTCTATGTTATGCTGTTATTCACAGCTCATACACTGTGGTCACTGAAATCTGAACTGTGTTGGAGACCAGTGCCATTTAACTAAACTGTGATAACTGCAAGTTGTGTATAATTGGAACTGTACAAAGCAAGGATGACCTGATTACTACTAGGTCAGTTTTCTGGCTTCTCTTCTTATCTATAGTATCTCAAATCCATTTGACATTCAGTGGTCCAGATTTTCCTCTGGGATGACTATTGCCTTTTTTTTTATCATCTAATAACCCAATGACTCACAGAATCCTATATGTAGTTTTCATCCTAGATGCAATATAATGTATAATTATCTTCTTGAATGACCTAAGCACCTATATATTCTGAGATTTCAGCTCTATTAAGCCCTAAGAGGCAAACAGTGTTCTTCAACCTGCTACAGTGTTAGGTTGCTTTACATTTGCTGCTGGTGTCCATGATAAAGTCTATCGGAAGCAAATTGGAGGACTATGGAGTTTTGTTAAACCTGGTGTCACCTATATATTGAGATTTCAGCTCTATTAAGCCCTAAGAGGCAAACAGTGTTCTTGAACCTGCTACAGTGTTAGGTTGCTTTACAGTTGCTGCTGGTGTCCATGATAAAGTCTATCGGAAGCAAATTGGAGGACTATGGAGCTTTGTCATGTCTGGTGTCATGTCTGAGTGCTCTCTCCAGGAAGGTGCATCTGAAGAGCTATCCATTTTATTTTCTTGGCATTCTTCACAAGACTCGATCTCCAAGTAAAGGCATATAAGAGTAAATTCTGGGCTCCCAAGTGGGAAACACATTGGCTTCTTAAATTTGTTGCTTTGTAGGCAGAGACCCTTCTGCTGTCTTCCAAATCAGAGTCTGGAGGAGTAGTCTTGCCTTGTTTATTTCCTGAATGACAACCCTCTCCTTGTTACATTTACAGTGAGATGTCAATGCCTCCTTCTTTAGTTTTTCATTTGTTCCTTATGAAGTAAAATAGCATCCCTAAATTTTTCTTTATATATACTTAAAACATCCTCTAAAGAAAAAGAGGTGAGCAGGAAGAGATTTTTCCTACCTCCTTATTCTGAGCCCCCAAAGGAAAACCTATAGAGTCCAACCAGAAAGACCTTTGTAAACCTCAGCCAAGCCAGTAAGTAGAATGGAAGAGATGCCACATGCTTTCTAAAGCTAGATAGCAATAAAACAGTGCCATCTTGCCTTGCCTCCTTAGAACACTTATTCTTAGAACCCAGATGCTGCATATGCTTTGAGGAAGCCCAAGTTAGTCCATATACAGAGACCATGATAGGTAAGTTGTTCAGTAACCCAGTGAATAACCAGTGAGTGCCAGACAGACAAATAAATGAAGTGGCATCCAGATGATTCCTAGCCCCAGCTATGAAGTCATTCCAGTATTTTAGTCTTCTTAGGTAATGTCCCAGACATGGTATTATTGCAGACATAAGCCATCTTCCCTGTGTCAAGACTAAATTCCCAATTCACAAAATCCGTGAATATACTTGTTGTAATTTTTTTATTAACTGTGTGACAATGAGCTTGGGGTGGTTTGTTTTGCAGCAATAGTAACTGGAACATAAACACTCTGTGAGGCACTTACAGTTGTAAAAGTGTGAGGGAAGTAGATTTATCTTTTATTATCTATACTTTCTGACATTTTCATAATGTGCAATAGGTAACTGATGTGGTCAGGTAGGACAGAGTGATGTGGTTAGTTAGATGTGGATGAAGAGGGAAGTGTCTTCAGGTGCCACCAGGTTTCATGTGTATTCACTGTTCCTCTTATATCATTCACATAAAGGATTCTGATAGCACATTACTACTTAAAACTGCATTAAGCAACTTCTTTAGAAAGAGCCCCCAAAGTGTAATAAAATATGATGTGATAATTTCCTCACCAAATACTGCCAAGATATAGAAATACCCCTATCCTTTGTAGCCAAATGCTTAATGCTAAAAGAGGCTTGTCTGAATTCTATACATACTTGATGACTAAACTGTAGACGGTTTTCATTTTTCTCATCTCCTTATTTGTCCTTGAACTAAAGCATTTAACATTTAAGCTCTTTCTGACCAAAAAAAAAAAAAATCAAATGAATCAGGCAGATGGTTAATGCCATCTGAAGAACAGAAGGCAGTCTAAATAGCGATGAGTTAATTTGACTAACAGCTCACCAAAGCCAAAACATTAGCATCAAGAATAAGCCAATAGCTGACAAAAATGCATGTGCCAGAAATTGCTTATTTCAACTGATAGAATTCAATACAATTCAAACTAAACAATTCATTATTCTTAGCAAGTCAGTGTAACTTTCTCTTCCATCTTCTGGAGGGAGAAAAGCATTTATCATCTCTGAAATAGATTGAGTTGGATTTGGAAGGGGACCCTAGCATCTGCAGAAAACTAATTGTATAGGCAAGTGTTTCAACTTTCAGCCATTAGAACTTTAAGATTGTATTTTGGTGTTACTTCTCAGAAAAGAGAGAAAAAAAAAGATTTCATCTATGGAATAAAGCAGAGGCCAAGTGGTTTCTTCCCATCTTCTTGTAATCTCAAAGGAGATCATCTCTGCAAATCTAAACATTGTTATTTTGATCATTTTCACATGAATTAGTTGTAGATTGAAGGGCAAAGGGTGGAATGACAAGCCTCTTGGAGAGATAAACTACGAAAATAACCAAAATTAGATCTTTGTTACACGGATTGCCAAAACCAGAGAGCTTCATGCAAGGTTTTCATCTTGGCAGCAAGCTTGCCCTGACACCATCAAATGTCACTGTGATCATATGGTATCAATAACAAATGAATCATGGCCAGAAAGTCTAAGGTCTTTTCTTACAAATTTTAGAACTGAATTCTCCTGCTCATAAATCTCAAAATCATGTTCATTCTGAACTATAGCCAGAGTTTTGACCTTTTGTATTGACCTGAAAGGGTTATGTAGCTGGGGCAAGATTCAAACTAGTGCCTGGAACACCCGTCACAGAGGCCAAAATATTTTCTTTATGACTGTGAAGCAATTTCCAGATCTCATTGCTTTCTTTTACAGAGCGTCTAGACTATTGAACTCTACAGTATATCCCAGTATAATCATTTCCAATTTCTGTCTCAAGACCTGGGTTGGGTTTTTTTTTCAAGATGCCCTAAACACTCTGCCAACTGATAGCATTATACTGACTCTATTGAATCAGTTTTTGGTCTCAGAGTTTAGACATGGGAACCTATGCCTATTAATTTACAGCATTTCAATTGATCTTGGTGTAACCAAGGTCAATACATAAAAGCTTTAACTAAGGTTATTTAAAAGGAGAAAAGAAAATAATGAGAGAATTTGAGGACATTCTTAATGTGGGTTGCAAGAGAAAAGGAAACAAAGCTTACTTAGTCTTCTAGGTAAACGAACTGAAAATAAGATGCAAGAAGTATATGGATGATACAGTTTGGATGATCTCATAATAAATCAAATAATAATGTAATGTTAACATGGCTTTAGTATGGTCTTAAGTTCATTTTTAAAACATCTTTCACATAGTAAAACTGCTGTCATACAATATTGTAATTTAAATACTCCCTCCCCAAAAAGAAATGCTAAATTGTATGAGGAATGCATATTCTAGAATGATTTCCTGCTAGACCTCACAACTATAGCCTTCCAAAATTAGGTCAGTCACCAACCATCTTAGAAGTATCCTTAGTTCCAGGTTTGTAAAGGTCCTTTCCCTTATTTAGTAACCTCAAGTGCAAGAAACTTTCCTGTTACTATTAAAGACAAACAACCTTCATTTATAGAAAGCATAATGCATTAACGCATGACTAAATATTATTAATTGTACAGTTCTTTCTCAACTTCTGATGGAGTCACCTTCTGATAAACCCATCAATAAGTCAAAGATACATTTAATATACCTAGCTTAAGAAACATCATAGCTTAGTCTAGCTTACCTTAAATATGTTCAGAGCACTACATTAGTGCACGGTTAGGGAAAACAATTTAACCAAAGCCTATTTTATAAGGTGCTAAATGACTCATACAATTTATAGAATATTATACTAAAAGTGAAAAACAGAATGCCCTGATTCAAAATGTGAAGTATGTTTTATACTGACTGGGTATTGCTTTCATACAACTATAAAGACAATATATCATTAAGTCAGACGATCATAACTTGGGGACCATCTGTATCTTAAGTTGATTTAAAAAATGATGAAGAACTTACTTTGAACAACATACTTAATGATAAATTATTAAAAGAATTCCCATTGGTGAAAGAAAAATTATAACTACTTTTGATAATATTATTCAATATTAATCCAGGTTTATTCTGACTGTAAAACAATAAGATAAATAAGATATATATGTATATATATTAAAATTGGTAGTTTTCAGAAAACAAAAATTTATTGAGTTAAAAGGAAAAACAAAAGATAATACAAAATTTAGTGTTCATAAAAAAAAAGAAAGAAAGAAGGAAGGAAGGAAAGAAAGAAAGGAAGAAAGAAGCCCAACTGTAGCTCAGATAAAGTTGAAATTCATTTTCCTTTCAAGTGAAAATCAGGTAGGCAGTTCAGGTATCTTGTAAATTCTGATAGCTGGTTTTTGCTTTTCTTTTGCTGGTGATGGAAGTGCCTGACCTAGCTTGAATGCTGTGGCACCCACTTCAGACAGGACTACCTCAATAAAGGTGTTGTCAATCACAAGATTAGATAAAGATCCTCCCCGGCTGAAGCTCCTTTGTTTTATGAATCCCAGTTGATTTAGATAACTGGCCATTAGAACCTGCTTTGGGGGCATTTCCCTTCTTCCTTCCTCTTCCTCTGTTTCAAATTCTTCTTTTATTTTAAATTAAATATAAAGTGAGCATATGAACCCTGGATCTCCACCCTCAATCCCAATGGGAAAAAAAAAAAAAAAAAGACACTCAAATCTATGCTGTCTTTCCCTTTCTCTACTCATGACCTCACCATGGTGACCCAGGCATGTTGTGTTGTGAAATTTCTAGATTTTATAAATAATAGACTTCTACTTTTTCAAAGTTTCCTGCTGATTAATGCTGAAGGACATCTTGCAGTCATAATAAGAACCCTAAGGGCTGGTCAAGAATAACATGATGATCAATCAGCTAAGACTGGCACAAAACACCAGGGTAGGTTTGTCACTTGATCATATTAGAGTCCCGGTTCCTTCTGTCATGTAGCTTTGCTGTGTGGCCCTCAAATCTCAAGATACAAGATGGCAGCAGGTTATTATAGGTAGCAGGATAGAGAAAGAAATCAGAAAGGCAGACAGACATCCTGCCTCTTAGGAAGGATACTAGAATCTACCATGTGATGTTTCTATCTACATTCTAAAGTCCAGAATTTTTGTCACATGGCTACACCTAGCTGTAAAGTAGACTGGAAAATATAGGCTATATTCTGGGCAGTAATGTACCCAGCTAAAAATGTGGAGAGACGATTATCACACAAGAAAGAGAATGCATGTCAGGGAATAACTAGCAGTGTCTACCACATGACTGAATGGCCAATACCTTGGAAACATGGTTTAGACCATCCTGCAGCTGAAAAAGGTGCAATTGTGGCAAAATAAGACAACTCTACTTGAATTGCCATGGAAATATTTTAAAGAATAGGATGTTTATTCAATTGTTTAAAAAAAAAAGTGTGAGAAATACTTGTACATATTCATCAAAAGATATGCTAAACTGTTCGTTTCTGCATTATTTAAAATAGCCCAAAACTAAAAAAGTCTCCCAAATGTCCACTGAGAGTAGAATGAATAAGCAAAATGTAGCATATTTATCTAGTGAGATGCTTTAGGTAATAGGAATAAACAAAGCGTAGCCATATACAACAAATGGAGAATTCTTGTGTATCAAAAGACAGGCTCAAAACACATAATGCATATTATATTCCTCTTTGCATAAGTTTTAACAAGGCAGAATTAACATCTAGGGTTAGAAATCAGGATGCAATTATATTAAGATGCAGGATTCCTTGGGTTTGTCAGCAAAGAGTTTAAGCAAGAATTCTTGAGACATTAAACAGGTCTAGCTTTAGAAGTTTATTAGAGAAAGTGAGGAGAGAAAGTGACAGCGGGAGATAGAGTTCCCATGGGCAGAAAGGTTGCTATGCTCCTGGCTGGGGGTGGTCAGATTTATATCCATGAAAGGGGGTTTTTTGGGTAGACTATCTTTCCAGTGTCTGTAATTAGTAAGAGACAGATGTCACATAGCCAACAGGAAATTTAAAAGTAAAAATAGTTGAGGGGATTTCCAAGAAGTTCTCCTGGTCTGTGAAATGGTCGCTAGCATTCTGGTGGTCCCAAAAGTGATATATGGTTCCAGTAGTTTATTGCTCTTTGTTGTATTGGAGAAAACATTACATTGAGGAAGGACAAGTAAGGTTATATTACACAAATCTTTTCAGAGGGTTATGGCCTCTAACACCCAGGAGCTGTGCTGTTGGGCGTGGCACAAAGCATACCAAGGTCATCTATGACCTCTGTTGCCCTGGAAGGTCCTGATCTAAAAAAAACCTAGAGAATGCTATACCCAGGCCCGACATTAAACGGATGACAGTGACAGAGAAGGAGAATGAAGACTTCTCAGGTGTTGACATGTTTTTATTTCTTGTCATAGATGCTGGGTGTTTAGGGATAAACACGCTATAAAAATTCATCCAACTGTGCAATTATATTTGTGCAGATTTTAGTATTCATATTATAATTAGTAGGATTTTTTTTTAAGACCAATGTATTTATGGGACTAAAACAGAACACTCGAAGTCTCTCAGAATTTTTTGTATGTGCCCCACTCTGACATGAAGATGCAAGGACAGTGAAGGACAGCCTGACAGACTAAGAAGAAGCTCTTATTTTTTAAAAACTTTAACCCTTCTTTTAATCAAAGAAGCCATTTGCTACTCCCTGGGTCACTACCATTCTCCTAAGCAAGAAATGGTCTTTTGTCCCTATTATCTAGAAGAATGTAGAAAGGAGAGTTATTTATCATTACTTTTAGAGTAAGAGTAACGATGAGTCATTCCTCCTTGCCACGTGGAGACCTCCGTCTCTCTCCTGAGATCTCCATGTCTCAGCCCAGGATATAAATGTGCGTCTACCCCAGCAACCTCAGAATTTACCATCACATAAATTCTTCATATGTATGTCATTAAATTTAGCCTTTTATTCTACTAATCACACCTAATATTAATTTGATCATTTGTCCAGCTTGTGACGAACCTCAGAGAAATGGGAGAACTTATCCTTTGACCCCCATATGTTTGTACATATGTATAAAATCTGGAAGTAAACAGGCTATATTAAATATAATAAATAAAAAGGACACTATTGTAAATAATTTAGACCTGCTGATTATACAGTCTCTGTCAAACTCAGTTTCACTGCTATAGTGCAAAACAGCCCTACATAATACATAATGAATACATGTGGCTGTGTTCCAATAACAGTTATTTACAAAAGCAAGTAACAGGTTGTAGTTTGCCAATTTCTCTAAAATGTTTACATCATTTGGCTCTGGGGCTAGGGTTGAGAGGGAACATGCTTTTTATTCTTTACCTGTTTCTATAATGTCAAATACTTTACTATCGGCATTTTATTTAAAGCATCTACTTTCTTTAAAAGCTCATTACTTACAAATGTTTCCAGAAAGAAAAAAATCAGTGGATACCTCAAGGTAGCAAAACAAATATGATGCAAGTTAGGCAAAAAAGTTTTAACATATTATTTGTCACTTAAAATTCTTATAAGAATATGGCATGTCCTTGGTGGAGTAGCAGTTGGGTACAGTCCACTTACATTCCAAAATCCTGGGTTCATGTCCCACGACCTACAGAAAGATGAGTGACTTAAATAAGATGAATAAAAATGCTTCTTCCTTTCTCTTCTGCCTGCTTACCTTCATTCCTGCTTGCACTTTTTAAAAAAGTATGCAAAAAAATTCTTACAAGAATAAAGCACATTATATTATCAACTACTGAGAGGATTAACATCTGTTAATAATAATAAAAAAGACTATTAACCAAGATTCTTCATGTTTACTTGTTTATATTTAAACACACCTATAATGTCAATGTTCCATGTTATAACAAGGAAATCATTGCTTTAATTCTGTACATGGAGCATGCGTTTTGATCAAGGTATAGGAATACCAGTAGAATAAATATGTATATGTAATGGAAAATTATGATTCATGGGCTAGAAAATTATACACAAGTAAGTTGACATTTGCTTTTGAACTTTTTAAAGATAAATTTCAACTGGTTTGTCTTGGTAATAGGAAAACAAATGTAAGCCAGAGCCATGGCTTTTGGGAATTTTGAATCCAGTTATATACCCAAGATATACATAGGAAATTAACATCAGATAGTCTGCTTCTCTTATTTTGGCAGGTATATGCACATTCTAAAAAAATGGGAAAGAAGCAATATTGTGACCACCGCAGAGGAGGCCAACTTTTCAAAGTATCAGAATTGATAAGATTTAGAGAAGGAAACAGAAAAAACAGACTCTGGGCAGGTGAAACAGCGAACAAAGCTCCAAATGAATATGACCTACTCAAAAGGACAACAAAAGCACTTTGCTTTGGGGGAAAGCCAGTTTAAAGAATATAGACTTTGTTCTGAGTTCAATGGAAAGTCAGGGGGAGATTGAGCTATGAATGAATGAGCTCTTAAGAAGACTAATTTTGAGATTTTCTGTATGGCTCCTGATCTCTTCTCTCATTCCCTTCCAAATATCCAGTTCTACAATTGCAAACATTCAGGCAGAATCTTGAGGCTGGACCAGGAGCTTAGAGGATGCAATCAGGTTAATGACAGTATAAATAGATAGAAAGGGCAGGCGGTTTACCTTCTATATTTGAATAACAAATGTTTTTGGCAAAACTGTCATTGCAAAGGCAATAGTCCGTGTTAATCCTGCTATTCATATTCAAGCTGAATAATTCCATTGTTCTATTATAACTTCACTGTCTCTTTTGTCTGTCATCTCCACTTTACTGCTGAGTTCATTCAGTAAGTTTTTCTTATTTAAATTCTATTTTTAGTTTTAAAATTTGTTCAGTTTCTTTTTATATTTTCTATTTCTAGTCTCCATTCAGTATTTGCCCTTGCTTTCTGGAGTCTTTTTCTAGTATCTACATTAAAGTTTTTGTCAGATAGTTCCAACATTTGTGTCACCTCAGCCCTGGAACATTGACTGTTCCTTTCCTATGTCAGTTGTGATACTCATTTTCTTTACGTGCTGAATAGTTGTGGTTTGTATCTTGAGCATTTAAAAAATTATACAGACCCTTTCTAACTTCTGATACAGTTAGGTCCCATAAGCTCATCATAAGTTGAAATATCATAAAACCATCTTAAGTTGGATACTATCGGTATCCAAAAAACATGTTGGTAACACAGTGCACTGTAGAGAACCAGCTGTTCATCCTTGTGTAATAGTGTGACACTATGACAAGCCTACAGCTAACATCACATTCGCAGACTTCACAGTCTGTCATTGTTGGTCATGACTTTCCCCAACTCAGTCACCAGAGGTGGTCATCATGATCTGGGGATACAAATGTGTTATTTCTTGAACTGTAGAGCAGCTAAAATTATAGAGTTTCTAATGAGAAGTCAGGAAAACACCAAAGAACCAAGAAACATGCTCTCATAGCCTAAAAAAAACCTCTGGAAAACTCTTAGACATTTATAATGTGATGATTATTCTAAATACCCTAATATGCTGAAACCTCTGCCTAAAGTGGCTAGAAGCACATAGATTGCATATCTTGATAGATTCCCAGAAATGCAAAGTTGTGAGAATTTTATTAAATTCATGCAAATATTAGGACAGTTTCCTATCATACCTCTTTTATCTAAAAATCTTGTTATATGTATTTTTAGAGGAAGGGAGGAAGGAAGGAAGGAAGGAAGAAGGAAGGAAAGAAAAAAGGAAGGAGGGAGGTGGGGGAGGAAGGGAGGAAGGAAAAGAGAGAAAGAAGCATTTTAATTGATTTATTTGTTAGATATTTAGCTTTTGCCCTCAGTCCTGGGTCAAACTCCGGTCCTTGGGCTTCTCAGCTGACTGAGTCACAAGAATGCATCCTACTGCTATATGTTCAGTTCATTTCTCTTACTTTGTGTTACCCAGAGTAATACATTTTATCTTAGTGCTAATTACATAAGAAAAGTTAAAGTGTGGTAGAAGACCTTTTCCCTGACCCCAGCGCAAAAGTCAGTCTGCCAGGAATTTTCCATGGTATTACGGAGACTGTAATTACATCCTGTTATCACATTACGGAAGCTGTAGCAACATCCTGTTCTATGGAGACTGCAGCTATGTCCTGTTATCATGACAAGGACAAGCAAGCATAGCCTCCTTACTCTGCAGCTGTACATAAGAGCTGCCAGTAGAAACCATATGTGGTCAGGGAGATGAATCTTTACCTCAGAGTATAAAAGGAGCTCCCCTAAATCCCCTGTTTCTCAGCTTTGGGTAACAATACCCCGAGCCAGCACCGGTGCTTGCAATAAAATGCCATTTTCTCTACCTTTGAGTGCCCAGCTGTCAGTCTTCTCACCGTCTGGATGCTCAGTCATAACAAAAGAAGCTAAAGTAAAGTTCTATAAATTGTTAATTCCCCCAAATAAAAATTCCATGTAACCCCAGGTATCTCATTGAAAAAATCTATTTGGTATCCCATTAATTTTTCTCAAGACCTTAATTTAGCTCATATATTAATCCCTCAGGATTTGAGTAATGGTTCTTTGACCTGAGGTAACACTTGCATATTGTTGGCTCAATTCATAGACTTTACATTTATTCCAAAAAGCTAATGCTGAAAGTTTGAAGCAATACATTCTGAAGAACCTTAAAACTATTCTGTTAAATTTTTCATCAGACCTAGCTAAATGCTTACTCTGATCTATTTATAATAGAGAAGGTAGACTATTTTTTAAACAAATGTGGCTTCACATTATTTCCAAACTTTTCTCTTTTCTCTTCCAAAAACCTCCCTAAGTCACCTACTCACCAATCTCTTGGAAAGCAAAGTTATTACACGGGGCAAGACTATTGATGCTGAGCCCTTCAGTCTACTATTGAGTTTCCCTTTTCTGTGTTTGATTTTCCATTGACTAACTGGCTCAGTATCCACCATACTTTGTCAGCGTCTCAAGTTATGTTTGGAAAAGAATTCATCTAAATTCTTCATTTCACCTTCACTAATACAACTGGAGGTGGCATGGATACTCTCTTCAAGATAAACCTGAGTGCAAAACGCTAAGGTGATTAACACTTGCCCTTCAGTTGGAGTAATTACCTGGCCTTTACCAATTGTAGACTTCTTGGTGTTGATAGGAATCATTCGACAGGTTCTTTTTAAAAATATCAAATGATTCTTTAAAGGATGAAACCCCACTTCAAAACATGCAATTTTGTTAACCACTCTGTTTAGAAAACCAGGCTCCCTCTGGTTTCCCAGCGCCGCTAGCTCTGCTTGACGCATGAAGTCGGGGCTGCATCGGTCATGCCACTTTAGATTACTGGATCTCACAGGATGCTTCAAGGCAGACACACCCCAGCCTGACTCACTGAGTGGGAAGTTTAAAAAGATGGTTTTCCTCAGCCATCAATTAGATAAACCACATTTTCCAGGAGAAAAACAGCATCTTAAAAAGTTCTTTACAAACAAAGCTCTCTTGCTCCTAACGCTTTAGGCCATGTTTTCTTGTGAAGGGAAGGATGACTTTAACCTTAATTGCACTTACAAATTAGCAAGTAAAATATAGTGCCACTCTTCCTCCCATTCTTCCTTCCTTCCTTCCTTCCTTTCTTTATTTTTTCCTCAGAAGGAGACTCTTTCATGATTTTAGCTCTGATGAAATTAGAGCTTTCTTCCACTTTACCTCTCCTCTCAAAGCTGTGGTTTTGACTGATCACATGGTGAATAAGTTATAGATCAGACCTGAGTCCTGCTTCTTCTGCCATGGTTCTTCTTCCTTATACATTTTTATTTCTACTTTTCATTGCAACTTTCTTGAAAATATACTGAAGAAAGGATATTTATAGATTTTGATTTTTTTGCAAATGGCAATTTAAGATGTCAGCCATGGGGAATTGAACATCAAATAATGATTTAAATTTCCTCACCTCATGTTTTCCCAGTGCCCATTATATCTTTGGAAAGTACTAGGTAAATGGTGGTGACTGTTCTCTAAGATTCTCAAGGACAAAAGATGTGTTTGAGGTTTTTTTCTCCTGGTGAGTAGTGTAGCTAACTAACAGTGAGCACAATGCTGTAAAGCAGACGTTATTACATCATGTACATGAGTAAATAAGAGAAAAAAACTTTCAATAAAATATTTTGCATCAAATCTATTTCTTTACTCACCCCAAACTTGAGACCAAGGTAATTTACAGCTACTCAGGGCCTGAAGACACTTCCTGCAAATGTTAATAGCTAAATCACTTGGATCTGAGACTAGAAGTTGTTTATCTCTGGACCCTTCCTGTGCCCCTTTTGAGGGAAAGTTGCTTTTGGGCATATAAACATGACGGATCTAGGAACACTAAGTCACATGCCCTGTTTGCTGGTCTCAGAATTTTGCACCCTTCCTCAATCAGTTTACAACAACACAGGTAACAGGTGCTGAATCAATTTAAATGAAAATAGTGCCAACAGATAAGAAGGATGCAACCAGGTATTGTGCAGTTATCTATGTGGGTGTGTGATATACCATGCCGTTTAGAGCTCATAATTTTTGAGGGAGGTATTATTTTTACTTCATCAATAAGAGAACAGTTCCTGAAGCTGCTGATTCTTGTTTCATCATGTGTGCTTTAGTAATAATGTGGTTTTTCCAATGTCTTATTTCTTTTTTGGTATTAGGCAACTATCACTCTCATTTAAATAACATTAGCAAATTTTTTTCAGAGTTAATTCATAGCAAAATTGTTTTATTTGGAAACCAGATATTAGAGAAATAAAATAAGTCTGTGTACTTTAAGTGCAGTATTATGGCTCCTTTGTCATGAAGAAAGGCTTCACCACCTCTTCTGAGGGAGGATGGGGCAGATGGAGGGTAAATACAGTTCTTGAAATAGTACCATCCAAATCACTGCATATCACCAGTCTTCCTGGGGTGTCCTGGGTCTCATCCTCTATTCTGAGGGGTTTAGGAGTACCTTGGCCTGATGTGTTGGCCCGATGTGTTTTCACAGGAAAACGTAGACAAGTCAGCAGTTTTAGAACACAGCAGGGTAGTCTCCTGTTGGACAGTCACTGGGCAAAATAGAAACTGCAGTGAGTGTTCACCTGGAGGATAAGGGCTGGTCCTTGGGCATCATTGTCTCTGTTCACAGAAGGCTCTGTGGTGCTACATGGTCTTGATGGAGCAAATTCTGAGCAGAATTTGTGTACTGATTCTGTGCCTCTCTTCCAAGTCCAGAAGGCCTGTTAACAGGCCTCCATCCTACCTGCTTCCACCCTTCTCTCCCAGCCAAAGCATTCTACCTATTACTCATGATTAAACGTTATATGCTTTTAGACAACTTTAGGAGTTGACTTTTAGAAGTCAATCCTGAATGCTCCATTCTATGAACATTTTATCACAACCATCCTAATATTCTCCTAGGTAATAGATGGATTGAGGGAAGTCCATGAACAAGGAAAAGTAAGATAAATAAAGAAAATCACATAAAATATATTTCATTACATCATATTGCCCCTAAGACTCTAGAGGATCTTCTCCTATTGCATTAGAAGAAATTTGACTATCATAATAATATAATAATAACATTTTTTTCAAAAACTCCTGGGGTCCCACAAATTCACAGACATAGTGTCTGTCTATAAATGGTTAAGATATCAACTGAAAGGGTAATATGCAGAATATTAAAAAAAAAGTGACAAAGGCATTTGAACAATAAATAGCAGCATTATTGGGTCCTTGACTGTCCCCCACACTAGATATACCTGTCATTTCATGTTTAGCTCCAGGATCCTAAGAAGTGACCCGTAGTCTTAAACAGCTAAGCCTACTGACTAGCTACCTTTTTGCTAGTCAAGAACCATTCTCGGTTCTAACCTACATTAGGTTGTCTGTAACATAAGTTGTCATTTCTTTTCACATGGAATTTTGAAGCATCCTGAAGGGTAATACTGGGTAATAAAATAGAAAGAATGAAGCAACTGATTACATTTTAATTTTCTACAAATATAACTTTCTCAATTTTTTTGTAAAAACTGATATATTTAACATATATTAAGCACTTTCTATGTTTTAGTAGCTATCATCTCAACAATACTTGCGGTAGGAATGATTATCATATTTTATAGATGTGAAAACTAAGGGGGCTAACTAGCTTCACTAACATATGCCAGTTGAAAGTGAAAAAGATGGCTCACTAATCATGATTGTCCCTCTTCAGAACAACTGTGCTCTAAAGCACTTATAATCTATACATACTTTTCTCTATTCTCTTCTGATAAAAATAGATGTATCTCCTTCGAGTCCTATATTTGTTATTTATATTTCATTTTACATTTGCTATTAGAATCCTGTTTTCTAAAAGACTTCATAATTTTCCCTTCTATCACAAGGACACAATATGGCTTTATTGCTACTTATGAAAATGAAAAACAGCAATCTGATTAGGAAGAAGTTGCCATATGTTGAAATTGGTACATTTTTGCCACACTAAATTAATGTCGTTTTCTCTTTCATTTTCTTTTTTTTGCTACTTTTACATGACTATATGATTTTCAGGAGATTAAACTTGAACCACAATCTATGTGCACATCATATCACACCCGCCACTAGAGTTCCAGTGCTCATCACCATCACCACATTCACTATTCATTCCCCAGTTCCCTACCACCACCCCGCCGCTGGTAACCACAGTCTTATATCCTGTGAATTTGGTTGGATTTTGTTAGTTCTTTTGTTTTCTTTGTATTCCACATATGAGTGAAACCAACCTGTACGTTTTCTTTCTGTCTCCTTTTGCTTAGTTTAATCCTCTCAAGTTCCATTTAAGGTGTTTCAAAAGCAGTTTCATTTCTGAAATAGCTATGTAGAAGTCCATTGTGTACAACTATCACTACTTGATGTAATTGTCTATGTTTTAATTTGATTATTTGTATACTGATGGTCACAATATATTTTAACTTCAAAAAGATTTTTTAAAATAAGGTATAATGAGAAAGACTTCCTGAGTGTAAGCTTTTATAATTATGATCAAGAATAACTACAGATGAGTAAGAAGAGAACTACTAACTGATTTGATTCAGTTTGTAGAGAAGTTTCTAGTCCTGTGTAAAAGATATCAAAAGCTGAATAAAGTTCATAAAGATATGCTAATCCATACCCATGATATGAAACTGTAAAGAGACAATGACAGACGTACATGTGGATGATATCAAGGAGGAACTGAGAAGGCTTTAAATGTCATTACCAAGAATAAATACAGAGTTCAATTTAAGATTTTTCACCCAAGTTGGAAAAAAGAAATATAAAGTATAAAACTTAGAACATAATTTAACCATATCACATATCAAAACAAAACAACAGTGTCAAAAATGTCTCTTTTGAGTCAATAGCTGAGTGACCACAGAAGTTCAATGTAATATTAGAATGAGAGATTTATCTAAGATTTAGGCTAATATGTTTTGTTGTGGTGGTGTCACAGGTTAATTTCCTTTAGTGTTCTTGTTTTTATATCTCTTACTGTCTTTAGATTTCCCCAGAGATTTATTCTTAAATAGATCTAAAATTTGCAGATCTCTTAGTTATAATGCACTGCTATTATGCAGAAGCCCTATTAATATGATGGTAAGATGTGGAACAGGGAGAATTTTTCTTATCCTATGAGTATGTTTTAGTCTTTTAGTGAGTTTATGCCCTGACCTGAATTTCCATGTACTTCTAAGGTCCCTGTAACCTTTCCCACCTTGTCCTTAGGTGACAAAAGAAAATGATGAGAGGCTGGAGTTGGGCATTTCCCTTCACCTACATCAGTTAGGCTCTGGTAATAGTGCTTCTGGAGGATAGATTTTGTTATGAACTCTGCATTTCAAAAGGATCACTTTCCCCTACCCTGGACAGAAGCACTCAGGAATTGCTCTCTGATCTTCACTCTGAAAATCAAGTGGGACGCATGAGGTAACATTTATGAAAGTATGAAGTTTATCCACACTGAGTCTCCAGTAATTTGTCAATTATAATTTAAATGTTCCTTCAGCACTATCTTCAGGAACAGGATTCTGTACTTAGGTGTCTACTCCCATAAACTGTGATTCTCTGTATCCGTATCTCTAATTTTTATGGTCTTTCCTGTGACCTCAATTCTCAGACAGAAGTAAGGAAAGTTTTTTATTTGTCAATATGTTCAGTTTTTTCCTTGCTGTGAGAACAAGAGTGATAATTTCCAAGCTCCTTACAAGTCAGGCAAGAAATAGGAAATCAGATGACAGCTGTATATCTAAATCTCGACAGGCAGAAAGAGTCCTATAGTGTCTAATCACATGCAAAGAATAGAATTCAGTTTTAGTTACCGCTCTTAAAAGGACATATCCAAAGAACAGTGAAAGCAAGACAAACTCATGCAAAAATACGATTTTCTGAAAAATCTGCAAATTTGTCCAAATCAGCATAAAATCCCAATAGTTTTACCATTTGGGAAGTGTGTCTTTTATCTTAATGACACTACCTTCCAAATTTAGATTTACAAGATATATAGACAGTGCTAATAATTTATTTTTTGTTATTTACATATAAATTGTGAAGTGGTTTCTATGAGATGTCAGGATTTCTACCATAGAAATAGAAATATGCTATAATCCCCAGTCACTTTTGGCAAAAATTCAGTAAGTATATTCTTTCTCATCAACAATGATGCTGGTATAATTTGGTGGAGTTAAAGTGCTATGATTCACCTAGTGAAAATTAAGAAGAGCACTAGTGAACTAAGTGAACTAGTGTCTCAGAAAAAATTTAAAAATACATATTTTTCTGGAGTAAAGATGATTCAAAGTCAATAAAATTTTTTCCCACAATGAAAACATCAGACCCAAGCAGTTTTGCAGAGTAGTTCTACCCCACATTCAAGGAAAAAAATAATTTCAGTTTTTTCACAAAACTCTTCCAAGAGAATGGAGAAGTAGAAAATATATTCCTCATTTTATGAGTCTGATATTTTGATATTCAAAGCTGACCAGGACAGTCAAATGGACAAACCTTGTGTAACAATCATTCTTGTTAATAAAAATGCCAAATATTAGTAATCAAATACAATATTAGAGCTCTATATATAGCAATATATAAAAAATCAGTATATTTTGAATAAAGTAAGCTTACCCCAGGAATATGATGCTGATTTTATAGTAGAAAGTCAATTAATATAATTTTTCACACTATTAAAGTGAGGACAGGCAATTATCTTAATATATATTTAGAAAAGTATTTAAATTTCAATATCCCTACATGATTAAAATATTTTTAGAAAATTAAGAAGAGCATTAAACTTCAGTAATTTTACAAAAGGCAAAAGCAAAAACAGGCAAACCCTGAAAAATTGTACAGCAAGCATCAAGACCAAAGATATTGTGTTGAGAACATTTTGAAGATCAGGGAAAAGATAAGGGTGCCCATTGCTATCATGTCTATTCAACCACTGAACATGGGATCTAGTTGATATAATCTGTAGGAAAAGAGAAATGAAAGCCATAAGGAAGAAAAAGAAGAAGAGAAGTCTCATATCTTTTGCAGATGACAGAAATTTTATCTTAAAGAGGAAAATCTCAAAGAACCTGTGGAAAAACTGAAGATATTCAATAAAATTTTATGAGTTTTAGTGTAAAAGGTAGTTATATTTCTGTCTCAAGAAGCAGTTATAAAACATTTGTAAACAACATTTTCAGTGCCAACTGAAGAACAATTATATCAAAGCTATCTAAGAATAATTATATCAAAAGGCATGCAAACCCTTAGTGAAGCCAATTATGAGATTTTAATAAAAATTATCAAGGATGACCTAAACATATAGAGAGAAATAACCAATTCTTGTAAAGACTCAGTTTGCTTTTGGTTAAATCTAGTGTCAGTGAGTTCCAGTAAAATCCTGAAATGTTTGAGGAGACACCTGGAGGGCTGCAAGGCTTGATCCACATATCTTGATGGCAGAGGACACATGGAATTGGATTCTGAAGGTGCTGGATCAGTGGGCCAATCAGCAACAAGAATAAGAGGGAGGCGTTTGATTCTGGAGCCTATTTCCGCATTGCACAAATCAATCATTTAGCAAGGACCCCAGGAGAAAACATTCCCACACTGCTAGGGTAATTCTTGGATGCCTAGGAAATCAATAGCACCCACTAAGTAAAGTGGCAAAATTACCAAAGTAGAGAGTGAAAAACAGGGTCAAAAAGTTACAGAAGAAAGCATCAAAAATGGACTGAAGGCCAAAAACAAAACAAAACAAAATAAAACAAAATTAAAAAAAACACCAAAGGCCCTCATCTGCTTACTGTATTCTCCTGAAGGTCTGAAGAACACTCCTTTCATTAGAAAAATAAATATATTGTGCTGGTAAGACAGGTACCAACATCACTAAGAAGCCCTTCTAAGTTTGGAAATGTCATTCAAGAACTGAATTCACAAAAAGTAACAGGGATTATCCTAAAATAATAGAAGCCAGGAGGTGTGGTTTAGCCATCATAATTCAGGTGGGTAGAATTATCACAATAAATGGCAGAGTAGAGTGACAGCCAGTAGCAGCTATCAAGATACATGACAAAGAGAGGTATTCAAGAAGATGGATACTTTACTGCCCCAGAGCCACTGGGCTTAAGCACAGGCTGGGAGACTTGAAAAACAAGATCCTGCAACATCAAAGCACACATGGCAATTTTACAAGTTCTTCCTCAAAGGATGTAAAAGTCATTTACTAGAGAAGGAAGAGGAAAACTCAAACATATTGAGGATTGTTGGGTGCAGGGACTGAGCTGGTATACAGTGACAAATGGTCCTACTTTTAGGATGAGGAAATACAGAAGAGAAATAATAAAATAAATCTTGACCAAGTCCACCTGAATCCGTAAATCCAACTAGTAGTTAATTGTCTCAGTCCTCAATTAAAGATTCATATCATATACTTGGTAGTTGGCATAACCTTCACATTTATTTTCTTGATCTATAGAATAACACTTATCCCAGCAGAGAGGCCAGATTGAAGTCTATGAAACTTCTCTCCTTCTCCCAGCCCAAGTAGTAAATTACAAGCAACAACACATCTTGGAATTGGGGATGGCTGCCAGAGATGAGTGTACTCTCAAAATCCTAAGGTGTGCAGGGGTGGTGGTCTGCTGGTCTCTATAACATAACCATTTAATTAATTTCTGTGTCCCCTCAAAAATTAATGGATCCTGGTGGATGATAATCTACTACAAACCTTACCAATGAATACCCCCAGTCACAGTTTCTGTGCCAAATGAGAAATGTTTACTGAAGTCGATTAGCATAGCATTATTATACGGTATCTTTAATTCACATGCTAACACTCATCAGTAAGCATTCACAATGCAAAAAACACTAAAGGGTATAAACAACCAACCTTGGCAGGCTTCTACCATTGGTTACTTGAGTACTATCACAAGGGACTCGACAGAAGTGGCAGTGGTAATAGGAATGAAGAATGTGATAGGTCCAACAATAAGTGTTGACATTCATAAAAGCTAGTCTAGTTATGGTTGCTACCAGATGTCCAATCTTCTAGCAACAGAAACCAACCCCAAGTTCCCCAATTCAGTACATTTATCAACGAGAGCAAATGGCCACTTAGTGGTACCTGATTACATTGCACCTCTTGGGAATTGAATTATGTTCTCTCAACAGGTGTTTTAACATTTGGTATCTCTGGCATCTGAATATGTTCTTGTGTAAAAAAGGGGTCTTTTAAGATGTAATTAGTATATGTTAAGATGAGGTAGAATAGAATGGACCCTTACTACAACATGACTGGTGTCCTCATAAGAAGAGAAGAGACATGGAGACAGAGACATAGAAGAGAATGCCTTGTGAAAGCACAGCTATGTAGGGATAAGAGGGTCATGTGATGATTGAGGCAGAAATGGGTCTTCTGTAACTATAAACTAAAGAATTGGATTGTTGGGACAAACATCAGAAGCTAGGAGAGGGAGTACAGACCTGCAAACACTGTGATTCGAAACTTCAAGCCTGCATAATAGAGATAATAATCTTCTGTTGTCTGAAGTCATCTAGTTTGTGGTAGTTTGTTATTGTAGCTCTAGGAATTCAGGATGACTTTCACCTATGGACAGGGTAGAACTGATTTTAATTAATACGACACACACAGTTTGCCCTTCCTGTCTGCAGTCCAGCACACTTATTTTCCACAGCATGCAAGTAGCCACTACCATTTCTTCAGCTAAGGCAAAATAAATGAAACTTATTGTCATCTCTACTCTAGACCAAGCAACATGATAAATAAACATTTTCTGTTTTGCTTTTCAGGAACATTTTGTTGCTACAAATGAAGGAATAAAGAATGTTCTTACATTCATAAGCACTTCAAGTTGCCATCTTAAGCATCAAACCTAGAATCAGAAGGACTTTGAACACCGGCACCCACTGCCCACTGCCATCTTCTCATGCTAAAAGAGACTGTTTTTGTAAAAGCCAATCTTATTTTTAGTCCTAGTCACTTTAGTCACTGTAACCAAAGCTATGTTAACTTTCTAAATAGACTAAATATCCTAAAAATATAGTAAAACACCAGCCTCCACACCGACCAAGTCACAATATGGGTGTCTGACCAAAACCCACAAGACAGGAATGATGGGAAGGTCATTTATCAAACTGCAGTGACCATAACATGCTTCCAACACTGTGTCAAAAACAATGGCAACCACAGATCTGCTAACTCAAAGTGATTCCATTACCTTCGGGAAAGTATTTAATTGCTGCATACCTGTAAATGCTTATTATACTAGTCTTAAAATTTAGATTCAATATTTATACCAATGTGTTGAACATTTTTGATACTTTGGAAAATGGTGGAACTCTTTCTAAATGTCAAATGATGTTCTCAGAACATCCTTTGAAGAAATATGAGAGTGGACTGAGGAAAAAGAATTTGTCTCAACCTATTTGTTAGCACTTATAGTGCCACCTTGACTATTTTGAATCCTAAATGAACTGCTTTGACCATTAGGAAGAATCAAAATAAGTACATCAAACATTACAACTAAGTATAGTTTGTCTATATTTGCTCGCTACCTACAAATGTGAAAGCCATGAAGTCTCTTTCTCTAAGCATTTAATGGCGCACACACTAATTCATGAATATGTACACTCGGTCACCAGATTCTGGCTACTGGCTCTTTCTCATCTCTTCTTGTAGCCTTGGCTGATCGAAACCCACTATTGATGCCTTTAAATTATTGATATTTGGTAAAATAGTGAAATGTGCTTTCCTTTTTGTTGTCACTTGCTATTAGTAAGACAACAAATCCAAACTGCTGTCCTATATGTGCAGCATTATCTATATTTATTTCAAAGTTGGGATAATATGTGTGTATAAGCTATCTTCAATCAGCAGTCTAGAATAGTTAGTTAACATTTGAGGTTTCCTACTCCTGAATGCAAATTCTACTTTGAGTTAGTTAGTCCTTAAGACATTCTCTGAGGGGTCCACTGTCCAGCAGTGAATACTAAAAGTACTTTAAATTGAAAAATCATACTCTCCAGCATTGCATTTGTTGATTAAAATGTATTTTCCTTGGTGAAATCAGTGGTGATCAAGATATATGATTGGTAGGGAACACTGGTGCAGGGGTTACCACCCTCCTTGCACAAATAGGGTAAAAGAATCTAGTGAACCCTACATCCTTAACGCATGCACTAACTAGCACCTCAGGACTAAACATCTGTATCCCACCATATTCCTATTCTTCCCCTATAAGCGTACACTGCAGGACTTTGTCATCTTTACTGATGGAAAAAATAAAGTCTTGCTGTCAAAGCTTTTCTTGCATTTCCTTTGTAATAAGCCTTTAAAGCAAGATACTTGCAAGACAGCTTAGGATAGAGAGTAGGAACTTTAAAGTTCTTAGAGGAACCACTAGACTGTTTTGTGACTGCTTCTTAGTAAATATGAAAAACTCAGTTTGAGACTTGCTATCCTAGTGACAGATTACTGTGAGGTTTGGAGAAAGGAGTCACAGTTCTATCCTAGCTCTAGTGGTTAAAGGCTACTCACACCAAAGAAATTGTCTTATAACATTTGTGAACAATTCAAACATGACTATAAAGGTATAAAATTCATGATGATATCTAGTCATGACATGGGTGAAAATGTAATCAGTTACGATCTTTTGGGAAAACAACTGACAATATCTATTAAAATTAGAAATTTGTATACTTTAGTCCAACAGTGTAGCCTTTGGGACTCTAGCCTATTGATCTGAGTTTTAAAATATATAAAAGGAAAGATATAAAGAAATAAAATTACTAAAACTTTGTTTAAAGTGGTAAAATATAAAGAACAAGCATGATAAATGCTAATCACATAGAAAATGGCTAAATTATGTGTAGAGTGCTATGCATATTTTAGTATACTCTCAAGTCCCAAATCAGTTCACATAGAGCAGTCATTATTAAAAATAATTAAATGATATAAATTGACTTGGGACTTGGGAGTATTCCAAAATATGTTGAATGGGGGAAGATGACCGATAAGGAAGAAATTTTAATATTCCACTTTTATAAAATAAACCATGAAAAGTGTGTGGGATGTGTATTGTACATATATTATGAAAGGTTACGTCGCATAGGGAATGGAAGGGGCAATGAGATTAAAGAATAGGGTGGGGAAGTGAGGCAAGCAAACAATAAAAGTTGGCAGAAGACTACATCAAAAACCCATAATCTTATCCAATTTACATGAAAGCATATGTGCATATGTTTGATTACATACATTAGAAGGAGAAGGTAAATATCCACCTACTGACTTATAGGATGCATATTAAGTAGAAAAAAGAAAATATCTAGTAATAGTATCTTGCAACATTATTTCAGGAAAAGAGGAATAAATCATACCTCTATCTGCAGATATATCTATGACTATCAGAAGTTTGCATGTGCAAATATCTAGTAATAGTATCTTGCAACATTATTTCAGGAAAAGAGGAATAAATCATACCTCTATTTGCATATATATCTATGACTATCAGAAATTTGTATGTGCAAAACTAAGAATATGGAGAGATATACAAGACCATCAGGGGTTGATCTTGAGTCGGGTGGGGAGGTGAGTTAATAGGATTTGGACTGCTGGGATGGGTGGGTGATTATTACGTTTGCCCAATTTTGAATTGCATTGTGTTGTTAATCTTATTACAACACAAATGTATTACTTTTGCAATCTAAAAGAAAAAAAGGCATGCAGATTATAGATTATAGCTATTTGGACAGTTTTCCAATAATTTTTTAAATGAGGTAACTTTGATTTAAAAAACATACATTTAGATGTGTAGGTTCAATATTTATCAAATATATAGCACACTACGAAATTTTTAATAGTCTTCCATCACTGTTTATTGGATGTCCCTCCCTTTGTTCCCATTCCCCATACCCTTTTCCCTCTAGTAACCTCAGTTTTGTTGTCAAAGTCCAAGGGTTAGTCTTTGTTTTGTCTGTTCCTTTGCTTTGTTTCTTTATATTCCACAAATTAATGAGATCATCCAGTATCTGTCTTTCTCCTTCTTAATTATTCCACTAACCATAATCCCCTTGAGTTCCATCCATATTACTACAAGTCAGGATTTTATCTTTTTAGAGCTACGTAATATTCTCATGTGGATATACTGCATTTTCTTTATTCATGTGTCATTGGGCACTTGGATTGTTTCCATTTCTTGCCTATTATAAATAATGCTTAAGTAAACATGGAGTGCATTTATCTCTCCATATTAGTGTTTTGTGGTTTCTAGGTAAATATGCTCAAGTGGGATAATGGGATTACATGTAATATCCATTATTATTTTTGAGGAATCTCCATGTAGCTAATTCTTAAAATGAAAGAAGAAACATTTAAAATATGTATTTGAATATATTTTTAATTGAACTATTTTAAACTGTTACGTCTACGTTATATTCACCAATGTACTGAATCTTTATTGGAATTCCTTAATTTAGCTCTTTATTTTGGATAATGAGGGCTTAAAATTCTTAAGCAATTAATTAAAGCTGTCAAAGTAAAATCATGTTCATTGTCAATTTTGCATAGGAGTAATATTTCTGGTTTTGAGAGCTAACCCATGAAAGTGATGAAAAATAGCACTTTATGGAGCTATTACTATATATCAAGCATTTGATTTTTTAAAGTGCAAAAAAAATATGAAATTAGTCCTTTTAAATATATTACGTCCATACAAATTTTCCAAAAAAGAAAAGCCAAGAGAGGAATAAACATGCATTATATTATGTGTGTTTAAAAAAAATGAAAACATTGTAATAGTTTAGTTGCTTCCCATTCTTATCTATTATACACAACTAAATAGCAGCCCTGAACAGCAGATGAAATCTGTTGAACCAATTTATTTTAAATTGCTTGCCCATGACACTCAGAGCTGGTCAGATGATTAAAATGTACCCTCATGTGACTTATTTTCTTCTCTCAAGTGATGGTCAACTGTGCGTGTGGTTACTCAGAGGTAATGGGGCATGAAAAACATTTCCTGGTTATTTCCTTACTTCAAAGACATACTCAGTATCATGAAACATTTAAAATTTTTGCAGAGCTATCTTTGGATAGTGAAGCTATAGAAAATATGGAGAAGTAGGAGATAAAAAATCATTCAAAGTACTTGGTAAGCACATACGTTTAAATAGTGGTTGATGGAAGTTGAGGGGAAAAACTACTGAAAAATAACGTCAATAGTAAACTGAGTCAGACAGCTATAAAACTAGCTATTTTTTTTAAGTTAATTTTCTCTGATATCCTTCATAGGTAATAATAACACTAATGTGTAAAAATCAGTTTTTGTGTTTCGGGACTACAGCATAGAATGTTAAGGAAATAAAAATATGGTAAGTATGTTCAATCCTCTATATGATTCTAACTTTTGTGAAATTAGTAGAATAATTCTACTAAAAAGTAGTGTTATTAATCACGATGTGACTTTTTTTTTTAAGGAAAGGTGCACACAGGAATGAAGGCAAGCAGACAGGCAAGCAGGAAGAGACAGGAGGAAGAAGTATTTCATTTGTATTTTTATTTAGCTGTTCACACTAGTTGCTTACCCCCTCCAGACCTGGGACTCGAAACCACACCTGTAGACTGTGCTCCTTCGGAAGTGACTGACCCAACCACTACTCCACCAGGGAGAGCCATGACATGACTTCCGAGAAATTCATTTGATGGAAGGTGGGGGTGGAAGGGAAGTTAAAACACTGTTAGATTTTCTTTGTGCTTTTTGTTTTGGGCAGGGGTTAGAGTACAGTTAGGGAAAATATGAAGTGGCAGAGAAATGGGATTGTTTGAATAGGGAATAACTGAATAACAGATCCCAAACAAGACACTGGGCTGGGGGCTGGACAGCGGGTGAGAAAAAAACATGAACTGAAAGCTAGCCCATTTTTCTTTTTGCTTTTCAGTTCTAGGGTTATATCTGAAGCTGTTTTTATCCCTTTAGAAGATTATCAATGGAATACAGAAACAAAGCATAGAGAAATCAGTCTTTATTTCAGACCTCATTATATGTGTATATGTGTAAACAGGCATGCTATAAGCTCTAATGAGCTTAGAAAAGGCATGCTGGCTTCTATCTAATCATACCATCAATGTTTATTTACCGTTATCATAATTAAAATCAGATGTCTGACCACAAGAAATGGGTGAGGCTTTGTTTACCTTAATAACTGCTCATAACCTAACTATTTGGCCAGTAGCATTTAAGCCACCGACTCTGTGAATTGAATCAGCAAGGAAAAAGAAAAGTGTCAGTGTCAGAGTCCACTTTCGGCATTTAAGCTGACACCACAATTTATAAAAAATATTCACATAAAAAATTCCAACCTCAAATATTTTTCTCCTCACCTCAGGTCTATCAGATTGCAAGTTAACTACTAATTTTAGTTGACTTAATAACTTAACAAACCAAAAATATGTACTCATTTGTTTAATCATTTGCTTAAAGTGCAAATGATTTGGCAAATTTCACCTAGATGTTGTTATTCGTGTCATGGAAAATTATGTGTGTTACCATTATTCAACATTTAACCTTCAACCACTTTCTAAACACTTTGAAATGCCAAGTCAAATCTAAATTCCCTCATTTTAAAGTGCTTAATTTAATTACAGTAAGAATAGAAAACAGGAAAAAATCATTTGGAACTAACTTCTTAGACTCTTACAAAGAGAATGTAAATTGAAATCTTTCATTGGAAAAAAAGTCAGAAATTAATTTTATTTCTTCAGTGAACAAAACTCATTTTATTTAAATGCCGATCTATTGGTCACAGGATTACAAATTTATTGCATTCAAGAAAAAGAATAAAATATTACCACAAATAGTGAAATACAAATAAATGGCAAAATACAAAATGAACTCATTCTAGATAAGTGATTGCTCTTAAAGACACACTTAATTGAGAAACCTTGAATTCCTAAACACACACCTAATTTTTTTCTCCCAAGTTTCGTTAGCTTCTATGTAACAAGTACTGTATGTCTTGTCCTACTTCTTCACTCTACTGGAATAGATAGATGATATACAGATAGATGTCATATTAATATAATCTTAGCATTTGTTTTAATTATACAAAACACACAATATATTTAGTCTTTATTCAAGCAAGGCAATTATCTGTAAACCTTAATTTTAGTTAAGCAGATGGAAGTATTTCCCCAGAAGTGTCTGACACATGGTAATAAGTCTATGACCAATTTGATAAATGTTCATGGAAAGACTGCAAGGCATTTATCCATGCCTAAGAAAAACACATATTGATAGGAGGAAGGGAAATTTATAGAAAAAAATAAAATGAAACTACATTATGTGGAAAAAATAGGTGGTTTATGTCTCAATCTTTTTGGAGGAGGGCACTATTTAGAATGAATACATAAGGTACTAATCTTTTTTTCCTAAGTTAGTGAATCTAGTTGAGAAATTGTCATCAGGCTCTTAATATTTATAGAAAAAATATTTCTTATAAAAGAGCTTAACTTTTTATTCCCATAATATATGATCTAGAATAATCAATAGCATGACTTGATTTTCAGTGACTGAGGTCCACACTGTAAATTCAGTTTATTATTCAGTATATTTTGTCAAAAGATTATACTCGAATGAAGCTAGATTATTATCTAATACCATTCACAGAAATTAACTCAAAATGAGCAGAGACTTGGACATAAGATCAGAAGCCATAAAATTCTTGGAGGCAACATAGGAAAGACATTCAATAACATCAATCTGAGAGAAGCCTGTGGGGACTCAACTTCAGCATCAAGGGAAACAAAAAGAAAAATAAATAACTGAGACTATATCAAACCAAAAACTTCTTTGCTATGAAAGAAAACATAACCAAAACAAAAGGACAACCTACTAACTGGGAGAAGCTATTTGCATTTCATATTTCTGACAAGGACTTAATATCCAAAGTATACAAAGAAAAACATAAAACTCAATAACAGAAAAACAGGCAAGCCAATGAAAAAATGGGAAAAGGAATTGGAAGACATTTTTTCTGAAGAGGACATAAAGATGGCCAAGAGGCACTTGAAAAGTTGTACTCACTGGCTATCAGAGAAATGAAAATCAAAACAACAATGAGATTATCACCTTACACCTGAGAGACTGGTTATTATCCAAAAGTCTGGAAACAACAAATGTTACTGAGGGTGTGGAGAAAAGGGAACACTTTTACACTGTTGGTGGGAATGCAAATTGGTGTAACCCCTATGAAAAAAAGTCTGGAGATTCCTCAAAAAGTTAAATAAGGAAATCCCATATGATCCGGTCATCCCATTTCAGGGTGTTTACCTAAAAGACACAAAAACACTCACCCACAGAGATTTATACACCCTCATGTTTATTGTAGCCCTATTCACAATAGCTAAGAACTACCTAAGGAAAATACCTAAGGGTCCATTGTCAAATGAATGGATAAAGAAGATGTGGTACATACACAGAAGATGTGCAAAACTACACATCCCTTAGAAGAGAAGAAATCCTGTCTTTTGAATCAACATGGATAGATCCATTTAGATGGATCTAAATGAATAAGTCAAAAAAAGAAAGATAGATACCAGATGACCTCACTCATAGGTGGAATGTGAATAGACAAAACAAAGGAACACATGGAACAAAACCGACATTTGTATACACTTGCAATAGAACTGAGGCTACCAATAGGGAATGGATGGGGTGGGAGAGGTGGGGATAAGGGTGATGGAGACCCCTGGACAATGGTGAAGAACACCTGGTAATTTGGTGAAGGGCAGGGTGTGTTGACATATATCTGAGAATGGGGAAACTGCACATATGGGGACTCTACGCCTATCATTTATTTTAATGTGAAAAACCAAAGTTACTGCAATAAAAATTCATTTAAAACAATAAATTCATGCAATAAAGATATCTGTATAGTTATATTTCTTACCGCAATACTGAGCCACAATTTGGCTCAGATTTCTACAGTCAGGGGGGTAGTAGAAAGCCTAGTTGTGATGACTCTCATCAAGGAAATGAAACACAGCAGTTAGGGAAGACAGAGCTTTGTTTAGCAATAAATTATAAATAACCTCCCCTGGATGTGTTTTGCAAACTTTGCTCTGCAAAATCTCAAATGTAGTAGTAAATTTTATGAAGTTTCTTCTTTTGGTCATGTAAGAAAATAAGATTACTAGGAAATAGGTAGTCTGTTGCTTGTCTGATCATAGACAATCAGCTCATCCAGTTGTCAATCATTTCTCTCCTTTGACCACGGTCCCTAAAACTTTACTTCAAAGTTGAAATTTTGATAGGTGCATTTCAGGTATCTGCCCTCTGGAAATCTTTTGATATGCACAGGATCAAGGAAGACAGGAAAAGAAGAAACAATATATGTATAAGTCCCCCATAAAGAAACTAAACCGAACTAACCCAAAATACAACTAGAGAGATAGCATAAAATTTTATATTTAAAAATGAATATTCCTAAAATTAAGAATAAAAATATCTGAAAGTGCATGTTGTAAAAGTACTCCATCTGCCAGGAAATTAGGCTGAGAAAAATCTAATGAAATTATTAGTCTTTAAAGAAAATGAGTAAATTTTTCTGACATCAGGAAAAAAGTATAAATTCCCTATCATTGAAAGAAAATCAATGAGTCAGGAATGTTTCGTATTGTATAATGTGGGATAAAACAAAAAGAAAATTCTAAGCCAAGTATGTTATATTCAGATAAACTGTCAGGTGTAAAGTCAAATCCTGTGGAATATGGATTTTCATGTTCCTGAGCAATTTACTAGAGAATAATCTTCAGACAATTAAAATACCTGGAGATAAATCAATTTAAGAACTGGTGGTAAGCATTAACATAGAGCTGAATGTAGCACTTTAACTAAATTATGGTAGTAAGGGAAGAAATACAGTATATAACAGCTACATGAACCAATTCTAATGCTGACAGCTCCCCTAAGGATACAGAACGAGTAGGATGGAAGAATCAAGGATAAAATGCAGACTTGCGGGAATACATCTTATTTTAGAGTATTTACCTTAAAACCATGAAAGCATTTCATATAAAAATGAATTTTTATAATTCCTAAATATTGAAATTAAAATTAGATAAATGAAGTCCATACCTATGGCTCATAAGCAAAGATACAGACCACGCAAAGCCTGTTTTCCATTGTTCTTCACCAGCAAGATTCTTAGCAAGGATTAAAGAAAAAACAAATGTCAGAAAGAAGATATTAAGTAAAGAATTTTTGGTCCTTAATTAGAAGTAGCAATATAAATTGATATTTCATGTTTGAAAAAGAAACTATTCTATAATTTTTTCAGCTGAAAATTGACTGAGACTAACTCAAATCAATAGTAATGAGCATCTCCGGCACCCAGATTTTGGTGTTTAAATCCAGTTTCCTTCAGCAAGACCTAGAGTGCCTGGAGAAATGGCCAATTCCAAGTCCAAGACAGGAAATACACAAAATCATCTTGGAAACTTCACATCAGATAACAAGAAAGCTATCAAAGATTACTAACTTTGTGTCAAAGACTGGGGAATAAACTTGCAGAGACTGCCAAACAGGAGGAAATACAAGTATCAATGAGATGAATAATCTTCAAAGGATTAAAAAACACAAACGTGTTTAAACCCATAAGATCATAATGATACTTAAAAATAAAAGGTCAGTAACTGGAAGATAGTAGTGAACCCATTCATTATCTGAAAATTTATAAACAAAGAATAACTAGAGGTAATCAGATATTTGATAACAGAAAGGTATTTTCTTTATTTTGCTATTTCATATAATAAATAAAAAATTAATTATAGAATTAGAATGTCACTCTTTAACACAAAATGAATTGATGGATCTAAGCATGGAGACTTAATTACGGCTGATATCAAAAAGAGAAAGATAACTACATATTAGCTGTTTCCTGAAGGAAGAACAAAATGTCTCCTGTGAAGAAAGAGTCTTTTCAGAAAAATCAAATCTGAATCTGGTCCTGCAGATCCAATGACTAATTTACTGAAAATCAGAGGAAAGAGCACATGTTAAACAATACTGTGGGAATCTAAGTAAGCACGGGACTAATAATTGAGTTTTGTCAGTTAATAAATTGCAAAGAAAAAAAGTCAAAATACAGAGGGGGAGAATTATATGTCAAAAGAGATTCAAATGGAGCATAATAATGAAATCATCACAGTAGGCCTTATTTGGATCCGCATAAAAAAAAAATAGAAAAATTTGTGACATTAAAGATAATTGCAAATCTGAATATTTGATGATATTCCAGAATGTATTTTTCTGATACAACCATGGTAATGTGATTATGCAAAAAGAGGTTTTTATCTTTTAGAATTACTGAAATATTTGTTCATAAAACGTTTTCTGGAATTTTTTATAAAATAATTTTGGACGGTGGTTGTGGATAAAGGTACACACACATAAAGTAATTTCGTTGAAGCTGGATAATGGCAGATGGGGGTTATTATATTATTCTCTTTCTTTCCGATGTTCAAAAAATAAAAGGTTTAAAACAAAAACAGACATTGGTAAATTTGTCTTCTTGGTATCACTGCGCCCTGAGAACATTTGAAATATTTGCAATTTTCTCCATTAGGAGTTATTTCTTTTCCCGCTGCGTCTGTGGAAGGCAGTCAGTGGCGCATGTGAAAACAGAGGCTAAAGAGACCTAGCAGCTGATGCATCTGGGGAGCATTAACTATGCTAAGAACATGCTAGCATGAACAGGTAACCAGAAGAAGCAGCTGGGTACCCTCTGGTCAGGCCTTGAGGTCATCTGGATGAAGGGATGTGGTTTACAGTCTAGCAAGACACGTATCATTTCAGTGTGTGTTGCAAGCCCCAGCACCAGAGTACCTTTGGTTTGGAATTCGGTCAAAACTGAGTAGAAGTCTTCTTTAATCTCAATAAGCAATTTTAAATGTTTCATATCATGACACCTTTCAGGAAAAATTAAAATTAAAATTACATTTATAGTAGCAAAAATGTAATGGTTTTTAGATTTTTCTATGTTGCAAATTTTTTCATTAGCCATATGTGCGCGTAAAATGATAAGCACGTCTCTTTATTGCCCTATCAATCAATAAACATGCTAGAATTTTATTATGTGGTGGCATTGTAAAAAGCATATGAATTACTTTAGAGGCATGGCATAATTATAGGGGTATTAGAATTTCACGGAAAGTTGGACTTTGAAATCATATAAAAATTGCCTAAAACCTTGACTCTGCTATTTCTCAACTTGTTGGATTAGGCCATCGCTACATTTTGGTTCCCTTGTTTTAAAATAGAATTGTAATTAATCGTAAGGATAATGCTTAAAGCAACTAGACCAAAGCGTACCCGCATTATGTGGAAGAATTATTATTTTCACATTGTATTTCTTATCATCAGTCATTTCAGCCACTTGCTGTTATGTAAAGGCATCTTTAACTGTTAAACATCTTTCCCCTACGTAAATATCAGTAGGAGGTGCTCCCCCAGGCTACCAGTTCAAGCTCTTCTGAGCAAAAACTTGAAAGAAATCAACACACTGCTTCATTTTTTCTCTTATGGTAAAACAATTTTTGAATGTTAAAGGCCGAACAGCAGGTTTCATAAAGACTCAAGTACTGAGTGATTTTAATCTTCTAATACCCTAGCAATGTAACTACTACTAAAAGAATTGAAAGAGCAAGCACAATGGATTATGCTGTTAGAGGAAATATAGCTTTACTTAGTCCTAATGAACTCAAAACACTGAATATACCACACTTCAGCCTTCATAGCTCAAGTTGGGAGATGACCTTCAGTTCTAGTCTCTTGTTTTTTATAGGTAAAAATAGCAGTGAGTATTTAAAATATGAAAAATATTTTCATGCCATCTTAATGCACATAACCTTATACTCTGCTGATAACCAGTCAATATGGATTGCTTACTATGAAGCACATGCTTGGTCACTCACTGCTACGTACTGAAAGAATTTATTTTGGAATCAGATGATCAAAATTCAATCTTTTATGACCTGACATTTGCTAGTTGGGTGGTTTAGACAAAAAAACCCTAAACTTTAATTATATTATTTGTTAAATGTATCTGCCTTAAAGAATTATTCTAATCTACATAGTAATCTATATTCACATTAATGACAGCATGAGCCTGTTTTACTTATGGTAAATGCTAAGGCCAAAGCGTTTTCATCAACCTATCTGACATTTAATGCAGGACAAAAGTTTTCAAAATTAAGAGACCTGGGAGTTCAGGAAACAAAAACCATGAAGCCACTCTATTTCATGCCTACTAGTCATTTCATTGAAGAATGGGACACTGGGAAATGGTATACAATTTATTTTGCTCAGTATATTTATCTTATAATCAATTCTAGTCCATTGCAGAAAAACTAGAAGCAGTGAAGCAAAATTTAAAGAAAAGTTGAGGCCAAACCCCACCACTCAAAGGTAATTGCCATTATTACACTGATATGCCTCTCTCCAAATTTTGTATGAATATTTGATTAAACACATTTTTATGAAAATGTGACAAACCACATATGTTCCATAACTTTTTATTATTGCAGTCTTTTGTGAATATTTCAGTGACATTTATTACAGTAAGAAATGCAATAATATAGCATTATGCTATTATTAAATACTTGTACATTTAGACATTTTTCTATTGTATAGCTGATTTTTTCTATGAGCATATGTCTTGAATATATCTCTTTACACTAAGGCAATAAGATGTGTGAGAATTCCCAGAAGTGAAATCTTAGTATGTTTTAAATTCCCCTTACTTAATCAAGTTTGTGCTCCTTAAAAGGAATACTTTATTCACTTTCCATGGCCAACTTTTCTGTTAGTAACACAGCATATTAGTGACAAAAGGCTGCAGAAGTGGAATGGTAAACAGTATAATTTTTTGTTTATATCCTTCGTGAACAGATTTTTTTGTCTAATAAGAAAAACAATTTACTCATATTTCTGGTATGACCATTTGTGAACAAGTCAGGGTTTTCTTCATAAGCTTCTAGCATTCTAGTTCTACTCTACCAAAGTCAGCCATTTCCCATGAAGAAACCCAGAATAAAATGTCCTGTTTCAATTCAGATTCAGGTTTCATTTCTGGTTTCAATAATTATGCATAAAAAATACATGTTTGGTGACTAAAGGTCTGTAATTTTTAGTGACTAACTATAAAGAAAATATTTACAGAGTAAAGTTTTAGTCAGTGTCTATGTAGCTTTCACACATGGATATCCTCCATTCTATGGATGTTCTCACGTTATAAAACATTGTTGGCTCTACCTAACTCAAACACCTGATTAAGGGCATTCCATACACGAGAGGAGTCAACTTAATTAGAAAGAGTTCAGCTTCTCAACAGATCAGTCACATGTACATTTCTGCCCAGAGCTTAGTTGTCTGCATTTGTCAGACGATGAAGAAAGTCGACCCTGGCAAGTGGGGAGGTGGAGTAAGACTTGAATCCAGGAATGTAGAGAAATAACAGGACTCAGCAAGATCAAGACAGCAACGAAATGTACGGATATATAAGAACAAGGTTAACTGTCTAATCAAGATTTGGTATCAGAACAGCCTGTGCAGATAAACAGTGTCTTTATAGAAAGATGATGTCCCCAGGTCAGCTTTGTCTGGTCACACCACCACTACACTCAGGGTAAGTGTGACCAACGATTGCTGACCTTTTCCAGTTATGTTAAAATTGGTTGCATGTGTCCCTCAGACAATTACTGCTGGGTTATAATAGGGAAGAAGAAAGGATACTTAAAACAACAATACAGAACAAATGTCAGTACTAGTGTTAAGGTCAGGCTCCTTTTCAGTCTGGTTTGGCAGTGTGCTGTGAGCAGCTGGGACATGGTTTGCTTGCCTCGCTTGTCTCTGGGTCTTCAGGAGCACTATTAATAGATTCATCAGGAGATGCTTTCAAACATAAGATTTGGTACCTGAGCAGTTCTTGGAGCAGAGTCATTGGTCACACTGTTTTGTTTTGCTTTTTGTTTTGAGGTTTAAAAAAAAATTTTATTGTAGCAATTATTCTACACATTAAAATAACTTTCTATATACAGATTCCCCATTCCTTAGATATATGTCAACATACCATGCCCTCCACCAAATCACCAAGTGTTCTTGACCATTATTCTGTGGGCTCCACCATTGGTCACACTTTTGATGATGACGGCTTCGCCTCTAATTTGGTAAATACCATCACATGTGTCAAAGAAAAGGTTTGAAGAAATCTGATCTATAATCTAAGTAGGATCAGGTCCCAGTATTGAGCATGTATTGAATCCTCTAGTTGGGGAATTTCAGATAATGATGGAACTGGAAGTTGTAGTTCCTATAACTTGATGGGCTAATATCATCTTAGAATTCGCTATTAGCATAGCAAATGCCAGTTTTGTAACAGGTACACAACACTACCTTGACCCAAGAAAGGAGGCAGTTAAGGACCAAAAGAAGCAAAAGTAGCAGCTAGGTTAAAGCATGGATGAAGGAATTTGAAACTGACAACACATGGCAGTACTCCTAAAATACATAATGAACCAAATATACCAAACCCCTTCAGAACCTGCTGTACCTCCATGCAGCCCTGATGCTAATTTTGGTTCTGGAAAATCCCATGGGTCCTTCAGGAAGGCAGTCTTATGCCAGGGGGACTAGTTGAAATAAAGGACCCAGGATATACTGGGAAAGAACCAAAAGAAGCGTGTGGAGGGCTCCCAGGGTTCCCACTAAGTTGGGAACAGGTCTTGCACTAGTATTGCCATAGAGATGGCCAATCAGTGAGTGCTATGACATAGTAGGAATGGGCTAAATCCAGTCTAGAGGAAGTCTGAGTTAGGGCCAGCCTCATGAGCCACACCATGTCTGAGAAGGAAAAACAAAGTCATTGCTAGATGATAGTGGAGATGAAGGAATTAAAAAAATCATCTTTGCCAATGTGAAGCTGGTTTACTCTGCCTTGTGATTTTTCCCCCTTAACAGTAGTTGCATCTTAAAGGGAATGATAGTTACACAGGGGCATTTTGGAGACTAAAAGTTTTTTCCCTCCCTTTTGCCACAGTGACTAGGAAACACCATGGATATTCAGTAAGGGGCTCAGGGTTACAAGATGCTCTGCAATCAAATAATTGTACCACATCCTGAAAAATTCCCAAATTGTCTTGTTGGATATTTACATTATTGAAAAAAAATCTGCCTAGAGTCTAACTTCTTTTATATATAACATGATAGATTGAATCTTCTAGCAACAACTATAAATTGAGAGGCTATTGTATTTGGTTTGATTGGAATGATTCTCCAAACTGTTCACCACTTCCAGAAAGCAGAGCATTCCTGAGATGGGGCCACCTACACAGCACACCTGGATTACCAGAGCCTGTAACTAGCCACATTCATGAAGATTTGACAAATAGTTGTGAATAGGCCTATATGCCTTATGTCATATCTCAGTGATTAAATTTAAAGCATTTAAAAACAAACATATAATAGGGAAAATAAAGTCAAAAGTGAGTTCTGAGGAAAGATTAATAAATTTGAGAAATTCCTAGGAGCACTAATGAAAATTAGCCTCAAATGTCCAGTATCAGAAATGAAAAAGAAGACATCATTAGAAATCAAGTTGTTCTTAAGAAGATAATGAGGACACTATTTAGACTACAACACCAATATACGTAAAATTTTATTTTTAAAACAAACTCCTAGAAAAACTCAAATATTGAAGTATCACAGGAAGAAAAAGATAGAAATAAATATTCCTATATTGATTAAAAAATGAATATGAAATTAAAATCCTTCCCATGACTTTACTTTTACTCGTCTTCCAGAAAAAAGAGAAGAG
Source organism: Solenodon paradoxus (assembly GCA_004363575.1). NCBI lineage: Eukaryota > Metazoa > Chordata > Mammalia > Eulipotyphla > Solenodontidae > Solenodon > Solenodon paradoxus. The sequence continues at coordinate 131,569 of RJWH01001595.1, read as the reverse complement.
GAATCCTGTGTCAATCTCTATACCAAACTGAGCATTAATTTCCTTGACTCCCAGAACTCAACAGGGATGTTTCTTTAAAATTAAAACGAAGCTCTTTGTTCAAAGTAAGCTCTAAACAAAACAATTGCAAACATAATCAAGTTCAGCATAAAAAGGATTGCATGCAACCACCCAGAAGGACTCATTCTGTAATCTAATGCTGGGTTAACATTTTATACTCAAGAAATGTCATTTAGCGGTCATGAAAAAACAAAGAGAAAAAGAATATGATCTTCTCAACTGAGGTAGAAGAAGCACTTGGTAAAATTCAACACTTACTCATGATAATAACTAGGAATGGAGAGATCGTTACCTGTTAATGAACACACAAATAAAAATACAAATAAGAAAAAATCTTATCAAAGTTAGATGTGAAATGTTGAAAGCTTTTATCATGAGATTGGGTAAGAGACTTGCATGTCTGCTATCACCACTGCTATATAGGGCAGGCATTCCAAACCCACATGCCTACAAGGTTCATGGTAATAGGGAGGGATGGGGAGTCTATGGAATTTGAGAAATAATCTTCTGCCAAAAGTCATTCAAATTCAATTACAAAACAAAACCAAGACACAACAAAAAACACTGTGCTGGCCAAACAAAATAAATGCAGGCCTGCAGACTACAAATTGGTGGACTTGGCTAGGAACAGCTGTTAGAATACTAAACTACATCTTAAAACAGTAATCACGTATATTACTACCTGAAGGAGAATTTGTGTTTTAATAGAATTTGTGTTTAATGTGTTTTGTGTTTAATCGTTTTAACAGAATTTGTTTTTTAATTTGCAATTTAATAGAATAGAGAATTTGTGTTTTGTGTTTTAATATCTATTAAATTTAAGGTAAAAGTATCAGTTTGAGGAGAACTGAAAAAGCAAGTCATATATAAATAATAAATAACACTAGGGGTACAATATGGAAAGGGAAGCTTACTGTGAGTCTTATGCAAAAACCACCTGGTTACGAAATATTCCAAGAAATCCCCAGGGCATCTGTGCCTGAATTTGTCATATTACACAAGTGTGAAAGAAAGGGGTAAAAAGGCATTAATGAGTTGCTTGTTTTCATTCCTTAAATCTTCTTCTATGTTTTGCCATTAGACATGATTTGAACATCTTTGCATAGAACAGTCACTGCTTAAATCTTTGAATGTAATAGCTTTTCTTCCTGGCATCTGCTGTCTTAAATGCCCACAATGAATAGAAACGATCTACTTTGCCCCTAGACTGGTGTCTTCAGCTTGATCCTGGGCCCAGCATTGCAAACAAAGGAAAGAAGCAAGGCCATTTTGCTTACGGATAATTACCTCTTGGGTGGCCCATTTTGCACATGTGTAAGAACTAGCTTGACCCAAAACTGCCTCCCTCAGTTCTGCAGGGAGGGGTTCATGGAATCTTTGGTGCTGACTCTAAATCTAAACTGACCTTGGCTTTTATGTTTCCTTGAAAAACGTTCTCTCGGCTGTACAAAGGGGGTACACTCTTATCCTACTTCCCAGAAAGAGAGGTGAAAATTGCATGCAGATGCCAAAAGGGTAAACTCCATCCTCTTCTGATGCATTTGTCTCTTGGTATGAGTTTCCCAGGTCAGTCAATTAGGCAGCAACAAGAGTTCACTCAGAATTTTCAAAGGAAACCTTGTCCTGCACGGTGGTCAGTCTGGACTTTCACCCACAGCCAGACCTGGCACTGAGTTATCACCGTTTTGAGAAAGGCCAGGAGTTAGGGAGCCTTTGATTATGATTGTGTTTATGCTCGCAACTCAGCTGCGATGATGTGAGATGATGTGATGAATTCTTAGTGTTTTAAGGTAACTGAGAACACTAGATGCCACCACGAGCAGACATAAGTAGGTGACACTAGAAGTAAAAGAGGAGAATTAAATGTGACTTACTACAAACTTTAACTTACTTTTGGAGTCTATCCTTATAAACCACTTGCAATTATCTCTAATTCATCAAGTTGCCTATTGTATCTTCCTGAAAATGAATGGGATTAAAAAAAGAAAATTACTTTCTTTTATTGCAAGTCATTTCAAAAACAGTAGCCGACAGCAGCACTTCAGTTAGCTTCTGATACATAAGCTAATTTTAAGAAGTGTATCCCATTTACCACTTTAATTTTTAAGTTGCAGAAACCTTGTTAAGGGTTCAGATTCATATGCATCTTCTATTTGCAGAAGCATAGCCCCTAACTACAGCTGGCTTATTGCTGTTCGCTATGAATGGTGTCATTGTATCAGACCACACTTACTGGAATGCGCCTTCAAAAACAGCTTTGGTTAGTATAAAATCTGTGACTTGTTGACAAAATTTAAATTTCTTACATGGGGACAAATCTAAGCTCAGATAATGGAAAGCAGAGATAGTGCTGAAGTAGGGGAATTATTCTGAGATCTTGCAGACAAAGACCCTAGGTTTTTGGTCACTAATATGTCCTGGGCCTAAGTGTTTAGAGCATAACTGTTAAGAGCTCAAAAATGGTTGCTGAATGACTTCCTTGTGGGGAAGTATACTTGTGCATTTTTCTAAGACTATTTTGGCAACAGATGTGGCTCAAAGTACGAGCCAAAAAATTATGGGTGACATCTTTAAAATTTACATATATTTAGTCAATTATTACTTAGAAAAATAGAAATGGTTTTAAATCATCAAAATTTCCACAGGAAAAAAAAAAGTACACTATAGTTTCTAGTGACCTCTCTCCATCTGGAAGTGTGAACATCCAAAAAGGAGGTACATCTCTGTGATAAAAAGAAGTCAAATGCCTTCTAAGATTAAGGCAAGGCATATTTTCAAAACCAGTAATGTTAGAAGCATGGTAAATAATTTTAAGCAATGGATGTTTATAGCAGCTCCACTAGGTGAACTATTATTTTGCAGTGGGTCAAATGTCCAACAACATAGCAGCACTCTGGGAAACTCCCTTGTGCATTTGTTGTGTGCATGGTTTAGGAGTGACCGATGTCAGCCTCAATCACACAGGTCTACGAGACTATCATCGATCCAAAGACTTGTACTGATGTCATAAGAAAAGGGGTGCATTTATTTGTATTAATAAGGGTATAGATTTTACAAGTTCTCATCACAGGAAAAAAATGTAACTATACATAGTGATGTTAACTAGATTTATTGTGATTATTGTGATCATTTCACAAGATATACAAATGTTCTATACCTGAAACTAGCAAAAGGTTCTATATTTCAATACATATATCAATAAAATTAAAGAAAGAAATTAAGTTAAAAGTTCAAGTTAAAAAAGTCAGGAAGAAAAGGGGTGCATTCATTTCTCTGGACTTGTGAAGGTGGCAGAATGAAGACTTGAGTTACTCATGTCCATCCGTCTTTATCACTAGGTAGGAAAAGTCTTTCAGAGAAAAAAGATAATGAAAGAAATTCAGAGGTGAGAATCGAATGGATAGTTCTCTCCTCATATTGTGCAAAGATCTGGATCCAGTTATATCTGAAGACATTGTCTGTACTTTGTCTTTAGTGAAAAACTTTTTTAAAATTCATTTTTGCCCAGCAGATTTCTTTCCTATGCTTTTCCTCAGTTTCTCATCCAGCAAGGTAAAGTTGTCCTTTTCAATTATCATGCCAAAAATAATTTTTTATACCTTACTGATAAATGGCTCATGTTTCCATTAGGTGCCCTTAATACTCTACTTTAAAAGTCTCTTTTCCAAGTAGGAAATTACGATCTAATCATCTCACCACAATTAAGGAAAAAACTCTAAACAACTTAGAATACTTTATACACAACTAATTAAATGAGAGCCTGGTTTAGTTTTTTTCAGAAGGTAGAGATGTTGCTTGTAATATTTAAAAAAAGGAACTTGCTTGTAAAAACAGAGTTTTTCTAAATTAAAAGCAATAATATAGCACCAAAAACATTGCTTGCTTGTAGTCAATCCTTTTACTTTTAACCCTGGTTATAGAAACAATTCAGGAAAATAAAAACTCTATTTCTCATCTTCTTACATCCATACTCTGGCATTTAATTTCTAAGAAAAGTTACCAATTGTCAGTCCAATAGGAACTTGAGAGAACCTCCAAGGATCCTTCTTTTCCATTGTTATTATCCCAGGAAGGATGGGAAGTGGTGAGATTCCCCCCTGTAACATCTGGACCACATTTCCTCCCTCTGCTAGTTCAGCTTCCTTTGAACATTTTAATCATCCTTACAACTTGGCTAGTTTATAGTCATAGGACTTGGCTAGCTAGTGGGGATTTATCCTTATATCACAGTGTTCCTCTATTTATTCTCAAAATCCTACTAGTTGAAATTAGAGGTTTTATAGAAAAATTCAACTGACAGAAGTTGCTCACAAAAATTGCTGTCAAAGATCTAACAGTATTTTACCATTGGGCTATTATTTCTAAACTCAGCATCTTCTGGTTCTCTTTTCTCCTTGAAAATCTTGGCATTCTGTCCCCTGTTCTAGTCAGACTCCTGAGGTTTTCATACCAATAAATCACACCAATATATCACATCAATGATCGACTTACACGTTACTAAAACATTAATGGAAGCAAGATGGCCACAATGAGTACTTCTCATCACAGCTTCCCTGGCTCCCAGGATCTCCAATCCAAGTAATGCCCACACAAAGTGAAGAATAGCTAGATCTGAGAAACTGCACAGTGTCAGCTGTTAACATGAAGAGGATGAATCCTTCAGGCTATTTCAAATAAACTGGAAACTATTTATCTGTTCATATCCAAGATCACACTATCTTTATTATAGCTTTATAATATGTTTTGGGAATAAGTCAGTTTAATTTTGTTTTTAAGAAGGTCCTGACTATCTTAAGTTCTAGAAAACATTGGATTTTCAACCTGCCAATTGAGAATAATAAAAGGATTTGTTAAATGAATACTTTCTCTAAATGTTTTTTTTTTTTTTTTTTGTATTTATTGTATATGTACCAAGAAAGATATAACTTAGGGTTAACTTCTTTTTTTGGTTTTGTATTTTGGGGATGGGTTTGTTAATTTTTCTAACTTTATCAGTTTGAAGCTTATACCTAAATAGAACAAAAATATTTTAAATCATATAAATAGCAGACAAACTGAAGCAATATGTTTTTTGTTTGCTTTTGTTTTTGTTTTTATATAGGTTCTCTCGTAGGGAATTTTCCTTCTGTTTTATGACCTTAACAGTTTTGAGGAGTATTGGTCATATATTTTAGAGACTATCTCTTGATTGGGTTTGTTTTACTTTTTTAAATCATGAATAAACTATGGTTATTGATTCTTAAGAAGAAGACCACAAAGGTAATGTCTCCGCATCGTGTCAGGGGTATAAGCTGTCTACATAACTTGTCACTAATGATGTTAAGCTAAATCACATAGTGGAGGTGGTGTTTTCCACATTTTGCCATGAAAATTTTTGATAGTAAAATTTTTAAATTATTTAGATGGCAATAATAGGGCTGTAGACTCCATGAGGAAAGAGACTTTTCATGTCTCACTCACTATTATGCACCCAGTGCCAAGCACAGTTCTGACACCTACTAGGTGTTCAATGCACTAAATTTTTTAATGGAAGGGAAATCATTTAAATAAATTAATTTCTAACAATGTGATGGAATGCTAGCATTCACCATTGATACTTGGTCACATGGAAAAATGTTAATGATAAATTCAGCATCAATGATGTCTATTCAATGTTACTATATATCTTATTTTTTATAAAGTTGGTATGTGTAGTGTAGAAAGAGAACTAGAAGAATAATGTCAGCATCTTAACAGTGGTGATTTGTTGTTGCTGGATAAAAGGATGAGAGAAGACTTACATTTTTTCCTTTTTAATATTTAAAACATTTTTAATGAAATGCAGTTAGTTTTGGAATCAGAAACAGATGCAGTAAAAATGAGAGAAGCTTTAATCTTCAAAAAGATTGTTCAGCAAGAAAAACAGATATTCCAACATAATGCCCAGCATTATTAAGCCATGTATTAGCATCTGTGGAGGAAAAATATGGTTTTAAAAGGTTTCGTTTCCCCTTAATATTAGGTTGTTAATATACTAGGATGAAAAAACAAAATTCTATGTGGCTGTTACTAACAAATTCAATATTCTTCGTCCAGATTTCAGATTCTCAGAACAAATTTCTCTTACAGATGTATATATATGTGTGTGTGCATATGTGTGTGTGTTTTGTGCATTAGAATCAGTTTGTCAAATAAAAAAATTCAAGAGTTCAGATTGCATCATTTCATGAAGCACTGATAAATGTATATAATTGGATGTTTTTAGCCACTCATTTTATGAAACAATTTAGATTTATGTTTTCTTTAATTTTTCCAATACTTACAGTTTTCTGATAAGAGGTCTAGCACAACTTTAGTTATATTTACTCCTAGGTTTAAGGTATTACAATGCTGTTATAGAAATATTTTTAATTCCATTTCCTAATACAACAATATATAGAGAGGAACTGTGTTTTTTTGTTTGTTTGTTTTTCTGAAGGAAAAGTGTAGGCAGGAAAGAAAATAAGCAGAAGCAGTCAGGGAGACAGGAAGAGAGGAGGAAGACTAATTTTATTTATTCTATTTATCTTGGTTATTACTGGCAGTCCCAGGATGCAAACCTGGAACCTTGGGATGTATATGAACTGTGCCCAATCCCTATTCCACCAGGGCATGCCAAGGATCTGATTTTTAAGAGTTGATTTTATGTACAGATATCTTGCAAAACACTTTATAATTCTCATAATTTACCTGTAAATTATCTTAAATTTTCTACACATATATCATACTATATGCATATAGAAGAAATTTACTTTTTTTTAATTTCTAAAATAATTACCTTTCCTGCATTTTTGTTGCTTTTCTATGTTAAGATGATTTTGATTAATTTTTAAATAAAAATCATAACATGCTTGCCTGTTCTTAAGTTCAAAGGAGATATTTCAATATAAATTAAAAAGTGCTTGTTGCAATTTTATTGCTTGGGAATTTGTAGAAATTCAGTATATTAGAGTACTGAATTCTGTTTTCTGAGAGTATTTGTTTTTTAATCATAAATAAATGTATAATTACATTATGTACATTTTTTTGTATCTGTCAAGATTATATAATTTTATCTTCCACTTCATCAATGTGGAATGTTGACGTTGGCAGGAGACTGATACTGATCAATCAAGTGCTGAAGGTAAAAACTAAAACAGCTCTGCAAAAGGCAGGGCCCAACTTTGGTAAAGAGATGTCACAATGCTTATACTAACAGCAGTTATAAATAAATGCAGAGAGTAAAGTCAGATAATGATTTTTCAGACACGAAAGACCTGGACACAGTGTAAAGAGGAAGAAATACTCAGTCAAAGGCAGTGGAAACTTTGCTTTGCTTTGTTTTAAAGAGGAAGGAAGGAGGGCAGGAAGGAAGGAAGGGAGAGGAAGAGGAAAAAACATTTTCATCTATTTATTTATTCATTTTGGTTGTCTCTCCCCACCTGGAACCTGGGTCATTGGTCTTTATTTGGACTATGCCCCAATCACTGACTTAATGCCTGAACCACCAGGGCGCACCAGCAATGAGAGTTTTAAATATTTTATGAGAGCCTTAGTATAATAGCAACCCATTAAGCACTTAATATGTTGTGCATTCTTTAGTAATCCTACAGAAAATCTTATCATTTCCACTTAGAAAGAGGAAATTGAAATTTACAGTATTTAAATAATTTTCCCAATATTATACAGCTAATAAGTGCTGATGATAGAAGTCCAACTGCCTTCAAACTTAAACTCTTACATTTCTATCTCAGGAGGCAATAACATAACTGTAACAGAGTTTAGTTTTAATAAATAATATTTTAAGTGATATTGTTACAGACGGAGATGACAGATGAGAAGGAACTGTACTCTGAACTATTTTATAGAGATTATTCATGTATAGAATTATTAAAATCTGAAATTCTTTTATTCTGAATATGCTCACATAAATTTCTCTAAATGAAATAACTTAACTGTGTGGCTTTGGGACTGTGGGATGACAGATGAGAAGGAACTGTACTCTGAACTATTTTATAGAGATTATTCACATACAGAATTATTAAAATCTGAAATTCTTTTATTCTGAATATGCTCACATAAATTTCTCTAAATGAAATAACTTAACTGTGTGGCTTTGGGACTGTGGGCTGAGCAAAGGATTGAATGCTTGCCTGTCTGTGGCAAATTACATTATTCAATTCCTTCCTATGTGAAAACACTGTATGTTCTCATAATAGTACCTAAAACAGTGTCGGTCACTTTTGACATGCTGACTACTCTAGTACTCTGAGGATGTCCTATGACAGTACCACCTTTTTCTATTCTGCTTCTGCTTCTTCTGACTTCTTTGTGGGCTACTATGTATCTTTCTTTAAAATTGATGCTGATATTCACTTTCTGGAAATGATTTTTTAATCTTTGATCTCCTGCCTTATCTACCTAACAACTCAACCTAGACAATGAAAATGATATTTTATATTATTAATAAGTTAATATCATTATTACTATCAAAATTCTTATTTTTTGCTTATCAAGGTTAATTTTAAAGCCTTATAGCTTTATTAAGACTTTATATACTTTAGAAAAGCTTTAGGTTCATATTAAAGTTGTGGCAAGTCTCAGAGATTTCTCACATACGCTTTGCTCTGAAACATGCAAACCCTCTTCCATAAGAACATCCCCCAACAGAGCAGTACATTTGTTGCAAATGACGAACCTCACTGAGATGTCATTATCAGCCCAAATCCTTAGTTTACATATGGCTCACTCATGGTGTTGTACATCTTCTGGGTTTAGACAAACATGTAGTAACAAGTATTCATTACCACGGTATCATACAAAGCATTTTACTGCATTGAAATCTGTTTTTTCTTCCTATTCATCCTCCCAGCACCCAACCCTGCTGTACTGACTCCACAGATTTGCCTTTTGGAATTATATCGTATGTAGTTATTTTCAGGTTGGCTTCTTTCACTTCGTAGTATGTTTAAGGTTCTTCCATGTCTTTCCAGGCTTGACAGCTCATTAGCACTAACGTTCCATTGTATGGATAGTATAGTCTATTTATCCATTTACCTACGGAAGGACACCTTATCTTGGTTGTTAACAAGTTTTAGTAATTAAGGATAAAGTTGCTATAAACATCATTTGTAGGTTTTTTGTAGACATAAGTTTTCAACAGCTTTGAGAAAATACCAAGGGACATAACTATTGTTATCACGTGACAAGAATATGCTGAGTTTTATAAGAAACTACCCAACTATCTTCCAAATGGCTGCAACATTTTGCATTCCCACCAGCAGTGAAGGGGTTCCCTTACCAGCTTTTGATGTCGTCAGGAGTAGGACTGAGAGTTCCTACCCTCTATTCATAACTGGTTCCCTTGGCAAACAGACCCAACCTTAGGTGTTTTCCAAATCACCTCATAAACAGGAACTCAATTGTGGTGAAAGTGGCTTGTTACAAATAACAAGACAACCACTTCACATTCATGACTCTGAAGTGATTTCAGAAACTGAGGACAACAGCCCAAATATTATCACAAAAGATACTTTTATGCTTGGAATATTCGAAGGGTTTTGGGAGCTTTGAGCCAGGAACTGTGGAGGAAGCAGAAATACATGTTGGAAATCTATGTGGTCAACTGAATGAACAAGTAGACATTTCTTCTACCTCACAATCTCGCTGTGGTACTACAGAGAGCAAACTCCAGGTGTCACCTGAGTGCAGCGTGGAAGGAAACTCAATCCCGAGGCCAAGGAGCATCTGTCATCTTGCCTCTGGTCACTCTCCTTGACACCATGCTGCTTGACTCAACCTGATGATGCTTTGGGGCTTTCTGCATGGACTGTCTATCAAATAACCACATTTACCTAAAAACCTTTGTATTTCTTTTTTTCGAGACTACTGTGTTATTATTTTTAGGGAATCTATAACTTTCTCCCCAATAGTCTGGCGTAAAAAGAATTATTTCTGTTAAACCCAGCTAAACGATACCTTCAAGAAGTCCCACAGGATAAGCTGTGAATATAGTCGGATTTTCTTTTTTTAAAAAAAGATGACTTTATTTCATAAAAGATTACCTAGAAAGAATTCAATAATACTTCTACTGCCACCTTTGCCTCTGATGGTTCCTTAGAAATTTCAGTCCTAACAGTCTCTGATTCTGGCTTGCCTATATTGATCTTGTCTTGCCTCCTCCCACTGGTGTTAGTCTACCCCAGCACTGACTCCTGGCAGACTCCTATTTTTGAATCACTGGTGTTTTGTGGCCAGTGCATCAAGTATAATTTTAGCAAAGGCAGAAAGAGGAAAGGATGCACAACTCTTTTATTCTTCCTAATCTCTCCCCTAGGAGAAAAAAAAAGGGAGGTTTAAAGGAAAAGGTCAAACCAGATTGCTGTGCTTCTAAAGAGAGAGGATATGAAGACCTCCGGACTGGGCTGGGGAAACTGGCCTCTGGGAAAACAGGTTCTCTTCCTGTGTCCCCTCCGCGTTCCATCCTCCTGAAGCTGCTACTTGTGGTGGCTGATCCATTTAGGAATATTGGTGTCCTGGTTAATTACATTCATTACAAGATAATGAATCAGGACAGACCTGGAAAGCCTAGACGGATTAGCAGCTTCTTATATTTCTTCAGGTATACAAACATATACATAGCTATTTGGGCACACATAGCTATTCTTAGTTGGTTAATTATGATGTGGAATAATTTAGCAAAAACTTTCTAGCTCATCTATAAATTACCCACTGCTTCCTTTGTACCTTACCTCCATCAAAATCACACCTAAATCCATAGATATTCTCATCTCTGTAACTGTTGCTATCTTTAAACAGGTATCATGTACACTAATACTAACAGCAAAATATGTAGCACTTGCTTATGGGTCAGAAGCTATTCTAAATGCTTTACATATATTAATTCACTTAACACATAGGAATCCTGTGGGAAAGTTACTTTTATCATCCTCATTATACCGATGAGAAACTGAGTAGTAGTTAAATGATTTCCCAAACTCTTGCTGCTAATCAGTGGTGGACTGGAATTCACATTAAGATAGTCTAATTCTGGAGACTAAATTTTCAGTCATCAAATTATGAAGCACTTGTCTTTATACAGTCATCAATGTCTAGCACAAAATGAGTGCTTAATATGAGTGCTTAAAAAAACTCTGAGCCAATTATTCTAATTGAGGATTATTAAAACTGGGATCATGGTAACTGCTTTAACAGAAGTATTTTATTTGATACATTTTCCACCCATATTAAAAAAAAAATAGACCGAGATTTAGGAGCCCTGGCCCACCTTGCACAGGGCAAAGAGTCTAAGTGAACTGGATCCACATCCAGAGCTCTCCTACTCTGCTATAAGTGATCTTTCTACCTGGTTTCCTTTTAAGAGAAGACTGAGGACAGGATTGCTTTGTCCTGCTGTTACTGTAAGGGCTGCTCCCTGAGACCTCACACAGGAGATGCACAAAAGACCTCACTGGGCTCTTTTTGCATAATGGGGGTAAGTGCCAAGGGAGACATGTGACACCCATGGAAGCCAGGTGTTTGCTGACCTTCAGATGACCCCACCTAAATCTTATCCAATGGCTGAACTCAGTTCAACAACAAGGAAGTGAGGGACTCATTTCTCCCAGGATCCTGCTGAATCCCATCAGGTCATCAGTCATTTCTAATGATTCCTTTTCCCTTTAGTGACCACAAAAAAAATTAATTAATTAATTAATTTTAAAGCCTAGAATTAAGAGGTAACTTAAAAAAATGTATTAAATACAACAACACTGTTGTGGTCCTCAATAGACAAGGAATCTTGTTTACAAATAAAAAGCACTTTCCATGATCTTGCCAAGTCATGTCACTTAACTACTTTTACTTTGCCAGTGAAACTAAAACTTATCTAGTGTACCTCACGTAACGTTAAAGATGATATGCAGAATTATAATTAAGTTTGCATTCTTTTTTCTATCTTTTCACACAAACTCAGGCTTTCCCTTCTCTCTAGGCTCTCTTTATTCCCAATCATTTTTGTAAAACACTCATTCTGTTAACCTTAGGAAACAACAAAAGGTTAAATCACAAACTCTGGAGAGAAAAAATAACTTTGAGGGATTTTATGAGGTGGCTTTCTAATCCAGGCATAGGACTCCAGTCTGAATCTTTGTTTAGAGAGATTTTCACAAACTGCTTCGGGCACTTTGGTCACTTGGCAGTCACCAAATCTCCTTCTGTGGGGAGACAATCAGGTCATGTCCTGGCTCTTCCAGTCAAGTATTACATTTCTGTTCTTCCCGTTGATTTCAGGGAAGGAAATCTGTATAACAGTTCTGTGTTGTCTTTTCAGTGTCAGCTCCTTATAGTCTTTAATAAAAAGGGATATAAATTATAATAATGAATGATAATTGTAGAGGGGTAGAAAACATCTAAGTAAAAGAGTTAATCACTCAAATTCTACCAAGGGAATATTTTGTCATAGGGTTGGTGACTACCTTCTCAGATAGCTTTTTATGTAAATAGTGTTCAAAAGCATTCTATATAGATGACATATGATAGATAGATGTAGATATAAAAGATGCAGCTATAAACATATCTATAGATATAGATGCGATATCGCTAATAATCTGAATCTCAGAGATCCAAACGGTAATATATCTCCGTGACACAGATGTTTGAGTGTGTGTTTTATAAAATTGTATGGCCTATCCTACTTTGCAATCTTTGTCTTCACGTACACATTTCTTAGCCCAGGTGTGTATAAACAGGAAAATGGATAAACAAATTATGATGTATTTACAAAGATGGAGTAGCACTCAATAATAAAGAATGAACCACTTATGCACACAGCAAAATGGATGGCTCTTGAAAAATAATGCTGAATGAAAGAAATTTTGTTCCGTATATGAGTCCATTCATATGATGTTCCAGAGAAGACAGAAATCATCTATGATAGCCAACAGTTAGAAAAGTGGTTGCCATGGCAGAATGGGGCAAGAAGTGAGGAAAGGACAGGAGGAAATTTTCTGGAGTTAGTTGTAATATTCTTTATCTTAATGGGGAGTGTGGATTACACAGGCATATGCCCGTTTAAAACTCATCTATATATGCTTCCCGGCTTCTTGAAAATACATTGCCATCATGAATGACACAGTAACTATCCTGACCAGGAAGCTCATGACCAACCAATTGCTTCAGCAGAAACAAGTGGTCATTGATGTCCTTCATCCTAGGAAGGCAAATGTACCTGACAAAAGTTTGGAAGAACTAGGCAAAATGCTCAAGACCATACCTGATGTCATCTTTGTATCTGGATTCAGAACCCATTTTGGTGGTGGCAAGACAACTGACTTTGGCATGATTTAGGATTCTTTGGATTATGCAAAGAAAAATGAACCCAAACAAAGAGCTGTAAGACCTGGCCTACATGAGAAGAAAAAGATGTCAAGAAAACAGCCAAAGGAACACAAGAACAGAATGAAGATAGTCAGGGGTTGGTGTTGGTAAAAAGAAGGAGCAAAGAGTCTGCAGCGATGTTATCCATGGTGAAACTGAAAATTTTTCATGAGAGGATTAATAAAAGTTTTTAAAAAAAGCAAAACTCATCTAACAGTCCATTATGTTATATTCATTTAACTGTACATAAATTTTCCTAAGAACAACTGAACTTTAATTAATGATATTTATATTAAAGTATTTAGAGGGAACTGCACTGATGTCTGCATTTTAGTTTAAAATGCATTTCAAAAAAAGATAGATGGCGATAGTGACAGCTTGATGGATAGATAGGTGATAAAGCAAATATAGTAAAATGTTAATTTTAGCATCTAAGTGGTGAGTGTTCTCTATATAATTGGTTCAGTTCTTCTATTAGGTTTAAATTTTTTCATATTAAAATGTTAGTGAGAAAAATAACGAATAACAAATGACAAATTCTCAAGTCAAATATCCTTCTACAGATTTTTTTAAAAGGAAAAGTGCAGGCAAGAATGAAGGTGAGTAGGCAAGCAAGCAGAAAGAGAAAGGAAGCAATATTTAATTTTTATTTAGTTGTTCATCTTGGCTGTTCACCTTGGGACTTGAACTAGAGTCCTTGGGATGTATGTCGACAGTGTTTGGCTGGAGATGGTGGAGCTAACCACTATTCCAACAGAGTGTACCTCTTCTACACATTTTAAAGGGCTGATTGAATTGAAAACATCTATAGAATGTAACACAACACAATCACTATCAAACATTTAGGCTGTTTAAATCTTTACAGTATAAGCTAACCACAAAATTATACTAGATATGTAGATACTTGCCTTCTTGTCTTTAGGATAAATTCCTGAATTTATTTAATTTCCAAGGCAATAAAAAATTAAGAAGTTGGGTTACTATTTTTGTCCAGAAGATTTAGGACAGTTTTCTCTCAGTAAAGAGAAGAATTCTATTTCTTAATATTTACTTATAAGATGTCCATTAAGATTGAGTTGTTTTTTATACTTCATGGGAAAGTCATGTCATTTTTTTTGTTTTCTCATCCAGCACTTTACGATCAAAGAGAAATAAGAGAAAAGAATGCCCAGTGTTGACTAACAATTTGAATCTCAGAGATCCTAAACATGTATGTCACTAGCCAGTTTTCATGATTTAAAATGGAGTTAGAATCAGAGGCTGGCTGAGTGAAAGCAAAAATAAGTTTCTAGGTTTTCTACCCAGTCTCTCCTCTCTGTGAACAGCCAATCAATCGATACAGGCTACAAACATATGGGAGGTGTTTACCTTCAAGACATGCACACGCTGATGTCAACAATTGTAAGTCAGAGTTGCCTGTGTTCGCATTTTTGGGTAGTTAACAAGCTGTGCAGTAATTCAACACATGCCCCTTTAGTTCACTCATACTTAATTGCTGATTGAAAGGTCACACACTCCGTGCAGTACTCGAGTTCACCAGAAGGGGCAGTACACAAACAACACCTCACTTGGCCACGTTCCTGTCCCACTCATTGTGATATAGATTACCGCCCCATTTTACCCCTTTCTCTTGACTTTCAGAAATAGATGAAACCACTGAGGCCACTCAGCAGACAAACACGCCAGCTCACGAGTCAGAGCACAATTTCCCTTTCCCAGAAGCAGCTTAGGGCCCTTTCCTGGACTTTCCAGATGACCTTGCCTGCCAGTTTCTTACAGTTTTTATTTTGATGACATATCAAAGAAAAATAACAACTCAACGTTGTCTGGTAAAAAAAAAAAGCCTGAGATTCGAACTTTAGATTCATCTGTCATTTGGTTCCAATTTGCAGATGAAAGACTTTAAAAAGGCAACAGCAACGAATATGTGTGAATATTCGCTCATCACACACGTTTACAGAGGAGGTGAGCAGCAGGTGCATGTTGCAATTTCCAAAAATGAAATTAAATTGCAAACGACTTCTTGACGATAATTGCAAAATCAGATGAATATGACAACTGATAGTGGCATCATGATTGTCAAGTGTCAATAACCCTTCCTTATGGAAATTCTGAGTGAGATCAGAATGCAAGGGAACTCATATGACTGACCCTTTATCAAACCCAGTAGCAACGATTAGCTTGATGAGTAGAACAATAAAACCATTATATTTAAAAACCAGGATTTAGTCACAGGAGTCTACTATCACTCTCAGTATTTCATATTGTTTTAAATATTTTAGTGAATATAATTCAAAGAACAAGTTAAAAAAATTGAAGTAAAGTAATAAAACTATCAAGTTTGCAAATAATATGATTACATGACTAGAAAATTCAAGGATACTTTAGTTACAAAAGAAAAAGGTAGAAAGACTTCATTTCAACAGAAATAAACTAAAGGTATCAAAAATAAATATACTAAAAACCACACAATCTATATGCAGAAATCCATAGTATTTTAGGGCCACACATGTCAAGATTTGACAATATAGGTATGTTCTTGGATTAGAGCCACTGACATCATGAAAATGTTAATCTTTAAAAAATTAATATAGACTGAATTAAAATGTCATTATAATTCTAGTTGAGCTTCTTTTTGGGAGTTAGTTTGTTAATTTTTATATGGAAAAGAGGGCACGAGTAGTCATTACAATTTAAAAAATAATAACAGAAGTAGATATGATTCTCACAATATTAGAACGTAGTACAAAGACATTGGGAAAAATACGGCATAGCTATGGACTGACTTTTTACTGAGTGGAAAACTACATAGAATTCAGAAGCAGATACTATTTTATATGATCATTTTTATTTTAACTAAAGTTGTTATTCTACAAAATAAAAATAAATGAGTAATTAACTCATGATTTTATTACAAATAGCAATCAAAAGAGAAAAAAAGAAAAATTAGAACTCCCACACAACCATTAAAAAACCTTCTCATTATATCATATATACAAATGCAGTAGTAATAACTGTAATAATGATTACAATACAATCTAAGAGACTGTGTATAAATTAAGACAGGAGAGATCTTAACTATTATTGTAAACCTAGAAACCATTAAATACATAGCTATATTTAAGTTTTCAGTATAAGATTTTATGGCGATAAAACCAAAATATTATTTTTTAAAAAACCATGTAATGATATTTCAATGATTAAAATCTTTAATTGATAAAATGAGCTCTAACAAGCGAGAAAAAAGAAATGAGTCAACAAAAAGTAAAAGATATGAATAGGCCACGTAAAAAAGATCAAATAACAAAGAAATATGTGAAAATAATCAATTTCACAGTAATATGAAATGCATATTCAATTAATAATAAATCACTTATCTTCAAACAGACTGAAAAAAAATTAAAACTCTTATCCCCAGTTGTAAGCATAGTTGTGGAGAAATAGATACTCCAAATACTGAAGATTATTGTAGGAATTGTTATAAGCAATTCAGACTCAAATGATGGAATAACTGTTAAAAGTAGTATATGTGTATATACATTTTAAAATCGTATTTTCTTAAAAATCATTATACATTTATATTTATTAATATTTATGTTTTATATCTATGATGCATGATTTAAAAATAAACCAAATGGTTAAGCAAAACTTTATTTACATATACATTCCATTGTGGATATACTGATTCGGTACTCAAAATTCATGCCACTGACTTTCTATTGTGTGTTCTCATTCTACAGTCTGGAAAGGTAAAAGCTACATCTTTCAGATTGTCTTGCTGAATCTAGATTCCTGGGTGTGGTTTAAGTTTGATCAAATACACTTGTATAAAATCTGGAAAGCTGAAGTGAGTCTTCTCATGATGCTATGAAAACTTTATCTCTGATTTCAAGTTTCAGCAGTTTTCATATATATGTATCGGTGTTTATTTTTGGCATTTATCCCACTTGACATTTTCTGAAGTTTTAGATATGTGTTTTAGTATCTGTCATTTTGAAAAATTACTGGCCATTGCCTCTCTGAGTCTTAGTGATGTGACAATCTCTGTGATTCTGCCTCACCTACAAATGTAGGAAAAAAATGTCTGGACTCTACTATGGATTCTTTACTCGTTTGAGAGATGAAGGATTTTCCTGTTCACCTCTCTTAGCTACAATGGGCTTTCACCAATATCCTAAGGGAAATAAGAGTTTGCTGCCCTTATCCTAGTGGCCAAAGCACCCTACCCCTCAGAGGGAAATAGAAAAGAGAAATATAGGTGAAGGGCTGGCAGAAAGACACTGCCAGGAAAGAGAAATGTAGAAAGAATTTCATACCTTTCTTTTGTCAGCAACAGTTCGCCCCTTTCCAGGCCTACGTGATAAGAATAGTTTCTTGGGAGTAATAATCTTCCCCCTAAACTTTCTTGCACACTCAGTGAAGTCCATGAAGAGACTTAAAGTTCAATATTTCCTTATGTCTTAAGCTTATAGCATTCTATATTTTCACACCAGCCCACATCTGGCCTTTAGCAGTTCATTGAATTTTTTTACTGAATTCTTCTTACTAACCTGTGTAACATCTAATGGTGTCTTCTCCAGGCAAGCAAATATTCATATTAGGTCTCGCTTCAAAAATGGCTGTCCTTCCATAGATGTCAGGCTAGATGATTGCCCTGACACATCAATTTTATCATAGAATAATAAAAAATATGAATTTGCATGCTGTCCACTGTTTTTGTTGCTGTGCATTGAAGCAGAAACCAGAAGCTATTCCACTGAATTAAAAAAAAAAAAGACCTATGCATAAGGATGTGTACTGCAGAATTCTTAGTTTTTTTTTAAAGAAAAGGTGCAGGCAGGAAGAGAGAGGAGGAAGAAACTTCCATTTATTTAATTTAGGTATTCATCTTGGCCTACTGCAGAATTCTTAGCAGTAACGTGTACTCTATATATAGATAGGGAGGGAATTTCTATAACTTATTGATGAGTGAGATAAGAAAGATCAAACAGTTGTGTATAATTCGATATATTTTATAAAACAATGACAAACCTGTGTCTATATATTTATATACTTATGCGTGATTAAATGAGCATGAAGAAATTAAATGGACATTGGTTGTTGCCATATTACCTGGTAAAAGGGGAAGGCTAATGCAGGTAGATGGGAAAGGGGAGAAGGGAGAGAAGAACAGAAAAATGGGAAAGTAAAAGAATGATACATTGACCTAAAAATTAACCATTCTAATCAAATGTTATACAAATAATATATAACATAACATATGTATGAAACATCTAATATCTGTGTAAATAATAAGACAAAATGTGCAAATGAAAGGTGATCAGAATAACATCGAATTTTTAAAATATTTCTCTAAAACTGGAAAAATGACATGATGGGAAGAATCAGGAATCTATCTACCCACATAAACAACAATTGAACTGGTAGAAACTATTCACCGTAACTATTTTGGAACTCTGGAGTCCATTGGGAGCTTGCACCTTCTAGGGGAAGTCATGTATGATAAAATGTGTTTAATTTCATCCAATTTCAACTTTTAGCAGAAACTAACCTCACTTTATCCACCAGCATAATGGCAGAAAGTTACACACTTGTATTTGAACAGCTTGCATGAATACTGGAGCCAGGGTAGGCAATAAGGAGCCTCCTCTTCTAATCAGAGAGGTGCAGAAACAGAAACTGGAAGCTATATTGTACCCTTCTCCTATTATTGCAAGTGTCTTCCCCTGATTGAAGCACTTCCAGCAGATTTACAAGGCTACCATCTCTTCTTCCCCTGCTTTTGCTTTTTCTTTTACTCCTCTTGGGAACCAGAAATAAAGACAAAAATTTTAAAGTGGAATATATATAGGGGAAATTAAGAAAATTAAAGACACTGTATATGCTTAGAGAAAGGCATAGGCTCAAAAAAAGACTCAAAATACCTTAGTTTATACATCAAGTTAACATTTGGCATGAAAATAGCCTACAACAACCAAAAATAAGAAGAAAAACAACAAACCCTGGGGGAATTGGGGACTTGATTCCTTGAGCACCATATTACTAGATTCAAATGTCCAATTTTCAACCAAAATTATCACATACGAAAAAATAGAAACAGGAAAGTATGACCTATTCAAAAGGGAAACAAACTGTCCTTTAGAAAAACAAGATGAAAACAACAGAAATAGACATTAAACAATTTTATTAAAGATGCTCAGAGAATTAAAGGAAGATAAGAAAATTAAGAAAACTATGTATGAGCAAAAAAGAAATATCAAAATATCAAAAACCTAAAAAGGAACCTAAACTAAATTATAGAGCTGAGAAATATAATCACTGAAAAGAAATATTCAGAAGAGGGTTTTGAGAAGGCAGAAGCATGAATCAGGATACACGATGATAGTACAATTGAAACTATTGAGTCAGAGTAACAGAAAGAACAGTAAGTTATAACAAATAAACAGAGCCCAAAGGACTTGGCAATCCATACTTACTGCGGGAGTCCCAGGAGGAGAGGAGTCAGAGAGAAAGGAACGGAGATCACTTGATAGAACGATGGTGCCAAAATTCCAGAATTTGTACACATCCAAGAAGCTCTGACAATGTCAGGTACGATGAACTCAAGATATTTCACACCAAGACACATATAATCAAACTGTTATAAGGCAAAGAAAAAATAAAATCTTAAGAATACCACATAAAAAAGTGATTTGCTACATACAAGAGATTATCAGTAAGACTATTTCAACATATTTCTCTTCACAAATTACAGAAGGCAAAAAACAATTAATAAATAAAATGCTGAAAGAAAAGAAACCTGCCAAGCAAGAATCTTATCCAGAAAAAACTGTCTTTTAAAATTAAGGGCAGAATTAAGTCATTTCCAAATAAAAAGCTGTGGGAGTTTGTTACTACTAGGTCTGTCCTGCAAGAAGTCCCTAGAAGGATCCCTAAAGATTAAGAGAATCCCAAAACTGTACATAAAAATAAAGACGATACTAAAGGTGAATACATGGGGAATTATAAAAAGTGGTATTGTTGTGGCACCATTTTATAATTCCAGTTTAAGTTTTGTTCATGATTTAAGAAAAGTAAGAACTAGTATTATTATAACTTTAGTTTGTAACTCGACATTTTGTTTCTGTATAATTTAAGAGAGTGCTGCATTAAGAAAACAATCATTAGATTATATTTTCAAACACAATGTATAAAGAAGTAATTTACTGACATCCAAAACTGAAAGGGGTGAAGAATATCTATCAGCAGTTTTGATCAGATATTGGAATAAAACAAGTATGAAATCAAATTAGAATGTTATATAGCTCTATAGGATATTAAATGCAATGCTCATTGTAATAATAATGAAAACAACTATAGAATATGCATAAAAGGAAATGAGAAGGGATTAAAACATTTTACTACAAAAACCCCAACTAAATACAAAAGAAACAATAATGTAAGGAAAGAGGGACCCGAAATCTGTAAGGCAAATGAAAAAAATACAAAATTTTAGAAGTTACTCATCAGTAATTACTTTAAATATAAATTAATTAGACTCTTCCAACAAAAGATAAACATTGGCAGAGAGAGTAGATTAGTTTAATTTTCATCTATAAGCCATTTACACGAGACACAGTTAAGTCCAAAGGTACATATAAAATGAAAGTGACAAAATGGGAAAAGATATACATGCAAATAATAATCAATATAGAGTAGGGATACATATACTAATATCAGACAAAATAACTTTAAAATAAAAAAGAGACAAAGAAGAAAAATACATACTAGTTAAAAAACCTCAATAGAGTAAGATAATAAATACCAATATTTATGTACCTAATAAAGACTATTAAAATACATAAAGCAAAATTGATAGAATTAAAGAAATAAGTATTTCTATAATAATTACTGAAGAATTTAATACCCAATTATGAATAACCAAATCGAGACAAGTAAGGAAAGAAAGTACATAAACAGAACAACAAAACGATTAGATCTAACAGGCATAGACATAACTTTCTACCCAAAAACAGCAGCATGTACATTCTTTTCAAGTGCACCTGGGACATTTTTTAGGAATAAACTTATTAGGTCACAAATTAAATCTCAATGGATAGACAGATAACATACTAAGAATGTCTTCCAACCTGAATGTGATAAATTTAGAATCAATAATAGAAGGAAAACAGAAAATTTCACAAATTTGTGGAAATCAAAAAATAAACAACCAATGGATCAAAGAATATATTACAAGGGAAATTAGAAAATACTTACATATAAATGAAAATAAAACAATATAAAAAATTATGGAACACAGTGAAAATAGTGCTAAAGGGTTAATGTATATTTTAAATGCTTCTATTAAAAAAAGATTATGATGCAATGCTTATTTAATAAATTTAAATTAAAACTCACAATTCAGTTGAAAATAAAAACTACTCAATACATAGATACCTCAAACCAATAGATCTTAAAAACCAAATCAAAAGATCTCAAATCAATAACCTAAATTTATAACTTAAGTAACTAGAAAAAGAGTAACAAATTAAACCCATTGAGAATAAAGAAAGAAAGGATAAATATTTGAGCAGAGATAAATGGAATAAAAAAAGAAAAATAGTAGAGAAAAAAGAACTAACCCAAAAGTTGGTTCTCTGAAAAGATCCACAAAATTGACAGATTAGATGAACTAAAAAAAGAAAGAAAATTCAAGGTACTAATATCAGAAATGAAGTGGGGACATTACTAATTCCATAAAATTAAAAACATTATAAGACCATACTATGAACAGCTGTATACAACAAATTGGATAACCTAAGTGAAATGGGCATTTTTGTAGACAAATACTACCAAGATGTAATCATGAAGAAATGGAAAATTTGAATGGGCCTATAACTATAACTAGCAAGGAGATTAAGTCAGTAATCAAAAATCTTCCAATGAAAAAATCCCTGGATATGGTGGCTTCACTAGTGAATTCTACCATTTAAAGAGGAACTAATACCAATTCTTATCAAACTTTTCCAAGAAATTTAAGAGAAGGGGACACTTCTGACCTCATTCCATAACATCAACATTACCATGAAACCAAAGCCAAACTTGCTACAAGAAATAAAAACTATGTAATAATGTACCTTTATACCTTGTGTATATTGATGCCAAAATCCTCAACAAAATACAAGTAAACTTAATTCAATAGTATATTAAAATGATTATATATATGACAAAGTCCATTTCAAGCACAGGAAAAGATGTTCAACACCATTAATAATTAGGGCAAGACAAGTAATAATAACCACAATGAGATACCATCTCACACCCAAGAGAATGAATGCTATCAAAAAACAAGAGGCAAAAGAAGGAAGGAAAGGAGGGAGAAAAAGAATGAGAAAGGAAAAAAGGAAAGACCAGTGCTGGTGAGAATGTGGAGAAACTTGAATCTTTGTGCAATATTGGTAGAAATGCAAAATAAAACAGCTACTATGAAAGGAGTATATAGAATTTCTTTTAAAACCTAAACATAGAATTATCATATATTCCCAAAAGAATTAAGAGCAGGGACTCATACCATTATCTGTTCACTCAGGCACACTGGAGCATTATATGAAACAGCAAAAAATATGGAAGTAACTCAGGTGTCCATCAATAGATGAATGGATAAACAAAACGTTATATATGCATATGGCATGCTCTGGTGGTGTAGCAAATAAGGCCACAGGATGCAGTCTACATATATTCTAAGAAACCAGGTTTGACACCTGGGCCTGGCAGGGAACAACCAAGATGAATGATTAAATAAAATAAATAAATATCCTTCTTCCTCCTCTCTTCTCACTCCTATCTGTTTACTTTTCATTCCTGCCTGCACCTTTTCTTTTCTTTTTTTTAAGTTGTATATGTATGTAATGGAACACTGTTCAGCTTTAAAAAAATACATTTTTGACACATGCTACAAAATGAATGAACTTTGAGGACACTGCTATATGAAACAGACCAGTCACAAGAAGACAAATATTGTATGGGTCCACTTGTATCAGATACTTAGAGTTGTCTACGTCATGGAAACAGACAGCAGCTTGGTGGTTTTCAGAGGGCAGGGAGGCAGAAATGAGTAGCTATTGTTTAATGGGCATAGAGTTTTAGTTTTGCAAGATGAGAAGTGTTCTGGAGATGTGTGGTGGTGATACCTGAACAACATAATGTACTTGATATCACTGAACAGTAGACTTTAAAACGGCAAAGATTATAAATTTTATGTTACAGGCAATTTAACACTAAAAATATTAAAAAGAAACATACTTTTGATTTGCAAAGAAAAATTAGGCTGCATTTTCTCTGGGAATAATTTGGGCAGTGAGGCGTTAAGAGAGGAAATCTCAGTCTCATACATTAAGTCCCTCAGACTGTGAAATCATTACTTACCCCTCCAGGTCTTGGTTTATCCAAACTTAAACTCTACAAATCAGATTTATTTACAAGATTAAATTAGAATATGAATGAAAATTCTAAAAAGTGTCTGCCTAGAGAGCATAAAGTAGTATTTTCATACCTAATAAAACTTCAGTTTCCTATATTTAAACATAACTCTCATTTAAAAATTTCCGCCAAATTGTGAAGATGGTTTTAAAAGGTTAGGCATAGTTTTGTCATCTTCTGAAGTCTTCAGAAGCAGAAGAAACTACATAACTTCTAAAATAAAAAAAGAGTCCCCTGAGACAAGTTCTGGGCTACCTCAAATTTTCAAATTTGTTCAACACATCATATGCCAACTCATCTTCAAACAGCACTGTTGTGAGATTAAAGAGTTAAGAACATCATAGGGTATGGTTAACCTGAGTTTGTTATTAATAGTTGGTCACATGGCCTTTGGCAGGCCAAGTGGTAACACTGGCTTCCAGGAGAGAGGATGTTTTGGAAAATGATAATGTATGTGACTATCTGTTCCAGTCCACCCTGTTGGCAGAGCCTTCCATCCTACTGTCTGCTTCCTTTGGTTTGGTTTTAACCTATTTTTTAGTATTGTTAGTTCAAGTTCTTTCTTGGACTCTGGGAATGGAGTTTTATTCTTTGCTTGGGATCATTTGAGATTTTATTGCAAAACCTCAAACCATATTAAATTTGATTGTTCTGAAATATGCCACTGACTTTGAGTTCCAGGGATAAGTCTAAATATTGCCTCTTGATCCAAAATTTTCTTTAAAGGAAGTAGACAATTTTTATACCTCCAAATTACCAGACCCAAGTGAGCAGATTGTTAGGAAGGGGCTGCTGTTCAGAGTTCCTTTTATAATTCTAAGATTTCTGTTCAATACCATCTTTGAGTATAACCTATTCAATAATCAAGAAAATGGAATCTAGGGCTATAGGGTAAAACTTATTAATAACCATTATTTAATAATTTTCACTTTAGTCTTGCTAAAGTCCATCAGCTATATGAAGGAGACGCCATGAGACCAATATTTGACTGATCATTTATCAACTTTCACTCACCAACTAAATGACAACCTGTATTACTTTCATTAGCATGACAGAATAAGCAAGGCACATCATACTCTATCACCTGGAGTTAAAAATCAGGGTCCTGAAGCAATTTCCTTCCCTATTAGTGTGATCTAGCTTCATTGTTTAAAAGGTTATATGTTAGTAATGACAAGTTATTTCAGTCATCTTGAGACAACATAAGCATATTGTGGTCACCTCTAGTGTGACAAGGCCTAAGTGGGATTGAGCATAATGGACCAGGCAGGTACTATCACACTCTGGCGAGATTCGTTACCTCCATGGAACTTCATGTTCTTTTACTGTGATAGTACCTATCATTCAAGGTCATCAAGAAAAGTAGGAATAATAAATGTGACGTATGTGTTAGCGTGGGATATCTCAGTGTAAGACAGAGACTGACACACACATATGGTTGTTCCTGATGAATCAGTGTGAAAGGACCCCAACAAACAAGTTGAAGGAAAGGACCATAGTGTCCTAAACAATATTCTTAAAAGAGGTTTAGGAACACTGAACTTGATGTAGTAAGGCAGGCTCAGACACTACTATTATATAAGTCACTGAAATAGTGTTTTATCTGGTTCCCATACTGGACTGAAATCGAAGAACGTCACTGATAAAAAAAATGCAAAATAGGTTCTAAATAATAGAAAATAAAGGTTGGCAGATATTTCTAGAAGGTAGTGCATTCCATTCTGAAATGCATGAGTGCATTGTATCTTCCAGACAAGTACAGCACACATATGAATTAGTCAATTTTTGTGTGATCCTGAGGCACTCTAAGGACTCCTAAATTGCCTTCACAGAATTTGGATCAGAGTAGGTCTTATGTCAGAGAGACAAGGGCATTAATGAAATGTGGGTTATCACCATTTAATCTGCTCTCATTTGTACCCATTAATTGAAAACCTGGAATAAGTTTTATTATATATATAATAATATGGATAGTTCCTTGAACATATCTAAGGGTATGGACAGAGTCCTTAAATGTGTTAATGCAGATAAATTATTAACCTCTGGGATATGTTAGATCATAGATTAAGCAGGGACTAAAGGACCAAGAGACACCTAATATTTGTTAAACGCTAATACATAAGACATATTAAGCCATCAATATTCATGAGACCTCATACTGTTCACCTATTATTGACACCCATTCTGGCATCACTGATAAGGCCAAAAATATGTGGAGATGCTCATCAGGCTAATTAGTGAAAAACAGCTATTGCCAATGTTTGTCCTTGTGTCTCTGGCAAAGCATTTCTGTGTATAGATAACTGGAAACTATCCACCTCTAAACCCACTTACTCGACCTTAACTCTGGTCTCCATAACCCCAAAATCAGTAAAAAAATTAATGAAGCAAAGGGAGGGGCAAGCCATATAAATATTGCTTAAAAACATATTTAGTTAGTGTGGTCCTTTGGCCTTGTTTGCAAGTTATAATTAATGTGTCAATCTACCATTTCTCCCCTCTTGCTGTGTATTTTTTATTGATTTAATAAGATGAGTGACTCAGCATCTTAACTGAGTCAATGAGCCTCTCTAGATTCCTTGATCTACAGTGTACATGAAGATTAACATTGCATCAAGGTGATTTTCCTTCTGACAAGTTTCCTAATATGCTTATGTATTTATAAAGAGGAATTTAACTCATAAATTGGAGAATTACCTACAAGCAACAAAAATCACAGGTAATTCTGAGGTGGTATATTTTTATGTAAAGAAGGACAATATGTATGAATTGGCAAGGTGGGATTAGATATGCTTGTTTCCATATACACTGCTGGTCTATGTGGCATAAGGGCACGGGAAAACACTTGACAATTATATGGGGTTCTTGTATGGATTTTAGAAAGGGTCCAAATACTCCTCATTTCCCCCTTAGTACAATGCAAACATTATTTAAATGTAATATAATAGCCTATAACAATTAACTGGCATTAGAATAGGTCATAAAGCTGAAAATTATTATACATTTTTAAATGAGTTCATCTCATCTTCTTGAATTTATTATATTTGCATTCTCACTTTGGTAGTCTTATCACTAATCAATAAAATAATTCATTTGATTTTTTAAATTGAGGCGAAATTCAGATTTAAAAGTAATCACTTTTAAACATGTTCAATCTAATGGAATAAATTCAGTCATAGTCACAATGTTGTGTAACCACCATCACTATACAGTCCCAAAACATCTTATTATCCCAAAAGAAAACTCCACACCTATTCATCAGTCACTCCTCGTCTCTCCTTCCCAGTCCCTAGGAACTATCTGCTTCCTGTCTCTATGGATTTACCCATTTTGGATATTTTGTGTAAAAGGAATAAAAATATGACACATTTGTGACTGACTTATTTCACTTAGCATCATACTTTTCAGTTTCATTCACATTATAACATATATCTATATTTCATTAATTTTTATGACAAAATAATGTTCTACTGTAATATATGGTACAATTTATTTACCCATTCATCCATTGCTGGATATTTGCATTATTTCCATTTTTTGATCATTTTGAATAGTGCTATGAACATTTAGACACAAATTTTTGACTGAGTACCTATTTTCAGCTTTGGTGGTGTATACATCAGGGAGAATAGTTGTGAAATCTTTTATTAATTATATGTCTAACTTTTTCAGAAATCACTAAACTTTTCCACCATGACTTTATCCTCTACATTTCCACTAACAAT
Source organism: Solenodon paradoxus (assembly GCA_004363575.1). Taxonomy (NCBI): domain Eukaryota; kingdom Metazoa; phylum Chordata; class Mammalia; order Eulipotyphla; family Solenodontidae; genus Solenodon; species Solenodon paradoxus. The sequence goes on along the minus strand of RJWH01001595.1, from coordinate 103,952 downwards.
GTACAGGGTCTCATTTTCTCCTTGTCCTCGTCAACACTTATTTTCTCTTTTCTGGATTATTTACTGTTATCCTAGTGGATTTGAAGATTTCATTGTGGTTTTGATTTGCATTTCCCTCAGGACTAATGATGTTGAACACCTTTTCATGTGGTAGTTGTCCATCTGTATAACTTTTTTCTAGAAATGAGATTTCAAGTCATTTTTGTTTTTAAATTGGATTTCTTACACTTTTGTTGTTGAGGTAATGAAACTGTCTGTACTTTGGAAACTACACCCTTATCTGATATACGTTTGTAGGTATTTTCTTCCATTCTGTAGGTTGTATTTTCACTTTCTTGTTGTTTGTTGATTTACACACTTTTTTTTAATTTTTAAAAGTCAATGAATCTGTTTCTTTACCATATTCTTATGCTATTGATGTCATTGTAAGAATCCATTGCCAAATCCAAGGTTTTGAAACAAGATTTATTGGTATTTTTTCTTAAAAATTTTAGTTTTATCACTTATATTTAACACTTATATATTAAGTTGTTATACAACTTCTATTTAGGTTGTTTTCTGGATACTCAATTCTATTCTACTGGTCTGTATGGCCTTCTATATAACAGAACCACATTCTCTTGATTACTGCAACTTTGTACTAAGTTTTGAAATTGTGAGTTAATCATTCTTTCTTTTGCTCTTCTCTTTAATATTGCCTTTATTATTGAGGACTCTTTGAAATTACATATTAATTTGAAGAGCATCTTTTCCAGTAAAAAAAAATCCTGGTATTTTGAGAGAAGTTACAGTGAATTTATAGCTGGATTTGGCTATCATTGCCATCCAACAATATTAAATTGTCCATGAACAAGTGATGCTTTTTCATTATGTTTTTCCAATATTTGTATATTAATATCAGCAAGGTAGTTGTAGGTTTTCAATGTACAAGTCTTTTAGTTCCTTGGTTAAATTTACTCCTAGGAATGGATTATCTTGGATGCTATTAACTGTATTCTTAAATTTCTTTTTCAAAGTGCTCATCGCTGGTTTATAGAAATATAACTGATGTATGTGGCCATATTTTCTGAAATTTTACTGAATTATTTAATTAGCTCTAGATTATTTTTGTTTGTGTATATGTATTCTTTTGGGATTTTCTTTATAGGATCATATCATCTGCAAATACAGTTTTACTTTTACTTTTCCAATTTGGATGAATTTTCTTTTTCTTGTCCATTATTTTTTCAGGCTAGAATTTCTAGTATAATGTGATGAAAGTGGGCATCCCTGTTGTTCTTGATTTGGGTATACATTTTTCAGTCTTTACCACTGAGTATTATGTCAGCGCTAGGTTTTTCTTTAAATGCTCTTTATTACGGTGAGAACTTTTCCTTTCATTCTGAGTTTTCTGAGTTGTATCTTTACTTTTAATCATAAAAGGTGTTAGTATCAAATATTTTTCTGTATCAATTGATATGATCATGTATATGCTTTTCTTTGCTATACTATATAATATATATTACACCAATCAATTTCATAATTGATTTTATTTAAATACTTTGGCATTCTTGGGGTAAATCCCTCTTGGCCCTGGTCTGTTTAATATTTTATTGAATTAAGTTTATTAGCTGCTATATAGTTTAAGAAATGTATTTGATTCTGGCATCTACATTCAAAAGGACAGTTGGTTTGCAGTTGGGCATTCGTGCACGTATGCATGTTTATATGCATATGTGTATGTATGTGTTTGTGTGTGATGTCTTCCTCTGATTTGAGTCTTATAAAAAATGTTGGCCTAAAAGAAAAAATTAGGAAGTGATCCTTTCATTTCTAATTTTTTAAAAGAGTTTGAGAAGAACTGGTGTTTCTCTTTAAATGTTTGACAGAATTCACCAGTGAAGCCATCAGTTCTAGAGATTTTCTCTGTTGGAAAATCTGATTGCTCATCAATAACACTAGTTATTGATCCGTTCAAATTTTCCTTTTTTTCTTATTGAATTGGTTCTGGTAATTGTATATTTTTATTCATTATTTCTGTTCATTTCTGAAAGAGGGATATGGAGATTCCACCTAATACTATGGATCTATTTCTCCTTTTAATTCTGTCAATTTGCTTTCTATAATTTATGGCTCTATTTTTTTTGCTGCATATATGTTAGTAATTATTATGTCTTATTGATGAATTGACCTTTTTATCAATAGATGATATCCTCAATTTCCTCTTATAACAATATTTGACAAGCTATATTTTTATATCTGATATTAACAATGCTACTCCAGCTTTCTTTTGGGTACTATCTGTATGGAATATATTTATACATCTTCGCATTTTCATTTTCCTTGTGTCTTTGAATCTAAAGTGAATCTCTTATAGATGGCACATAGTTGAATCTCCAATCACAAGATGATATTTTATCAATATCTATCTTTAAATTGGTGAATTTGATCTACTTATATTTTCAATGATTATTCATGCCATTGCTATTTTGTTGGAAGTGTCATCTTTTTTTGTCACTCAAATCTTCTAATACCATCCTAATTTCTATTATATGTTTTACTAGTGCATCATTTTGATTCTCTTCTATTTTTCTTTTTGGCATATTTTTAGTTTTTTGTTTTGTTTTCCAGGTAACACCAGGGATTACAACTAACATCCTAAACGATTTGATGGTGGCCTTTAGCTCTTTGATCATATTTAATGCAGAGAATTTAAAAATTTTGTCTAGTAAACTCAAAGTCTGAACTTTCACAAGGATGGTTTCTGTCAACTTCTCTTTCTTCTGTGACTTCTGGAACATACTTTCCTGTTTCTTTATATGTCTTGTAAATTTTTGTTTAATATTGGAATTTTTATTATTTTATGTGATAATTCTGGAAATCAGATTCCCTTCTCTACCACACTATCATTGTGGCTTGTTAATAGCCAAGGTCATCTACTTTTATAAATAACATTTTCAAACTATCTTTGCAAACATGATTTTTTTTGTCATGTTTCATCACTGAAGTCTCTGATACATTCACTCAAGGGTCAATAGGTAACTTGAAAGATTTCCTTAAATATCAAAATTTAGTACATTCTCTATTAAGCACTCCCTTTGGCTGATTTTTGACTAAGTTTTTTTTACTAAGTTCAAGCATTCTATAAAAGTTGATTCTGGCAGTTTTTTCTAGCTTAATGGTAGCTTCAGTGGAAGGATCAAATATTGAAGAACAACCTTGGTCATTTTCCGTGATAAGTGAAAATATTTATTTTTAAAATCACTAAATAAAGTACCCATTTACACCTATTTGAATTCAAGTGGGTTTATTTGGTTACCTTACCTCAACCCCTCACCTGATATCATAATGTCCTGACTCCTGAAACAGCTTATCTTCATATTTTTAAATTAAAATTACAGATACTTAATTGCGGTTACAAGTTTAACTATATAACTCTCCTTCAACTTGATGACAAATGCTTTGTTTTAAAGTTTGGATTTATTGCCTTGTCACAAATTACTTTGTAAATCCAAAGTTAATTATCTGTTCATATACTCAACAATAATTGACAGAAACAAAGCACTATAAAGTACATTCAAGAATAGTCAGTACTTTGGGAAGTATTGTTCTATGCTGCCTTTCATGATACGTTGCCTTTAAATTTATTTTCCTTTCCTTCAGGCAATGCTTTCTTCATTAGAAATTTTATTCATAATAACAATAGAACATTATGAATCATACATCAAGAATTATGCTAGATGGTAACAGGTTTGACTATAATGGCTCAAACACACAAGGGTCTATATTTACATTTTCTCTTGTGTAATGAGAAGTTTATTTTAACATGCCTTGCAGATGTTTGATGGCATGATTTAGAAACAAAGATTTTAGAATTCAGGGCTCTGCTCTTCTTTTGGTATTTCTTTCATGGTCCAAGAGGGTTTTTAGAGCTGTAGTTACCAGGTCTTTATTCCATGAAGGGAAAAGGAGAAAGAGGCGAAATAAAAGCAGCCCAACCACAAGAGCCCTTCTGAAGACCTTTCCTGTAAGTCACATGTAATAACTTTCATATACAGATTGCCAACCATATGTATAAGAAAGGTTTGCAAATGTAGTTTTCCTTCAGATGAGAGCATTACCACATATAATAACTTAGAATTTCTACTGCTAAAAAAGAAGGTGAGAATGAATACTGGCAGGGCAACTGGGATATAATTTGTTTTTAATATTTATACACCATGTATTGTGTACCAGACCACTGTTTAAATGCTATCTATCTGGATATCCCCAACTTACTAAATATTAGAGCCAGAATTAGAACCTGACTATTCTCCAGGTCTCATTTTCTAAACCACTCTGCTATATTGCTTCTTGTTAAATAGAAACAGATCCCAAATGTACTCATCCATTTTTTGCCTCTTTCACAATCATCATTGACATTTCAAGGTCACTTTATATTTAATAACATTAAAATTATGTCTTTATAGATATCTCCTTAACGTCTTCCTACATACATTTGCAATCTCTACTACTTTTTCCTATAATATCAAGGATTACTGCTCATAATGACTGCAAGCAACAGGAAACTCATTTTAATGAAAAAATGTGCACAGAGTTGCAGTTCATTAGTTCATTATTAACTATCTCGTTTATAATTTCATCTCTAACATCTATCCCAGTATTTTATCACAACAGCCTCCTCTGGGTATCCTTGCCTCCCTTTCCTGCTACTGATGTTTAAAGCAGTCTGATATATACAGATTAATTATACAGGGAAGACAGAGAATGAATGTCATTCTGAAGTGAAAGAATTTAAATTTCCAAGCATTTTGAAAACCAACCACATGAAATGGTTCTTCACTGATCGGTCCAGAGTCTTTGGGTTTAAATTCAATATTTTAAACTAGCTCAACATCTTTACAACTTAATTATCATTAATTTCCCCATAATAAGTATATGTACAGTCACCTAGGCATTCTAGCAAAAGCAAAAAAGTAGAAAGGAATAATAAAACCCACCTTTGTCTGGCAACTGTTCTGTCCATCAAGTTATTTCCCAATATTTTCAAGTTTACCACCTCAGCTCCCAGCAAAATAATTTTGATAGCTATAACTATAAATCAGAAGACAGTCATTTGATATTCATGGAAAAGCTGTTAACAATACAAAGCAGTATGAACCTTCTATAAGGGAAAATTTCTTTTTTATGCAAAAAAAGTTTTATTGTGAAAAAAAGATTCATTGCAAGAAAAAGGAGTGAGTCTATTAAAAAGAAAGTACATTCTTTCTCCCCACTTCCCTACCTCTCACCAACTGTTTAAGGAATGAGGCATGGGCAGAATTTAACAGAATCTGACTTCAGTAGATGGGCAAGATAGGCTCCCCTGAGTGGGTTTAACCACAGGAATATTTAAAGTATAGTACATCCTCAAAGAGGAGGATGGGCTGAATACGGGCAGGTACAACAGGTGAAAAATAGATAGCACATCCTCAGAGTGAGGGACAAGGCTACCCTGAGTGACTTCAGGTGGAAAATTTTCATTTTCTCTCAGGTCTTACAAGTAAATACAATATGTGCATGTATTGCTTAAATTTAAAACAAGCTATTTTAATTATCTATTGATACATACCAAAGAACTCCCAACATTTTGTGGGTTAAGAACAATTATTCATCCAATAATTAGGGTTCTGCAGTCATGAATCCTTTTGATTTCCACGGAATTTTGACAAGGACAGTTCAGTTAGAGCTTAACTCACACAAATTTAGCTGGAATGACTGAAAGAGTAAGCTGGTTGGCAATTACTCTACAATCGCTCTTTCTTCGGTGTCTTTCTCCATCCACATGACTTCTCTCTCTAATAGTTTATTGGCTTTTTTTTTTTAATGGTATCTGGTACCCAAAAAGATAAAAAGGAACACTGTGAAGATCCTTAAGGCCTAAAATACAAAATAATTTCTGCTGCACTTGACTGATAAAAGCAAGTCAAAGGGACAGTCTAAATTTAAGAAAGGAGAGATACACCCATCTCATAGGAGAAGGGAAATTCATACCGTGGGATGAAAGTATTTATTGACAGCAACTTTGCCGACAATCTCCACACAAGAATCTGCCTCAAAAGTGGCTCCTAATAAAATAATGTATAATAACCATTATCATTGTTCTTTTTTTCTGGTTACCTTTCGATCTGACTGCAAAAGTACATCCCACTCCATGTTTCTCAAAATTCTAAATATGTAAAACTTTAGTTAACATTAAATCTAGTGGAAAAAATTCTGTAATAAGTTATGGTTTGTAGTGGATTGAATGATGGCTCTTAAAATTATGTATAAAAGTTCTAACCCCCAGAACTCAAACATGTGACTTTATTTGGAAAAGGGGTCTTTGAAAATGTAACTAAGTAAAGACTGAGATCATTCTGGATAACTGGGTGGGTTATAAAGCTGATAACAAGTGTTCTTATAAGAAGAGAAGACTAAGAAATAGAAGACTCCTAAATGAAGATGGAAGCAGAAGATTGAAATTATACTGCCAACAGCCGAGGAATGCCTAGAATCTCCAGAAGATAAAGAGAAAAGCAAGGATTCTCCCTCAGAGCCTTGAGGGAGTGTGGTGTTGCTGACTCATTGATTTCAGGCATTTGGCCTTTATGAGAGTAAGAAAATAAATTTCTGCTCTCTTAAGTCACGTACTTTGCTGGTACTCTTAGGAAACTGATACATAGTTCATCAAACTCTTCTTGAAAATAGTTTAAAATTCATGATTCATCTGATTTCTGAAGATTTTCATGTTGCAGAAGAGAATGAAAGGACTAAAGGAAACTCTGTTTATTCTAAACTTAAAAAGAATTATCTTAACAAATTTTATACCTTTATTCCTAAAATGTGCATATTTCTTAATTGGCTTTGTATTCTCACATAGAGTATACAAATCATCTTCTAATTTAAGTTCACTGGAGATTTTGATCAAGCTATACTCTCACAATCTTTTATTTCCATAGAGCATCACCATGGTCTCAGATACTTAATGGCAAGATATCTACAGAAAGAAAAATATTTATTAATTACCATGGCTTACCTAAGTGGTTCTCAAAGAAAGCCACCCTTACTAGCAGCATCTGAAAGTCTTGGGAATGTGTTAGAAATGAAAATTCTTGAATCCCATCCCTGACCCGCTGAATCAGAAACAGCAATCTGTACTTGAATAAGCTCTACATGCAATTCTAATGCCACTAACACTTGAAAACTGCTGGAGATTCTACTAGATGCTAAATATGTCTATTATGCCTTTTTTGAAATTAGAGAAAAAAACACAGTATGAGATCAAACACCCATCACATTCACTGGACCCACTGTGAGATGAACCTGAGCTAAAATTCCACTGGTCACTTAACCTCCATAAGCTCCTATTCTCATTGGTGGACCACAGTGACATGCTGTCCCCCTGTATTTGTGTCAATTCAAAGACAGTACCCAGTATGCCTGAAAGATGTGAATATTTCCTTTTCCCCAGTGCACCATCAACCTGGGATGTGGTGTTGTATTAGAAACCGAGTGTTGGTCTCTGCTGCTGGCCAACTGGACACTCGGTTGTAGTAACCAGGTCTGCCTTAGTGAACGGAAGTCCATGTTACTTCCCCTGAATACAGACTTGAAATCTTTGTGATATCACTATCTAGTAGTTAATTACATTTCTTTTGGTTATGCTGAATATTTTTTTTCAAATTGACTTTTCCAGATTCCTTTCCCTTTTTAATCTGCCTCATCCAGCAAGTGTTTTCACTAAGATGGCTGCTGTTCAACATCTGGTTCTAAAAGGAAACTACAAAAATCCATTAAAACACATTTGCTTGATTCCTGTGGGTTTTTGGGTGGGGAATAAATTTAAACTCTGTGTGAACCTAATGAAGATAAAATAAGCAATGACAGAAGAATGAAGCATTAGGTTGCAACTGTAGAAAACCAGAACTGTTAAGATTTGTGCCCTGAGTTCTTTTTCTATAACTATACTATTCAGTCAAAAAAAATGGTCATATACAACCTATTTTACACTACATAAGTACATATATACACATATTATGTATATATATATATATATATAGTTATTATCTCATGAATATCCTGTATGCATCATTGAATTTTTCTTTTTGGTATATTAGAGGAGATCTATGTAATTATAAATAGACCTAATGCCTAATTTACAAAATAATTATTTCTCTCCACCTCTTTCTACCTCTCCCAACTTCCCTACCTCTCACCCACTGTTTAAGGAATGAGGCATGGGCAGAATTTAACAGAATCTGAACTTCAATAGAAGTGTGACAACTTTACCAAAAAGGCTGCAGAATATTCTACTAATGTTTTGAATTACAGAATTTTGTCACTCTAGCCATACTTAGGTTCTCGGTCTCACTGTTCTGCCTCTAAAGACATGCCAATATACAGGGAGAAATGTTTATACGGTCTAGTCTCAATATCACAAAGCAGGGCAAGATGGGTGAATCTGGAGTGGAGAGATGAAAAAAATTGATAACTGGCATAATTTAGCCTACTCCTTTTTGCCTCTGCACCTTTTACAAAAAAACAAACAAAAAACAAAAAAACAAAACTTTATTTTTAGAGCCACCTAACACCTAATACATAAGGACAAATAGGGAAAGAGTGGGGGAATAATTATGTTTATAGATAACTGTCAGTGCAAATTAATAGCATCTAATTTCATTTGAGCCTTAGATACCCAGAAATACTGTCATATTTATGATCATCTCTTCCCGATTCTTCAAAAATATTCATTTATAACTTATTTCCTCTTGTCCTGACACTCAGCCTTAACCATTATTCTTAGTGATTTTATGGTTTATTTTATGGGGAATTAAAGGCATCTTCAGAATATAACTCATGCATCTTTTTGTGCTTTCTAGACACATATTTGTATCTTAGCAAATCCCACTCCTTCCTCACAATCATAATGGGGTAAATGAATTCTTGCTTTATGTTTATTCCACTGTCTATTCTCTGGAACCTTTCCTTTGATATCTCCATGGACCAAGTTTATCCATTTTATCTTTGTTTACTTTTCCTTAATTATAGTATTTATAAAACTGTGGTACTTGGGCAAGTTAAAAACACAAATTCCAGCACCCTGCCTTGCCTACTAAATCAGCAGCTCTGTAAGGCAGAACTCAGGGTGCTCCTTCATCTGGGTGTCCTTGGTGACACTTAAGTGCACTGTCTTTGGAGACTAGTGATATATTGTCATAGGTGCCTGCTTACAACTTCCACTCTTCAAAAATAAAGAACTTTCAACTCTTGTTCCCTCTGACTTTATTCCAACTTTCTTTGCCACTTCACAAGGAAGTTATTTGAAAGCACTATTCATAGTGGATTGTAGAGTAGACAAAGAATCATTGTCTGGCTTTTAACGCAAGACACTAAATAGTTTCTGCCAGGTCATCATGACTTCTTTGTGCTAAATTCAAAACATTTTTTAAACTTTTCAATTCTTCTGTAACTATATTTCTGCAATGTTTGACACTAATCATTTCTTTCCCTTACTTTTATTTTTCTTACTTTTGATTTTTTTATCCCGTCCTTTATTCTTATTGCTCAGTCTTATCTACCTGTCTCTTAAATTTTGATGTAAGCATGATACTACATCTGACAGTATCTTCTTTTCCTACACACTTTCTAAGTAAGCTCTTGAAACTCTTAATATAAGCCAAGATCTTTCTTCTAAAACTTCAGACCCACATTAAATCCAAGTACATAACAAACTGTTTTAGCAAGATATTCCACAACAGTTTTAGTGAGATGCTAAACTCAGTGAGTTCAGTTTCAGACCTGATTCTTTCCATTGGAGCACCAATTATTCTTCCTTCACTTTGTTAATAATAATATAAACCTTCCAGATGTTAAAGTAATCATTAATCCCTTCTTTTCCCTCAGCATACATCCAAGAGTCACATCAAGCTGCAAATGTCTCTTTTATCTACTTCTTTTTTCCACTGCCATAATTCAGTTTAGACCATGTGTATTATGCAAAGGCCAACGAAATTTTCTTCACCCCAAGCTCATGCCTTTTGTAATACTCTTTTGCATATTGTCAATAAAGTTTTATTCTAAATATTAAATTTGATTATGTCAAATCCCTATTAAACATAATCTATTTCCATATGTCAGCAATAAATGGAAGATGAAATTTTTGAATACATACAATATTAAATATAATAAAAAATCAAACATTAAAAAATCAATATTCTGAATAATGTATAATATCTCTACTGAGAAAAGCTATGAAAAGAAAGCTAGAAAAAACAGGTAAGACCCAGAGGGTATATAATATTAATGGATTAGAAAGCTTAATACTTTATAATTTATCATTTCTCTGAATTGATTTATATGTAATCCCAATCAATACACATAAATTATTTATGAAATCGAGTCTTTAAAATGTATGAAAACGCAAAAATTCAGAATAGTGAATGCAATCCTGAAAAACACATTAAATGAACTGCTCTACATTTACTCAAGACTTGTAAAACTACAGTGAAGTGTTAGTCAAAGGACAGATAGGTGTAGAAAGACTGTTTAGAATTTGAATCATTTTTATTTTTTGTCATTCTTGGTATTGATAACTGCTACCTTTTCTCCTCTTATTTTCTTGACCATTCTTGCTCAACTAATTCAAGTACACATTCAAGTAATTCTATCTTTTTAAAGAGCTAAGTTTTGTGTTTTTTAGTGTACATTTATTTTCTAATTAATTGAAGCTAAGTTTAATTTGGTTATTTTCTATATTCTTGAGAGATACTTAAGAGCTTGCTTTTAGCTATACATTTTCCTCTAAACTGTTTTATCTATATTCCACAAATACTGATATTTCATTTAGTTCCAAATGTCCAATTCAATTTAGATTTCTTCTTTTATTCAAATGCTATTTAGAAGCATGTTAAATTTCTCAACATTTGGAGATTCTACAATTGCCTTTTGCTACTGATTTCTAAATTGTAACAGAGGAACCTGCTCTTTAAATCCTTTTTAAATTGTTGGGAATACTTTTTACAGCCCAGAACATAACCAATTTTGGTAATCATTCCATATGCTCCTGAAAAGAAGGTACATACTACCTTTGCTGGGAGCAGTGTTCTACCTATGACAATGACTCAATATGTTTTAGCATGTTTTCAGATATGTATATGAGCACTTTTTTAAAGATTAGACAAATCCAGTGTTTAGACCAATTGAGGGAGTTGTTTTTAAGTTTACAATTACAATTACAAATTTGCCTTTTCTCCTTAAAATTTTGTCAGTTTTTGATTCTGAAGCTTTATGTTACTAGATATATACAAAATTTTAATTGTTTTCTTTCTGGTAGAGAGAAAAGCTGTTTAGCATAATGGAATGTCCCACTTTGACTGTAGTAATATATCTTATCCTAAAGTCAGTTTTGCCTAATATTAGTATACCTATACATGGAATATCTTTTCCATTTCATTGAAATCTTATGTCCTTACATTAAAAATTTTCTTGTAAGTACCATAATTCTTATTCAGTCTTAAAATTATTGTCTTTTAACTTGAATACAGAGCCCATTTATAATGTAATTACTGACATTATTAATTTTATATCTACCACCTGACTATTTGTTTTCTATGTGTACCACTTGTTCAGTGGTGCATTATCAAGTGTTTTATTATTCTAACTTTGCTGCTATTAAATTTTTATATCTATATTCACACATACAATACACATATAATTCCAGTTATAGATACATAAAACATATATATTACTCTCTATATATCTATATATACATATATTATATATACCAATTTAAGAAATTATGATATGCATTCCTTGCACTCTTGATTTATATCACCCCAATAAGGAAAAGAAAATTTTTAAAATTTTTCACCTACCCCCAACCTTTTCTCACAGTTGTTGCTGTTATGCATTTAGTTCCACATGTAAGTTAACATCACAACACATTTCATTTCTACAGTCAATATAATTTTATATTTATATATATATTAAACAATATCAGTGATAACTTTTCTTTCCAGCATTCCTGTGTTTGGAATCATTTTCTATCTCTCTGAAGAACTCCCTGTGGTATCTACTGTAATAGTTCCCAATGGCAAATCATCTCTGCTTCTGATTGTCAAAAAATATCTTTATTTCAGTTTCAATTCTGAGGTATATTTTCACTTGAGAATTTGAAACTGACAATTATTTTCTTTCATTAAAAAAGATGTTACCATGTTATCTTCTGAATTCCCTCATTATTAAGGAATTAGCTGTCCATCTTAATATTACTGTCTTGAAGGTAATATATATTTTTTCTTTGTGTACTTTTAATATTTTATTTTTTATTTTACTTTTAACACTTGATTCTGTGTTCTCATGGTATTTCCCCTGTTTGGATTTTATACACTTTTTAAATCTATTATTTATTATCATTGATCAAAATTAGAAAATTCATGAAAGAATACATTTTCAAATATTGCTTCTTCACCATTCTGAAACTCCTTATTTTTTGGAACTCTAATTCCTTATATGATAGACCTTCACTGGAATATCTTTTAAAAGACGTGCTTCCGGAAGAAATAAACACAACTTAAAGGAAGAACTGGGAATCAAGAAATAGTGACACATAAAGGAACTGACAAACATCAGCATAAATATAAACAAAAATGTATTACACAATATATCATTTTAATTATCATTTACAATTTATGTGGAGTATAAAAGTATGTTGGAATTGAAATATGGAAATAACAATGTGGTAGATGTGAAGGAAGTGACAGGTATTTAGTATTCTAAAAAGTTTTACTTTAAATGTGATAAAGATATTAACACAAATATTTTCAAACTTACATGTGTGCATTGAAAATTAAGACTATTCAAAGGGGAGAAATAGAATAAAAATTATAAATATTATTTGAGCAATAGGATTTTTAAATAAATCTTAATATAGTAATGACTTTAAAGGAGTTGAAAATGTTACATAGGGAAAAACAGAATAAACAAATATCACAAAACACTGCTGCAAAAACATATAATAAACATATCAGTTTAATTAAATCTGCCAGTTAAATAAAAATTAAGGTTATTAAATAACAACAATATTAAACAACACAGTGACATTTTATTTCAATTATAATGCAAAAAATGTGCATGTATAAATATTATAAGTGGATGGTAAAATATATATTACACATCAGAAACCAAAATGTGGTATTCTAAAGGAGTCAGAAACATTTTTCTGTGAGACCAGATGATACATATTTAGTGTTATGTGCTATAGCTACTGAACTCTGTCACTGTAGTAACAAAACAATCATAGACAATATGTAAACAAATAAGCATACATATATTTTAATAAATTTTATTCACAAAAAGGATGGCTGGCTATGTTGGATCCAAGAACCAAAGTTTGCTGGTTTTGTCTGTTAAAAGATACTAATCATGGATCTAATAGATATGCAAAGGAATATTTATGTAAGGTACAAAGAAATAGGATATAATGACTTCATAAAAAATCAATCTCAAGCTGAATATACAGTAAAAATAGGAAAGAGAAAACTGAACAAAGATGGTAATTAACCTGATTTTTTTTACATCCTTACTTATCCATTATTTCTTCTCTTTTCCCTCACTCCTACCTTATACAAGTCTAGAAAGGGCAAAAACTAAGACATATGCTTGAGAGAGTAGTTTCAGATATGAGAGGACATAATATTTATGAGAACACAATCCCAAGAAATTGAAGGATGAAGGGATGGATTACCAGCAACTTTATGACATCCCTCCACAAGCATTTCTGTATTGTTATTAGAGCGCAATAGTGTGTTGTCATTGCTTGCAAAAAAGAAGTTTCCCAAAATAACTGATCCCACTTGTATTTACAGGTAATTATTTTGAAAAAGTTTAGAGGATGTCTTCACTATTTCTACTTAGCATTGTAATCATAAAGTAAAACTGCATGTACTAGTTACTTGTTTTTTAATTATAGTTCTTACCATTAGATGACACTCATGTAGTTGTATTTGCCCAGGAAAGCGACATCAAGGTTGCAAACTGGAATGACCTCAACCTAGTCCATGAGTGTGTTTTGTCCAAGATATATTCAAATTTGTGTTATGGTCAATAATTAAAATGAGAGAATTACACATTCTGAAACTATATTCTTCTCTTGAAAAATAAATCTGACAATACTGAGCCTTTACTCCACCTGCCAGCAGCCAGCTGATTCTATGAGACCCTTCCTGTAAAGAGGACATGCACTCTTAGATTAAGCACTGCTGATTTTTCTCACCAAGTCTGCTTTAATTATCTAGAATCCTGTTTGGAGCCTATAGGCATTTGCTTTTGTGATACTTGCATTACAGTTATAACAGAAGTTATTGAGATAAAACTATTTATTGTCTAAAAAAACTTAGAAAAATATAACTTAATTCTGAAATGCATATATGTAAAGTGGAATAAATCTTGAATTAATGAAAGGGATCCTTAGAGCAAAGTAAGTCACAAAACAGTAAAATCTAAGATCATCCAGTAAATGTCAGTTGATCATGACCAGCATGAGGATAAGCATTTTATATAAATAAAACAATAAATTCTCAAAAAACTGTATGAGATATGTTGTTTATTTCCCATTGTAATATAAGTGAGGCCCAGATTTGAATTTTTTTTCCAAAGTTACTCAGGAAGTGGCAAACTAGGTTTAACCCCACCAATGGTCTGAGGCCGTACCCAAACTTTTAGCTTCTATTCTAATGCTCTTGCTGCAGAAAAGATTATTTAGAGATAAATTTGTTATGATTTGGTTTGTTTTGACATTCAAACTGAATCTTTGTGAGCACTCAAATGATTAATAATGACTTTCCCTGTTAAGTGAGGAGATAATTTCTGAAGGAAGACAGTAGAGAAGTTTTTCTTTCTCTTTTCTATTCTGAAAAGAAGGGGAAAAAGGCTCTATTTCACATAGTGGCATGATTAATTTGTATGACAGTCAGTCTTTTGCTGGGATTTTTCTTCCTTTTAGAATTCTATAAATCCCAAGAATGCTTCCTACACTCTAAAAAAGTACTAGGAGATCGACTTTCGGAAGGTGGCTAGATAGGACACACTTTCCGGTCGCTCCCCACAGACATCGAAAAACAAAAAGAATACCTATTTTCCTGAAACAAACACCAAGAAACGACTGGCACTTCAGCTGGAGACAGAAAAGCAGAACAGCCGACGACTAACGGTGGGTGAGGGCACCTGGCACAGTTTTTAGCTAAGTCACTAATTTGGAGTTGGGATGGAGCTTGGGGGTGGTCTCTGGACGCACCGTGCGGAGGAGGCTAGGGATTTCTGGACCAGCTGCGGAGGCAGCAAGAGGCAGATCTAGTGGGGTTGAGATGTGGTGTCAGACTGGGGAGGGGTGCAAGGAGAGCCAGTGCACCGGAAGCTGGGCTGGAGCCCACCCTGTGAAATTGCAATGGGTGGGGCCATAACCGGAAATCAGCCAAAGAGCTCAAGCTCTAACATCAAGCATTATGCGCCAAATCCTGGGGTCCACTGAGTGGAAGTCCCACCCACAGTATATTCCCCCACGGGAGCCCCGCCCGTTGGATGCCCCACCCCCTGAAGTACAGTGATAAGACAGTCCTAAACCTCAGCGCTACCTGCTAGTGCCACCTTGTGGGTAGAGACAAAACTGCGGGCTGACTGCCAATCCTGGGCAAGCCAAACCTACCTAACACTGGAGAAACGAAACCCTCAGAATATAAACAGAATGCTGGAAAGAGGAAAGGCAGAGAAATATACATGAAATGATGGATCAAATAAATAACCCAGGAAAAATCAGAATACAGCAGACATATGTAAATTAGCTTAAGAGGAATTTAGAGTAACAGTGATTAACATACTAATGGAAATTCAGAACTGAATAGAGACAGAAAACAAGAATGGCAGGGAGCAAAGGGAAGAATTAAAACAAGACATCAAACAAGTAAGAGACACAATGGCTGAATTAAGGAGCTCAATAGAGGGACTCAACAATAGGATGGATTGAGGCATCCAATAGAATCAGTGACTGGGAAGATAGGACAGAGGAACTCAATCAAGAAAATCGGCAAAGAGATTAAAAAAAAAATTAAAAGAATAGAAGACAGCTTTCAAGACCTCTGAGATACCATCAAAGGGAACAACATTTGCATCATAGGGTCCCAGAGGAAGAGAGAGAAAAGGGGGCAGAAACCACATTTGAAGAAATAGTAGATGAGAACTTCCCCAATAAGAAGAATGAAGCAAGCCTCCAGATCCAGGAAGCTCAAAGAGTTCTAACAAAAGAAACCCAAACAGAAATACACCTGGCTACATCATCAAACAAATGTCAAAAATACAAGATAAAGCAGTCAGAGAAAAACGTGTCACATACAGAGGAGCCCTCATAAGACTGTAGCAGAGTTCTCAACAGAAACTCTACAGTCCAGAAGGAAATGGCATAATACTGTGCTGAAAGAAAAGGATTTCTCAACCTAGGATACTATATCCTGCAAGATTAACAATCAGAACTGAAGGGATGGTAACCTTTTCTGATAACAAAAGTTAAACAAAACCAGCTTTGCAAAATATATTAAAGGATGCTCTATAAAACATAAAGAAATCACACAGAAAAACAGTATGGCAGCAAATATTAAAAGTGAGAAGGAAGAGAAGAGGACAAAAATGGGGATAGTGAGAATGAGTGGAAGACTAATATGCTTTCAAATAAAATTAGGTAGTAAACATAGAATTGTGAATGCTAACTTCAGGGTAACCTCAAAATACATCCCCAGGGAGAAAGCCAAGAAGAAAACAAAAGGTGAAATCAATCAATACATAATTGCACCCATTCGACCTAAAAAATGAAAGAGAACAAAGTCATCATCTGGAGCAACATACAAAAGACATTATAAAATGACACTAAGCAGCTACAAGTCAAATGAAGAAAGATAGATACCAGATGACCTCACCCATAGGTGGAATGTGAATAGATAAAACAAAGGAACAGATGAAACATAACGAACCCTGAGACATTTGCAACAGAACTGATGTTACCAAAAGGGAATGGGGTGGGTGGGGACAAATGGTGGTGGAGTCCACTGGACGATGGGGAAGAACACTTGGTGATTTGGTGGAGAGCATGGTGTGTTGAAATATATCTAAGAAATGGGGAACCTATACATAGGAGATTATTTTAATGTACAGAATAATTACTACAATACAAAAAGATGCCCAGGTGTGACCTAGTGGCATAGTGGTCTAGTACACATGGGAACAGGACCAATAAATCCCAGGGTTTTGGTTCAAGACCTGGGGCTGGGGGAAACAACCAATGTGAACAACTAAATAAAAAAATAAAGCTCTTGCTTCTTCTTTCTCTTCCTAAATAAATGAATAAATAAATAAATAAGTAAATAAAAAAGAACCAGGAGTTTGACTTAATATCACCTCATGGTGATTGAGAAATTCCTGTTTCCTAAGATCTTTCAAGAAGTATAACAGCACAACTTTTCTTGTCAACTCTAAAGGCAAATACCCAAAGAAACCATTTTATTAGTTTAATATTGATTAATTTCCCATTAAATTAAAAAAAATTATTTCCTGAGAGCTAAGTTATCTTTAAAATGTAGAGTATTAAATAAGTAATATTTTGTATCAATAATAGAACCCCTCTCAAAGCAAAAAGGAAAAGTTTAGAATTACAGATCATGAAATTCAAGTTCTTGACATGTTCAGTTATAGTCATTGCACTAAAATTAACCTTCGCATCTGTTAAAGAAAGTAAGGACTTCCAAATGATTTGACCTCAATTGCAGTTATTGGGGTGGAAAAATACAAAATTTCTAAGGTGCTCTCTACTATCCTGGGCTATATTAGAACCAATCAGTCACATTTTCTCTGAAAATCATTCCCCATACCCCAAATCAATGATATGCTACATTTGAATTCCAAGATATAACTTTTAGAATACTTGGCTAGAACTAAGGAAGGAAAGTTGCTGGCATTGTGGCTATTATTTTGTGGTTAGCAGGCAATCCAAACAAGTTACATGTTATTATTCATTTATCAAAGACTGTGAAGGGATCCTATGTTACGGTATTCATAAAATAAAAACAGAAACCTCTTTTCTGAGGGATGTGGATATGGGATGACATGCTGTTTTGTACCACTTCATCAGAACTTGCTCTTTTGACCATTTATTACAAAGTGCAGTACAGCAGAACAGAGCCACAAGAAAAACATTAGAGCTCTCCCTCACTTTCTGAAATAGTCTGAGGGTAGGATTTTCCTTCAGAAATAATGTATCTGTCTCAGTGATTACTATGCCTAATAGCTCTATTTTCAGGATGAATTTCCTATGGGATTCTACTAAGAAAATACCTGACTGAGTTGGGAACTGAATGAAGACCTATTTTATAGTCATATTCATTGAATGTTCTCTCTTTGACATGGTATATTATCAAGTTATCTTTGGGAGTAGGAATGGTTGGGTAGGGATATATTTAGATTCAGTCCTAGTGCATTCAAGGTACAGGACACGATATGTAAATGAAGATGCCCTTTGGTAACTGGGGAAAATAAATTGAGCAAGCCTAAAATTTTGGAGTTAGACAAACTGAAATAAAGGAATTTACTCTGTGTAGATTATATTAGCATGTGTGGTAAGGGCTATAAAAGTCTGTTTCTGAATAAACAGCATTGGTGTTGGCAGTGGTGTCTTCCTGTTACCAGATGCAAATTTCCTGGTGCTGAGATCCCAGACCATGACTTGTTACCTTTCCTACTTTGTGAACTCTTAGAAGAATGAATCTATAGAGAGAGAGTTCAAGATGGCAATATGGTAGAAACCCAGACTTGCCTCCTTCCCACAGAACAACTAGGAAGCATCTATTTTGCAGACATGAACCCTGAGGAAAAGCAGAACCAGAAACTAAACAAACGACCGACTATTTAATATCACGAAGGGTAGGCAAAAACATCCAGTTTCTGAGCTACACTGCAGTTTTGGAATTCTGATCCCCAAGAGAAAAATATCTGCAGTGGATGGGGAGAGCCTCAGAAAGAACAGGGCCTCCAAGAGTGTGGCTGCAGCAACAGAGGGTAGTATTAAGTGGTATAAAGGTCACTGAGTAGGGGAGGCAGGTGAGGTTTGACATATGGTGAAAAAAGGACCAGCACCCTGGTAAACTGAGTTAGAGCCCCTGAGAGGAATCTGCACAGGTCACTGGCAGAACCAGAAGGCAGATAGGGGAAACCCCGACCTACTCCCAACATAATTGTGCCACAGAACCCACAAACAGGAAATCCCACCCTCAGAGTTAAGGGTACCTGAAATAGCATCTTTGGAAGAAGCGTCTCCCTGAAAGAGTTACCAGTCCCTGCCACTCTTGGGTGGAGGTAGAAATGCAGCCTGATTGTTGATTGAGGGCCAAAAACAGTCCTCAGGTGCTCTTTCCCATTCAGACCTGAGACTGTCAGAGTTCAGACATGAGAGACTATCAGAGAAGGCTCTGCATCTCCACACAAGCTCCACTGGAACATACTCAAACATAGATCATATGTTGCAATACAAAATATGTCTCAACAAATTTAAAAGATTAAAATCATACCAAGCATCTTCTCTGACCATAATGTCTTAACACTGGAAATCAACCACAAAAAGAAAGTTGGAAGACACCAAATTAACTGAAGACTAAATACACTTCTGAATGACTCTCGGGTAAAAGAGGAAATCAAAGAAGAACTTAAAAAACACTTAAAGACAAACAAGAATGAAACCATCAACTACCAGAAACTATGGGAAGCAGTACTAAGAGGAAAGTTCATTGTAATTCAGATCTACCTCAAGAAACAAGGAAAAAAACCAAATAGAAAATATAACCTGACAGGTAAAGCAACTCCAGAAAGAACAATTAAAGCCTAAAATCAGTCAAAATTAAAAAATAAAAATTTAAGCAAAAATAAACAAAATAGAAAACAAAAAGACAACCCAGAAGAGATGAATGAAACTAAAAGTTCATTCTTTGATAAAAAAAACAAAATTGACAAACCATTGGTTAGACTCATAAAGAAAAGGGAAAGAAAACTCATAACTAGAACCAGAAATGAAAGAGAAATTACGACACCACAGAAATAAAAAATACATAAGAAACTATGAACAGCCTCAAAAACAGATTTTTAGAAAAAAACAGTCTACCAAGACTAAAAATGGAATAATTATAAAATAGTAACAGAACTATGACAAGCAAAGAAATTAAAGAGGTAATCAAAAGTCTCCTCAAAAATAAAAGCCCAGATCAGATCATATTACAAGTAATTTTTACCAAACTTCCAGAGAATTAATACCTAGTCTCAAACTCTTCCAAAATGCTGAACAGGGAACACTTCTGAACACATTCTATGAGGCTAAAATCATACTGAGACCAAAAGCAGGCAGAGATGTCACAAAAAAAAAAAAAAAAAATTACAGACCAGTATCTCTAATGAACATAGATGCAAAAATTCTAACTAAATAATAGCAAAACAAATTCAACAATACATCCATCATGATCAAGTGATATTTATCCCAGAGATGCAAGGACTGTTCAACATACATATATCTTTTAATGTCATACACCATATCAACAAGAACAAGGAGAAAAAACACATGATCTTATCAATAGATACAGAGAAACCTTTTGACAAGATTGGACACCCATTTATGATAAAACCCTGCATAAAATGGGGATAAAATTTACATATCTCAACATAATAAAGGCCATGTATGATAAATCCACCACCATCATACTCAACCATGAAATACTGAAGCATTTCCTCTAAAGTAAGGAAGACAGCAAGGCTGTCCACTCTTACCACCACTAACATCACACTGGAGGTGTCAGCCTGAACAATGAGGCAAGAAAAATAATATAAAATAAAAGGCATCCAAATTGGCAAGGAGGAAGTAAAACTACCACTATTTACAGATGACATGATTATATATATTTAAGACCTTAAAAACTTTCAGAAAAAAAAAAAACAAAAAACAGACTACCAGAACTTATTAATGAATAAAGTGGCAGGCTAAAATATTAGTGCACTAAAATCCATTGCATTTTTATAAACAAACAATACACTAGAAGAAAATGAAATCAGGAAAACCACAACATTTCAAATAGAAGTAGAAAGAATCAAATATATACTGGAATATACTTAACAGAGGAGGTGAAGACCTATACAATGAGAACTGTTAAGTCCTTCTTAAAAGAAACAGAGGCATATATAAAAAGATGGAAAGATGTTCCCTGCTCATGTCTGGGAAGAATCAACATTGTTAAAATGTCCATCTTACTTAAAGTAATTTAATATACAGATTTAATACAATCCCCCAATAAAACCCTACAGGCATATTTCAGGGAAATAGAACAAAAAATTATCAGCATTTGAATGGAACAACAAGACTCCAAATAGCTAAAGTAATAATGAGAAAAAAAAAACTATATCCATAGGTTTTATACTCACAGACACTGAGCTATATACTATAAAGCTATAGTGATCAAAACTCTATGGTACCAGAATAAGAACAGAGGCACAGATCAGTGGAATAGAAGTGAATCATCCGAACTTACCCACTTACATACAGTTAGTTAATTTAAAAAGGATCCAAAAACATAAAATGGAGAAAGGAAAATCTCTTCAATAAATGGTACTGGGAAAACTGGACAGCCACATGCAAAAGAATAAAGCTAGACCACTTTCTAACACCATTAAGACAAATGAACACAAAATGGATTAAAGATTTGGACATAACACCAGAAACCATGAAATTCTTTGAAACACAGGGAAGACATTCACGACATCAGCCTTAGAGAGAAGTATCTGGGGACTCAACTCCAGCATCAAGGGAAACAAACAAAAAAAAATAAGCAACTAGGAATACATCAAACTAAACAACTTCTTCACCAAAGAAAACATCACCAAAAGTGGTGGTGGGGCCCACTGGACAATGGTAGAGGACAGGGTGTGTGTGTGTGTGTGTGTGTGTGTGTGTGTGTGTGTGTGTGTGTCTGAGGAATGGGGAACCTACACATATGAGTTTGTTGTAATTCGTAAAACAAAGTTAACTCAATAAAATACTGTTTCAAAAAATGTCTGTTTCTAAGCAAATTCTATTATCACCTTACTGGTTTTGATTCATCAAAACCAATTTTGCACTTCTAGCCTTATTTGGTGATCCTGAGGTGGTTAAGATGCCAGGAAAGATTTCAATTTGCTTTTTTTCTGTTTCATCTTTATTTTCCCTTATTTTTAAAAGAGAAAAAAAGCATTTCAGTTGACTGGAAATTCTAGTGCATTATTGCCTGAGGTCCTTTTGTAGCTGGAAAGTTGCAGACTAAATTAAAGCAAGCTGTACTTTTGTGTTTCTGAATTATTAAACATTTACATTTGACTGGTCAAACAGCATCTTCTCCTAAATGTATACACCCTTGATTGACTGGCAGAGTTTGGTGTTAGTAATGTGGGATATGTCTCATTTGATCAGAAGGCATATTTTAGACCCAACTGGACGAAACTTTGCTGATGGAAGAGAAAATATAAATAAAAGGGCAGACTTTAAAACACTTAAATTCATTGGGTACATAAACACTTTCAACCAGCAAAGCAGGGAAAATTCTGTGTTTATTATGTCAATTACTGAAATCTACCAGCCTATCTCAAGATATATTAAAAAGTTGCTTAGACTAGCAAGGCCTCTTGTTTCAGTTGTTAAACTTTTGCCTTATTTTATCCCTAAAGTCAGAGCACCAATTCTGAAGGAAGAGGTCAGAAAATCCAAATCATGCTATAAAGTGATCCAAAAATAAAAGAACACTAAGGTAATGTCTATGTTCTTTCTAAGGTCATGTTTTAGAGGTTGAAACACATTCATGAATCCTTAAGAAATGACAGAGAAGTAACCAAAACAGATGGAGTGTCGTGCATCCTAGTTTCTGTGTGAATTATAGAAGAGTGGTAGTTTCTTTGTGAGCTGTGGATGATTTCAGAGTACAGTGGTAAACTAAGGCAAATTCTAATAAACTATTCTGGAAGACAAATCCTTTATCTCTTTTCTTCTTGCCATTTTCCAAAAGGTTTTTTTATAATATTCCACAATTTGTATACTTTTCAGATTGGGAAATACAGTGGTTATCCACAATAGCTAATGAGAACAGCCCCAAATTTCCTTTTTTCCATAGAATTTCAAAACCTCTAGACTAAATCATCCTCTCTTTGACGTATCTTTAAACATTACACCTAGTATCAGATTATTCCATGACATAGGATTTTGTTCAAATATATTGAAATAAGCATATAATATGGTATTTCTTGTGGTACAATATTCCTACTTTGCAAATATTCCCACCAGTGATTGCTCATAATCACATTATGTCAAAGTGGTGATTGAGGGAATGTCTAATAGATAGTATTTCCCATGCTGCATAGTCAGCTCTTCTCAGGCTCTCATGAATGATTGCTTTTAACCAGATTGCCCTAAACATTAGAAGATAAAAGTTGTGGGAATCAGAAAGTGTGAATCTACAACCACTTCACTGCTTTACACCTCAATATTGATATGGGGTATGCATGAAAAGATAGATAAGTGTGATAGGAATAATCCTTTGGCTCTCCATCTTCTGTACTTAAGCCCAAATGCCAGTCTGGTTCGTGTTTGGTATTAAGGACATGTTTAGGCCTCAGAAATCATAAATATGGTATCCCACACTCTCACCACAGCTGTTTAACCTTCCACTTCTCAGAGGTCCTTGTCTTTACCCCAGATACTTCATCCTCATGAACTACTCAACTCATCTTACCCAAATGTATTACTCTCTCACCAGCAGCTTTACCTACCTTGAACCTCATGGTTGATTTTATCTCTACCTTCTGATAAGCGCCTTAGTTTACCTAATTCTATCTTCTTCTGCACCCACTCTGCTCTCCATAGTATCCTTGGAAAAAAGACATGGAATAATCCACCTTTTCATCAACTCTATCCAGGCATTGAGTCCTGCTGGAGAAAGTCCCACTATCCTGCAAATTGATAAAACCGAACATCAAGGCTCTGGTTTCATGAATCACTATCTGAACTTTCATTAGCTAATACAAGTTTTCTCTTCCATTCTATGCAATGACTCTTCTAAACTGAAAACATCATTTCTCTTCCACTAAATTCACAATTCAACTTTCAGTCTCTTACTTTCTCATTTGAACACAATTTATCAATCTTAAATTCTATTTAGACTATGCTTAAGGCAATTCACTGTTTGCATGCTTGATGTTTCTTCTTCTAAATTTTCCACCTTATTACAAATTTATTTGCCACCAATCCATCTTTATCTTCTTTCCACATGTCTAAGTGCTTCCTATTCAAGTGACAGCCGATCAACCAATACACTCCCTTCTATTTGCAAACTCTTCTGCCCTCTCTGTTCCTTTACCCCATCCACAGAAGCTGAAATAAAATATTTTCCCTTGAATTGCTTCCTTCAAGTTATTCTTAATTTCATAAGACTAATAAAAAAAAACAAAACAGTCTAGACTAGATTATCTAGGAACTACACTTCATTTACTGGATTCTGACTTCCACTCTCAACACTTCTCTGAAACTATTCTTGTTGGGATACATAATAATATGTTTGCCAAATTTAATAATAATCTTTAGTTTTTCTCTTACTGAATACCTCTATATGACATTTTTCACTCCATTCTTTCAAAATTTGTTATGCCCTGGTGTTCCAAGACATACCATTTTCTTTTATTCATATTTCTATAAGTGGAATCTATTTCTTTCACATATTCTTTAATCTTGTATTATTTTCTAGTTCACTGCCTAAATCACAGACAGGGGTGCCTTGGTGGCTCAGGCATTAATCTGGTAGCTGGGGTGCAGACCATGTAAAGCCCTAGGACCCGGGTTCACAACTCAGGGAACTGGGTGTTAACCAAAAAACAAGTAAAAGCTTCCTTCCTTCCCTCCCTCAGTCCTCCCCTCCACTCTCCCCTCCACTCTCCCCTCCCTCTTTCCCTCCCCCTTCCTCTCTTCCTCTCTTTCCTTCCAGCACTTATTCCCGCTCTCCAATGTTCCAGTTCGTAAAAAAGATCACAGACAGAATATGCAAAACAAACTCATCTGCTGCTGACTTGCAGATCTGTTTTCAAATCAACTCCCTCTCATGCTTGATATCTAAACAAATATGTTCACTAATTGGCTGGACCTGATTATATTAATTTTTCAAAGGGAATTTGTAGGCAATAATGAAGGCAAGTTGGCAGGCAGGCAGGAAGAGAGAGGGAGAAGCAGCATTTTATTTTTCTTTAGTTGCTTCCCCCTGGACCCAGGTTTCAAACCCAGGGGTATGTGGCTTGCGCCTCTCAGAGGTAACTGACCTAAACACTACTGTACCTGGGCTTGCCTGATTACTAATTTTTGAGAGGAACCTAAATCCAGTATTTCTGAGACTAATCTCTTCTCACTACCCTGCATTCCTTCCCCCAAACCTTTCATATAACTACCTACTATTCACTGACTATACAAACACTCCCCGTACCTAAACTTAAAATCTGGTGTGAGTTTTAGGTTCCCTGCGCCCTTACCATTTATTTTACATTTTTAAATTAGTCATTTGGATATTTTAAATATTCTGGTATCTGGAAGCCTGTTTTTCACCTGCCGTTACAGCTGCCAGGCATCAGAATGCCATCACAATCCCCTTGCATACACAAAAGACACCTACATACTCTCTCTGGTGGTTTTGCCCCTTCATATTCATTCTCCACAAAGCTTCCAATAGCTCTCCTTGGATGAAGACCTATGACATCACCCTCATGTTTCGTGCTCTTCAATATCTCTGGCAACTTACTGGATACTTCCTCACAAGCTGAGCACTGTATGCCCATCAGCTATGAATGTCACAACCCCTACCTGAAACTTGCTGCTGCTGTGGCAACATAAAGTGGCATGAAATAGATGGCATTTTCAGATTCTTCAAACTGTCTCTCTACTTATTGCTTATACTTATGTAATAACTTTTTCTTATTTTAAATGGAAAGGTGCATTTTAATGCAATATTTAAAAGAAAACCCAGTAGAAACTCTGAATGTGGAAGTTTTCAATAAACAGTGGGAGTTAGAGGTTAAGTATCTTATAACCTTATCCCCTTTTGTCCTCCAGGATTCAATTGCATGCCAGCTCTGTTACTGTTTTATAAGATAAAGTGAATCCATAAAAATCTGTTAACAATCAGGTTGGTGCCATGTAGGCAAAACCCAGGAGGAATGAGAGAAATCCAATATAAAGAAAATTATCTACCAGCCACACTATGTCAGCACATTGCATCCCTTTCTCATAATCAAAAAAGGAAAACTGCAGCACAGACATACTAAGTCCATGCAGGACTGGCAGGGAGTCTCAAAAATAGCAAACAACCAGTAATTACAAAACACTGAGGAAAAACTATAATATAATAGAGGCTCTAAAGTTAAAAAACAGGAGAACTAAATGAAATTTTAGAAAATGTATAAATGGAGATACCTCCCTCCCAAAATGAGATTCAAAATAGTTTATACCCATGAAAAACCCAAACAGAGATCAACAGCATTAATAATTTAAAATTTAAAGCCTGAATAAAAAGTCAAATGAACAAAGCTAAAAGACAAATTAGAGAAAGGACAAAACTGAAAATCAAGCTAAGGAATTCCCCTCAAATTAATTGTAAACGAACCATTCATTCTGTGAGAGAAACCACAATGAAAGGAGAAGAGTTGTGTCATGAATATTCAGAAGTCCAAAGGAGACAGTACAGAAAACAAAGGGATGAGGTAGTAAAACTAAATTCAAAAAATTAAATACAATATTAAAATAAAATGAAAAATCCCTGGAACTGAAAAGGACTTTGTGTAAGATTGAAATAGACTACTTATGTACTAAGCAGAGTAGATTTAAAAACAGGATAGCAAAACATCAAGGAAAAAATTTTTAATTATGAGAAGAAAATACAAAACATTACTCACAACATAATAAATATTAACTTTTCTAGATGTGATAGGAAGATTGTGGCTAAGAGAAGACTGTCCTTATTCTTTAGAGACAAGTATGCTGAAAAATTAGGGGTGGGTTCCCTTGATGGTTTCATTCTTATTTTCGAATGGTTACAGGGAGACTGTATACACACTGAGGGGAGAGATGCAGCACAATGGCTGAAAGCTGATCCAGGCATCAAGTGCATGGCTTTTTCCTACACTATTCTTTCAACTTTCTGATTTGAACACTTCCTGACTATAAGTTGGGGAAAAACTTGTTAGAATCTTGTTTACAGTCAACCAATAGCTAAAAATTAGCCATAAACTAACAGATGTCAGATTTCAATTAAACATTTCACTAGAAACATTAGATATAAGGAAATCATGCAGTGGTATTTTCTAAGTTCTGAGAAAAACATCTTATGATTTTCCAGTGGAAATGGTGAAATATTATTCAAATGTAAAGGCAAACTAAGTAAATAATATAATATTTACTACAGACTGCATTTAATAGAATTACTAAAGGATATAGTCTAACAAAATTTGAATTAATGAATGCAAATGTAGTCATATTAAGCATTAAATACATGGACTCTGTCAACTCTACAGCCTCTTGCCTAAAAAAATTCCTTCAAATTAATATTGAAGAAAAAACCCCTGAGGAATACAAATATAAGTTGGGAAAGAGGACAACAGAAGAGGAATTTCAATCAATTTCTAGGAAGTAGAACTTATATGAACCTAATGAGTCTGAGGAAGCCATGGCCACAAAGACAGGCAGTGCATGGAGAACGGCAGCTCACTTGCCACGACTAGAAGAGATTCAGGATTGAAAAAGCAAATTACAGAGGAAAGTAATGGAAGGCACAGAGAAAAAATAAATTTTTGTGAACAATACAAAGTTTTGTACAATTAACAGTTAAGCGCCTCCCCTCTCCCATCTGGGAAGAACTCAGCAGATCTTGAGCTCCACCCCCAGCAATGGGATTTTGCCCAAACAAAAACAGTCAGTGACTCAAGTTAGTCCACAAATAGCTTCCAATATTCCTTTCTGGGTCTCACTATAAAGTATTAGAGGAAATTAAACTTTATGAGGCATTTGAGAAAAAACTCTTATATGAGTTACCAAAATAGTCAAGAAAAAAAATGCAGTGTTTTCAGATTTTTTCTAAAGTGTTGTCTTTAAGTAATATCCTCAGAACAATCAGAGAAGATATCCTATAGAAAATGAATATTTGGAGAACAAAATATTCTCTTAGAAGTAAAACTTTTTAAAGATCAATACAAAGTTTGAAAGATAAAAATTAAAGAAATACTCTCAAAAGCATGATCAAAACCCAAAGATGAGTGAGAAAATGTAATAGAAAATAGAATCAATTCAACAGGTTCAATACTTATTAATAACAAAAGTTAATAAAGAGAAGACAGTAGTGAAAAGAATGAAACCGTAAGAGAGACAGTCAAATTCAGTGAAGAAATTTCCTAAATCAAAATGATCCACAAACTGTCCAGCATTAAAAGTTGACTATTTGGTTAAGATTTTATATTCAACCAATATTTTAGCTGACATCAAGGAAAATATATTAACTACATTTAATAAATAAACTTTAATCATTCTTTGTAACAATAAGCCTATGTCTCAAATTTGAGGATTATGGTATTTCAGTTTATTAACATCAAGAAATTGTAGAAAACAAATCAATAGAGTTGACAAACTACAACCCACAGTCAAATCCAACTGGCAGTCTGTTTTTATATAGCCTAGAGCTAAGAAAGGCTTTTATAGTTTTAAAAAGTCACTAAAAACAAAGCAAAATAAAGATGACAGAACCACATGTGGCCTACAACTCCTAAAATGTTTGCTTTCTGGGTTCTTGATCGTTTATATTAAGCATAACAATGAAAGTCATATACAATCCTTCTATCATTCTAATCCTCTTTCAGAGTATGAAAGAAATTCTAAGAGACTCCATCATTAAGAAGCTGGGAAAGAGATGTACCTTATATTCATAGAATGTGAAAAGCTTTTACCAAGTGTTTCCTTATACTGTAGGGAATCCCAACACAAATGATTTGGTGCCAAGCTAGTTACTGATGCTAATGTGAGAAACCACCCACATGACTCTAAGATGCCCAGGAGCAGTGGAAGGGGCTAGTAAGGAACTAGAGGGAACATATCTGAACCAAAGATATTTGAATAAAAACACAAAAAATGGGATACACTGACCAATCAACAAGTGTTGTTTGCATGTGTGTGATTTGTACAAAAATTGTCATATAAACACTTATTCTACTTCATGTCTGCTGCTGTAAATGAATTTTATTTTCACAGATGTCTACCATAATTTTGTTTATACTGAGACAATCTTTCCTCTCTTTTAACGTTTGCTAACTGACAATATATTTTAGGCTAAAGGTTTTCATGGATGTGGTAGAAAACTGAAAAATCTTTGAGCAAACATAAAAATTGATTCTGGGTCGAAGTCTATAAAACCTTATGCCATAGACCAATTTCTAAAATGCCTCCTAGACATGCCGGCCTCCTCTGATACCCTCTGTTTATAAACCCTCCTCTTGAATGATGACTGGATCTAGCGACTTATTGTTTAATGAGTAGAATACTCACAGATTAGGTTACAAAAATTATGACTCCTGTCTTGTTAGCATATATGTTGCTGCCTTTAATGACATGTCTGGAATGGGTGGCAATGGCCAATGGCCAGAGAGAAACTAAGACTATGAACATAACACTCTGTAAGGAACCAAATCTTGCCTGCAACCACAGGATATGCCTAGAAGCATGCCCCCCACCCCAACCAATGAACCTGGAGAGGGCTGCAGCCAATACCTTGATTGTAACAGTCTGTAAAACTCTGAAAATAGAGGACCCAGCTAAGCTAGGCTCAGATTCCTAATTCACAAAGACTGAGATAATACAAGAGTTAAGTTACATCCCTAAGTTTTAGTGTGATTTGTTACATAGCAGCAGATAACATATATTATTAAGAAGGAAACGTTTTGTATGTTGTTGTGAGGCCAGTTTTTCATTCTGCATCTGAAGATAGTGAATATTCTACAGTTCTTATTCAAGTTCAGTTGAATGTTATATAGTGCTAATGCACCCAGAATTTCTTTCCTTTTTTAATTTATTTTTCTTATTACTAAAAACCAAATATCTAAGATTTTAAAAAATATTTTCTAGTTTCACTGGATTCATTTGTTTTTTTAAAAAATATGAATTTGTACCTTGTCAGATACTCCTTACCAAATAACAGATCTAGAGGTAACCAGAAACACATAGAATACTTTGTTAATTTTTAAGTGAATAGATAAAATGCTCAAAGTATTTCAATGTTGAAATTTTTGAATTTTTTAAATTATTTTTTTCAGTCAGATGTTTGAGTGATTAAGAAGAACCATTTGACATCATTTGAGTTTTTATGAAGAGACATTGTTTTATTTAATACTTTTAGAAGATTAAGACCTACGACGTGAGACATTTCACATGTATTTGCTCTTTAGATCACATTTATGTCAAGTTCATGGATTTATGTTGATACCTTATTTAATAAGATCAAAGTTTATTAAAAACAGTTTTTAGTGTGTGTGGAAGATGAAAGAGACTCGCTTAGGGTACTATATTAGAAAACAATGATCATGAATTAATGGTTGTTCAAATTGGTAATGGGTTCAATTACTATTCTCTGTACTTTTGTATAGATTTTTAATTTTCCTTGTGTGTGACAGATTTGTATATAAATATTAAATCTTTCTCAATAATCCTATTGTAGTGTTACATATAATTTTCAAAAAAATCACATATCATTTTCAAGTTTCTTGTTACATCAATCAGTAAATCAAACATGTTTAATATGTCCTATTTTCAACAGGAATGTTCATTTTGAAGGAGACATGCTATAGAGGCAGTTATTGTAACAACTTAAAAAAAACCCAGCTTTTGAAAAACACAATTAAAAAAACTACTTATTTATCAACTACATCTTTGAAAAAATATAGGACCAACTTCTTTACGAAGAGGGGGGACACAATCTCCATAAACAACAGAAGCTGATCTGTCTCAGCATCATGCAACCCTGTTTGGAGACCCCAGAGTCACAGATAAAACCAACACTCTCCCAGAATTGAAGATTTTCTCCCTAAACCAGCACTCCATATCTGCAAACTGGCTTTCAGTCACTGAGCGGGGACCCTTAGTGTGGAAGTGAAAAGAGGGCTAGTATCCATGTGAACAGAGCGCTGCTTCTAGGAGGTGCCAACACTGGAGGCCACCACAGCAGAAAAGACTCCATCTCTAGTGCACTTGTGGGGAACTGTCTTTCCACAGACTACCACAGACAGACAGCCAAGTCGATAGCACCTGCCTGAATAGTTGATTGGTTCCTAGCAAGGAGCATACCATTGTACCTGTCTCACATGGAAAATATTGGAAAAGCTCCATTAAAATGACAGTTCCTTTCAGTCTGGGGCTATAGCCAAACAGCTTCTTTTGCTGATTGGTACTTCCTAGAACTTCCACCACACCGAAGAACTGTTTACTAGCCCCGCTGCTGGAAGTAAATAAATGATTTTCACAGGGGATTATCCAGTCCAAAAGCATATCCCAGTTCTCTCTCTTGTAGCTTCTGGTGGGAATGTGACCTGCTTGCAGACTTGGCCCACAACTCTTGTATTTGTTTTCTTGCACCCTGTTGTTTGTACCTATGACTCTGGGGTAATTCCAAGCCTGTACATTGAATTCTCAGGCCTCAACACATTACTCAACATTACTGATGAGAGCTGAGACCAAGACTAAAAGAAGTCCAGCATTTCAAACCAATGCCCAGAACTACAGTGTATAACTTAGTACCCTAACATAAGATCTTTACACTGAGGAAGCCTAATCCATGTAAATAAACACAGAATACCGAACAGATCAAAGAACAGAGAAATATAAACAAAATGATGGACCAAAACAAAACACCAAGGGAAAATCTGAATGGAACAGAACTAAATAAATTATCTGATGAAGATTTTAAATCAACAGTTTGAAAGATATTCATGGAAATCAGAAAAACAATGGAGGAACAAAAAGAGAACTACAATGATAGAGAAAATACAGGGCAGTTACAAACAGAATTCATGAAGTTAAAGGACATGACATAGGGGCTCAACACTAGGGTGGAAGAAGCCTCCAACATCAGTGAGCTAGAAGATGGGCAGTAGAATGCACACTAGAAGACCAGCAAAAAGAAAATGAAAAGTGAAGAAAGCATAGGAAACCTGTGGAATAACATTAAGAGGAAAAATATTTGCATCACAGGGGTCACAAAAGGAGAAAAATAAAGAGAAAGGGGGGCAGAAACCATATTTGAAGAATAGCTGAGAATTTTCCTAACCGGAAGAAGGAAGCAGACTGTCAGGTCTAGGAAGCTCAAAGAGTTTCAAATAAAAGAAACAAACAGATTTATACCAAGATACATTATCACTAAAATGACAAAAATATAAGATAAGGAATCTTAAAAGTAGATTGAGAAAAAAGTGTTAACATATAAGGATCCTCTATAAGACTGTCGGCACATTTCTCAGCTGAAACTGTACAGGCCAGAAGGGAATGGCATGATATAGTCAAAGCACTGAAAGAAAAGGGTTTCCAATACACTGTCCTGTTAGTTTACCACTTTTGAAGGGAAGATAAAGAGTTTTATTGATAAAGAATATTAAAGGAATTCATTATCACTAAACCAACTGACAAGAAATAGTAAAGGAAGCTCTATAAAAAGAGAAGACACCCCACCTAGCACCAAGACATCAAAAAATAAAAAATAAAATAAAATGCAGGGAGAAGGAAAGTAAAACTGGATGATTATGATGAACTCAAGACTAAAACAGGTTAGAAGCACAGAAACTTTCAATATAAACCCTAGGGTAACCTCAAAATACAAACCCATAGGGGGAAAAAACAAAACAAAACAAAGGAGACAATGAAAAGGACAAGCAAACAACAAAAAGGCTTTCAAAGCACCTATGAAGAGAAAGATATAAGGTTAACATCAAGTAATCTTTAATCTGAAACACTATCTTACAATTACAAAACGACAGGAAACTAAGAAATGCACAGCATCAAGTGAACAAAGGATGAAGGAAGAAGAGAATCTACACCCACCCCCCTCACCCCCAACAGTGGACCCAGGGAAGAGCTCAGAGGTGCTGGGGTCAGACTGGCCCTGGCTGGGAAGGGTTCAAACCTGGAGGGGATTCCCCTGGCCCTATCTGTCCTCCCCCTGGTAACCTGGTACCCCTGGAAGGATCAGACACTAGTTGGCTCTGCGAGCTGTAGGGACACCCAAGTTGCACAATGGCTATTTTGGGGAAGGCTGGAAAGAGGTGCGGCTGTGGCCAGTCTGTCTGCTCTGGGCATTCTCCCTCTTCAGCATCTAAAAGTTCTACTGCGACAGTGCAGTCTTCTGGCAGTCCTGGACTCTTCTCCAACAGGGGCTTCTCCTCACCCTGGAAGGCCTGGGCTCTCTGTAGGTCTCAACCCCCAGCTTTGGCCATCTTCCTAAAGTGACTGTGGGTGTGGCAGGCGGAGTCCAGTTCATCTGGACAGTGGTCAATGTCCTCTGGATGAGCAGGCACTGCATCTCCTTCCCAGTCATTCTCTCCAGCTGCAAGTCCTGCTCTACAAGCTTAAGGCTGAATTTGCTGTTCAGACTGAGGGTTCTGAATCTTGCCTTCCAACTGAGAATTTCTTGCAAAGAGAAAAAATGCCTCTTGAATTTGCAGTCATTATTTGTACTTCAATCTCTTTAGTCATCTGAGTTTATTCCACTTCCTGTCTGGCTACCTCCTCCTCTTCCTTCTCCTTTTCTGGGGCAGGGTTTGTCAATGAACCTTTGTGAAAGTCCCTTCTCAAAGTTGCCTGTCTGCTGGCCTGGTGGCCATTGCCCAGGGTGGGTCCCTTCCTCTGCGGTCCTGATCTCTTCTACTTCTGAGGGCCCTGGCTCAGTCTGTGCTCCGACCAGAACCAGCTCGGCCAGGAGCTGCAGCAGGGCCCCACCCAGGCCCTGCACTTGCTCGAGCATTTCCATCTGCAGCCTCAGTTCACAGCTGCACACGTTCTTTCTCCTCCACTTTCTTCCACATACTGCTTCCAGCTGTCCAGCTCCTGGGCCAACATCACAGGTAAGTCCTGCAGGTCCGTGCTGGGCATGCTCCCATCAGCAGGCCAGCTCCCAGAAGCTTCTGAGCTGGGATGCTCAGGGATCACCAGGGGCACTTCTGGTGGATTTTTCCTTCCTCCTAGAAGGATGAGAGTGGACAGCAGTTCTAGGTCCCATTCATTGGGTCCAAAGAGGCTAGGTGATAGTGGGCACAGTCTCTTCCTCAGGTACCTGTTGGCCTCAGGGTATCTTCCCCTCTGGGCCTCTCTCCTGTGCATCTCCCAGGGTGGCCTGGGAGACGGCCTTTCTCTGCTTCTCCAACCAGAATGGCTGGTCACTATTACAGACACCAAAGTTGCACAGACCAGGATCTGCCAGGGACACCCCAGGTCTCCAGAACATGACCCTCACTCTGTCAAATAGCATCAGCAGGGCTGCCCACAGCTGCTTCAGGTCCCTCCAGACGGACTTGTGTGTCTGCTGTAGGGCCCTCCGTGTTTCAGGAGGACCTCGTCACTGACAAATTTGATGGGGAAGAGGTCAAATACTAAATTCCATAAAATAATGAATAATGTCTAACCATGAATCAACATTTTTTTTTCTTTCACCTTGTTAATCTTCATTAACAGCCTTAAAATTAGAGGAACCAGAAGAAAGCACACATGTAGAAGATCACCTATGTGAAAGGAAGTCCAGTTAATCAAACATGGAATTATTTGTAATTCAATTAAGAGCTCTATCCTTTAACTTGTCAAGAAAGGTGATAGGCTGTATTTTAATAAGTGAATGTGATATCCAAAAAAGAAACAATGTACCATTCTGTGGGAGAATGGTAATGAACATACTGAATAAATGAGGAAAATGAGAAATAATTTTGTATAGATATGACAATTTAAAATGTCATAGTGAATCTAATATTCCTGGTGAAGTTGTTATATATTGATGGTTCGGCAAACCTCAGGACTTGTTTATTCTGCTTTGTAGCAGCTTTTTGTCACAAAGCCGGAATTTTCTCCTATCGTATTTTGTACCATTAGAGTACATATAATTGTAATTCCTGGGTCAGAGAAATTCCCTCATGGTTGTACATAAATATATAACTCTTAGGACCAGACTGGTGCAGAATGTGTGTGTGTGTATGTGTACATACAAGGGAGCACATCTGTATATGTGTATTGCGGTGGCAGCATATTAAACCATTAAAGAATTCAAACATATCATAAACCCATAAATAAATATACAGTAACACATATACCCAGTCACACATACGCTGCATGAAGAAAAAAAAAGCATCCTTTGAATTAATTGGAAAATTAAAGTGGATTTCCTTTTGTGAGAAAGACCATGTGACAATAAGAAAAACAAATTTCCATAAAACCAATTCCTCCCACCTGTGAGAACTTCTTGTAGTTTTGAAAAGAACAAGTTAAACAGATATAAGCAGTGCAAACATTTTAGTCCTAAGGAGGAATTTTAATGAATTAGAAATTATAAAGAAAAGATTGTCAAGTATTTATTTATTGTTCTTACATATGGAAACCGAAGAGAAAAACAGAAATCTCTCACCTGCAAATCGACTAAAGTCTACCATTCTCACTGCAGCGGCTGACCACATACTGCTCCATACATTCTAGGGCTGAAAACCGCTTGAAAATTCCTAAAAAGTGGAAGTTCAAGAAGACAGACATATCAATGCTAAACCAGACAGAGAGAAAAAAAGAATGTCATCCTCTGCCAACACATTTTTTAGCGGGGGGACTTAAAAACTGAAATATAGATGAACTGGACATGTACTAGTAAGCCTGTTTGAGAAAAGATAGCTTGGGTGGGGAGCGGAGAGTGGTATTGTGACATACAAATATTTGAGAGTCTGAGGAGTAGCCACAACTTGGAGGTTTTAATGCAATATAGAATAAAGAACTAGAAAAACAGTGAGCATATAATAATCATGATTTAGTGGAAAAGATGGTCATTCAGGACATGTTTGACCCTTCTCTCCAATAGCATTCTCTTAAAGCTACCTAAGAAATTGTGTGTGTAGAGAAAGAAAAACAGAAACAGAGAGAGCAGAAAAAAAGAGCGAGAAATGAGAATAATCCCATTATTAGCACAAGAAATTGAGAAGAGATGTCAGCCTCAGGGAACAAATAGAAGTTATCCTAGATCTAGAAACTTCAAAAATACTGATATCTAATCAGACCAGATTGCAAACTGAACAAAATAAACAGATGCTCTTGGATTCTAAAAATACACTGCAATTATAAAGGGTAAGGGCTGACATGATGAAGGGGCTACAACACACAGTTTGATAGTTGAGAGAACTCTCTCAGACCAATTTCCCTGGCCCTGGTGAATGGGGAAACTCAAGGGCACTGGGTAGTGAGGTCACATACACCAAAGGCCTTCTTGGGCAGCACACAACGTTGGCAGCAGTGCTCAGCATTCTGAATGGATGCACTGAAGCCTGTCTCACTGAAGTTAGATCCCAGAAACAGGCCTTCACTAGAAACAAAAAGCCATGGACATAGCAGCTATGACTCTGAGAATGGTTTTCCTGAGTGATCACGGTACTTTGCTAATATCCTGAGAACTTCTTGGTAAATAAACCATGTAACTAAGTGTGCAGTCTGTTTAGTGACACCACAAGATGAGGCATCACTGGTGGTGGAGTGAGGTTCTTGTTCCACAAAAGACAGGGCTGTTCTACGTTAACAAACAGGTCTGTCTGTCCACACTGGACCTAGACTTGACACAGTGACTTTATCAAACAGAAGTGGCGGGGTTGTGATAGATAACTGCTAACAGATGCAGCAGTGTCCCAGGTCTCTTTATTACTTGTCCAGGCTGTGCTAGAGACCTAACAGAATGCCTGTGATAGCATCAGAATGAAAAATGGAATCTAGGAAGAAAGAGTCCATTCACCTTGGAAAATAAGACAAGGGTAGAAAACTATTTAAAAATTAATAATGAAAAAAAAAGTGGCCCATGGAATAAGTTTTATAGCTTAAAGAGCACACAAGAGAGAACATATAAATCATGCAAATAAACCAATAAAATGTTGAGTATTTGCTCAGTATGAAAATCCCTTTCCAGGAATCACAGGGCCCTTTGTGACTTAGTCCCAAACATTCTGCTCTTACTTTTCTTAGTCACATCTGGCCTTCTACCCTCACCCAGTAATAAAGCACCCTTCTCACTCCAAACACGGTAGCACAGCCAAGGCCCAGCAGAGAGTCAGAAATTCAGCATAATCCAGTTATAGAAGCCATCCTCTACCAACACTCCTGTAGAGCTAGTGGAAGCCATACAGAAGCGAAGCATTCCTATTTCTCCCAGCTGAAGATACCATGGTAAGCCCAGCGAAGAGTCAAAAATCCCACACCCACCCATGGGTAATAAGGAGTCATTTTTTTCAGGAGTCAAGAAAGGATGAGTGGGGAACCTGGCTTCTACTCCACTCCTTCCTCTGGCAAAGTGTCAGTTATCCATATAAAACAGAATGCTTCAGTTCTATCCAGATCTGGAAATATAATACCAAAATGTCCCGGTCTTGATTTTAAAAAGTCACAAGAATGAGAAAAACTTCAAATTGAATGGAGGAAAAAAAACAAAAACAAGAGCTGACTACACCAAAATGATAGGAATGTTAGACTTAGTTGACAAAAATTTCAAAGTAGCCATCATGGAAATGCTTCAACAAACAATAGTGAACACAACTGAAGTGAAATGAAATTTGAAATAAAAAAAAAAAATTAATCTGGTAGCCGGAGTCTCGTGTCCTGTCAATATTGTTCAGATTTGTCTGTTCATTGTTTTGTTTCTTTATATTCTATATGCATTATTTTTTTTTAGAAGTGAAATGAGTTGTTTCATTTTCAAGGCTTTAAAGATTTTCCCATTATCTCTCTGTTAGGGATTTCTTTGTGATCAAAGAACATACTCTATATGACTTCAATTCTTTTAAATCACTGATGTTTATTTCTAGCCAAGGTTATGGCCTATCTTGATATATGACCCCTCGGATCTTGAAAGTAATGTGTATTCTGATGTTGTTGAATACAGTTTTCTATAAATGTTAAATACTGTTAATTGATAGTGTTGCTGACTTTTGTCTGATTATTTTACTGTTTTTTTTCCAGAGATGAATGTTGAAGGTCCCTAGTGATTATTGTGGATTTATCTATTTCTCATCAGCTCTGTCAGTTCTTGGTGCATACACGTTTAGGAAAGTTATGTCTTTTTGGTGGATTAACTCTTCCAATATGAGTATTTCTATCTGTCTCCAGTAATTTTCTTTGCTTCAAAGTCTACTTTATCTAATATTAATATAACCAATTATGTTTTT
This sequence comes from Solenodon paradoxus, assembly GCA_004363575.1. Lineage (NCBI taxonomy): Eukaryota > Metazoa > Chordata > Mammalia > Eulipotyphla > Solenodontidae > Solenodon > Solenodon paradoxus. The sequence continues at coordinate 65,417 of RJWH01001595.1, read as the reverse complement.
CTTTGTTTAACATTTGGATCATATGTCTTAATAGGCATATTTCATTGATTTGCAGGTTCATGTCCAGAGCAATAAAGCTATTATGAAATGATTCATATTTTTGGTACACAAACATACTATAACCAATAAATAAAAAATTTTAAATTCATGGGTATAGAAAAATATCAAAAGAAATTTAAAAACGCGGTAGGCTGAATGAAAATGGAAGTACAACAAAACAAAACTTATGAGGCAAAGAAAATTCCCTCAATCTTGGTAGTGGCATACTGAGATATTTAGGGGTGAGTGTCATGTTGTCTGAAACTTGCATTCAAATTATTTCCCTATATTTAAAAAAAAATCAATGATACCTACTAAGATAAAATACATATAATCTATGTTTTCCAAATTAATAAAGGGAAAAATTCTTACAGAAATGTTATCAATCCAAGGCAGAGGAAGTTAGATATAAAAAGTTACTTGAGAGTAAAAGCAAGATAAACATGTCTCTGAACCAAAAGCTGGAATAAAATGCTAGTGGTCAGCAGGACTGAGCCCACAGGTCTACTGAACTCCGGGTATAGAAGCAGATTCTGAGAGTTTCAACTATGTGAGGTAAAGAGGCCAGAAAGCCATCCACCCAAGACAAGGGATTAGAGAGCCAGACTCAACACTCAATGCCAGAGACTGGGTTGGAGTTAGCCTAACCTGGTCATGAAAGGACACTGAGGAGGGGAAACCAACAAACTGTGGCTGACCAAAACAGCATGTGGATACAGCTTTTATGAAGCTATGGGCACAGGGAAATGGAAACACATAGAAATAATCTTATAAACCAGAATGGAAACCAACTGCCTGTTGGCTCAGATCTCCATTTGTATTATGTCTATATCACAGAAGAACCTGAGCAGTAACCCCTCATTATATTATATAAGACCTGTTTCTAGACTATGTAGTTCTAGCGGAGTCAACTTCAAACCTGAGACTGAAGAAATGAGAAAATGAGGAGGGGAGGGGGTGAAAGAGCAGAGAGAGAAGAGGGAAAACGTCCACTCAAAATGGGCCTATAAGCTAAATTGCAGAACATATGAAATAACTAAACACAATCAACAAAATCACTAATAGAAATGTTTTGAAATAGCTTCAACAGGCAACAAAAGCAGAAAAAAAAAGGGAAAAATAGATTGGTTTTTAACCAAATTAAAGACTTTTGTACTTATACAGACACTATCAAGAGAGTGGAAAGACAACCCACAGAATAGGAGACAATATTTTCAAATCATGTATCTCATAAGGTATTAATAACTAGAAGTAATTTCTAAAACTCAACGACAAAGAATCTAAAAATAATTCAATCTAAAAATTCTCAAAGAACTTGAACAAATATTTTTTTCCTAGAAAGATATATATTGGACAATAAGCATATGAAAAGATAGTTACTAGGGAACACGACTAGTTATTAGGTACTATAAATCTAAACCAATATAAGATACCACTCCACATCCATTAGGGTAGTAATTATTTTAAAAAAACGAAAAACAATGAATGTCGGTGATGTGGAGAAAATGAAATCCTTAAGCATTGCTGATGGGAATGTAAAATGGTACAGTGGCTATGAAAAATAGTTTGGCAATTTCTCAAAAATGCTAAACATATCTCATATACCTATGTCCATAGCAGCATTATTTTCAATGATCAAAAAGTAGACACAATCCAATTGTCCATAAATGAAAAAGAAAAAGGTATGCAAGCAGTTAATGTAATATTATTCATCATAAAAATTAAATATTGAAACATGCTACAATATACATGAATCTTATTGTCTCAAAGAACATATAGTATATGATGGCACTTTATGAAGTATCCAGAATAGTAAAATTCATAGAAACAGACAGTAGAATGGTAGTTTCCAAGGACTAAAGTTTGGGAAGAGAAGAGGAGGAGGAATCACTGTTGAATGAATGCTAAGTTTCAGGTTTTGGTCTGGCCAGATAGAGAGTTCTATAGATGGATGGTGGGGCTGGTAGCACAATAATGAAAATGCATATAATGCCACTTTAGTATGTTTAAAAATGGGTAAGATGGAAAATTTTGTCATGTGTATTACTACTGTTTTAAAGTGTTAAACATAGAAGCACTATATGGCCTAGCAATCTACTCCACTTCAAGGTATATACCCAAAGAAATGAATACAGGGACTCATATAGATAATTGTACACCAATGTTCATAGAGGCATGATTTACAATAGTCAAAAGATAGAAACAAACTATGTACTCATGAAATTTACCTTGAGATGTGACTTCAGAAGAAGTCAGAATGGAGTGCACCACTAAAATATCAGAGACCTAAAATGAGAATGTTTTACGGGAGCTTCAGCTAAGAGGCTCAAAATGGCAATGATTAACTAGAACATATAAAACAATCAGGTCCAAGAGTGACAACGGCATGATGGCAGAGTAAGAAGCCCCTGGTCCTTGTTTCTCCACAAAGAGAAGAATTCAATAACAATATACAGACAAAATTTTCTTTGTGGGCACTCCAGATACCAATTAAAAGGTTACAACACCCTGAGTGAGCACATAGCGAAGTAGAGCCTGCTGGAAGGTGGTAAAGAAGTTTGTTGCTTTTACCACTATAGTCCCTCCTGCTCTGTGACACAGCATGGCATAATTGAGAGAAAATTCCCATTTCATGGCTTCTCTCTAGGGAAATAAAGAAACATGTCCAACACTCTAGCCTTTCAAAGTGCTCCAAGGACTAGTTTTGTGTCATTTAACTCAACCTGTGAGGAACCTGTGGTACAGTTACTTTGGAGATGCTGAGAAGAAAGGTAAGCATGGTGGCTTGCTGTAGTGCCAGAGACTGCATTACAACAGAAAGACACCAGGGTAAATGAAATAAATAAGGCAAACATTTTTAACACCAAATTTACATGCACCATCCCAGGGAAGACACATAATCAAAACAAATTTGAGAATCACTAGTCAGGTTGATTGTTGAAGATCTTTCCCTATATAAGCCAGTCTATAAAGACTGGGAAAGATGAATGATTTTTCAAATGCCTAAACATCAACAAAACTCACAGTATACAAAGAAACAGGGAATATGGCCAAATCAAAAGAATAATTTAAATCCCCAGAAAACAATTCTAAAGAAGTGGAGAGCTAATTACCTGACAAGGACTTCGAAAGACATCTTAAAGATGCTTGATGAGCTAAAAGAGAACAGAGACAACTAACTGAAATTAGGAAAAGGATACATGAACAAACAGAAAATATCAACAATGATGCAGAATCTATTTTCTTAAGAACCAAACAGAAATTTTGGAGCTAAAGTATATGACAAAAGAAATAAGAAAAAGACTACTGGAATCTGACAACAGACTAGATCAAGCAGAAGAAAGAATCACTGAATTTAGAGCAGTTGAAATAATGAATCGAAGGAATGGAAGAAAATATAACGCAGAAAAGCGAAGTGAGCCTAAGGGACTTAGGTCCAATATGTAAGTCAGCATATTATGGAGCAAATCCATTAACAGGGTTTAGAAGGAGAAAAGAGAGAGAAGAGATTTTACTGGAACAATTAATTACCAAAACTTTTCCAAATTTGGGAAAGGAAATTGACATGCAAGTTAAAGAAGTAAACAAGGATAAAGCCCCACACTGAGACACGCTATAATCAAATTAGGATAAATCTAGATAGACTAAATCCAAGTATCTCCAAGCTGTGACACATTATAATCAAACTGTCAAAATCACAGATGAAGAGAAAATCTTGAAAGCAAGAAGAAGAAAAGAACTAATCTTATATAAGAGATTGACCATGATATCATCTGCATTTTTAGCAGAAACCTTGCAGGTCATAAGGAGTGGAATTTATAGTCAAGAGTGATGAAAGATGAAAAATGCCAAACAAAAATACCATATCTGGAAAAATTGTCAAAAATTAAAGAAAAATAAGATTTTCCTAAATAAACAAAGATTGAGGGATGTTTATCATCATAATACCTGTTCTACTGGAAATACTCAAGGGAGTCCTTCAAGATGAAATGAAGACACTAGATAGCAGCACAAAAATATACGAAATGCAAGATTTTCTGAAAAATGCAAATATATAGACAAATATAGAATCCTCATGTATTATAAGGTTGGCACATAAAACATTTTTAATACTGTCATAGTTTAAATGACAAGAGCATTAAAATAACCACTAATTCAAAGATATACAATATGAAAGATTCCGTTACATGAATAGCATAGAGTTGAATGGGGGAAGATGTAAAGAAACAAAAATTTTATATTTGATAGAAATTAAGTTGTTATTTCAAAACAGATTTTGGTAACTTTAAGATGTTTTAAATAATCTCCATGGTAATCACAAATAAAATACCATAGAGGATACAAAAAGGGAAATGAGACAGAATCAAAGCATGCCACTAAAAAAGAAATTACAGAGCTGTAGCAAGAGAGAAAGAGGGACAAAACAGTTATAAGACATAAAAAAAGTATTCATGGCAATAGGAAGTTCTTCTCTAGAGTGATTACTTCAAATGTAAATAGATTAAATTTTCCAGTCAAAACAAATAGATTGACAGATTAAAAAAACAAACATAAGGTTCATATATATGCTGTCTACAGGGTATTCATTTTCAATCTAAGGACACATATAGGTCAAAATGAAAATATAGAAATAGCCATGCTATGTAAATTGTAACCAAAATAGAGCAGAGATGATGGTAATTATAACAAACAAACTAACTTTAAGTGAAAAATGTCATAAGAGACAAAGGATATGTTATGATGATAAAAGTCAATTCACTAGAAAAACTAAAATAGTTGTAAACGTATGTTCACTTAACAGAGCTTTCGAAAAAAATGAAGCAAACAATGACAGAACTGAAGGGAGAAATACACAGCAAATCTATAGTAACAGACTCAGCAGCCCACTTTTAATAGTGGACAGAACAACCAGACAGAAGATAAATAAGGACACAGAAGACTTAAACAACACTACAGACCAGTTAGACCTAGTTGACATACAAAACTCCCAACAAAGAAAAGCCCAGGGTCAGATGGCTTCTCTGGAAAATTCTACCAATATATAAAAAAAAAAACACCAATACTCAAACTCTTTCAAAAAATTGAAGATCACTTCCAAACTCAGTTTATGAAGCCAGAATTACCCTAATACCAAAACCAGAACAAGATACCACAGGGAAAAAACAAAACAAAGCAAAAAATATAGATAAATACCACCAATTAATGTTTACATAAAAATCTTCAACAAAATACCAGCAAACTGAATTCAACAGTATGTTAAAATCATTCCACAACAACCACCTAGGGTTTATTCCTGGAATGCAAGTATAGTTTAATACATGTAAAATAACCAATTTCAAATACCACATTAAAATAAATAATGAAGGACAAAAAGCACAGGATTATTGGGTGTGCCCTGGTGGTCTCGTGGTCTAATACAACTAGGTGTAGTCCCACATATATTCCAAGGTCCTAGGTTCAAGACTCAGGGTCAGGGGCAACAACCAATGTGAACAACTAAAAGTGCTTCCTTCTCAAATAAAAAAAGCACAGGATTATCTCCATTGCAGAAAAAAAAAGTTTTAAAATCAACACACTAACACTTTCCTGTTAAAAACATTCAATGAACTAGAAGGAAACTGGCTCAACATAAATTAAGGTCATATATGGAAATTCCACAACTCTCATTCCACTAAACAGAGAAAAACAAAAATTTTCCTCTAAGATCAGAAACAATGCAAGGATGCCAACTTTCATTATTAATATTCAACACAGTTCTAGATGTCATAGAGAAGCAATTAATCATGAAAAATAAGGACCAAATTGAAAATGAAAAGTAAGATTATCGCTGCTTGCAGATATGATCTCGTATGTAGATAAAAAATATTCCACACACAAAAAAACTAATAAATGAATTCAGTGAAGTCACAGGATACGAAAACAATACTGAAAAACAGTTGTACCTCTATATACTAACAATCAAGAACCATAAAAGAAAATTAAGAAAACAATCCCATTTAGAAAAACATTTTAAAAATAATGAGCAATAAATTTAGCAAGAGTAGGAAAAGACTTGCATATTGAAAACTACAAAACATTGCTAAAATAAATAAGACACAAATAGACTTCCTATGTTCAATGATTGGAAGTTTTAATGTTGTTAAAATATTTATGTTACCAAAAAATATCTATCCATTAAATATGATCCCAATGAAAATTCCAATATCCATTTTTGCAGAAATAGGAAAAGAATCCTAAAATTCATACAGGATCTCAAGGACCACACACAAGTGCTGAAAAAAAAAGAACTAAGTTGGAAGCCTCACACTTCTTGATTCCAAAACAAAGGTAAAGTAATTGAAACAATGTGTTACTGCACAAAGACCACAAAGACTTACAGACCAGACTGGAATAGAATAGAGAGGTCAGATATAAGTCTTCGTACATGTCATACGACCCTGGACAAAGTTGCTAAGACCACATAATGAGGAAAGGACAGTACCTTCAACAAATGGTATTAGGAAAACTGCGTAACTACATGCAAAATAATTATTTTGGATCTTTATGCCATAAATGAAAATTAACTCAAAGTGGTTTAAAGACCCAAAAACTGTAAAAAAATATAAAGAAAATACAGAAGATAGCTTCATAACAATTGATGTGGCAATGATTTCTTGATACAACACCAAATATGCAGGTAACAAAAGTAAAAATAGATCAATGAGACTATACCAAACTTTAAAATATTTGAGCATTTAAAAAGTAAAAATCAACAGAATGAAAAGGCAACTGGCAAAAATGGGAAAAAATGCTTGCAAATCATATATACATACACACATATATTATATATGTGTATGTATATATATTATATATACATATATACATATATACACATATACATATAATATATACATATATATTATATATACATATATGTATATATATAAAATATATATAAGATAAGGTGTTAATATACAAAATATACAACTCAACAACAATGAAACATGATTCTAAACTGTGCATGGACTTGAGTATACATTTTTCAAAGAAAATATATAAATGGCCAACAAGAATGTTCAACACAAATAATCATTAGGAAAAAAGTAATGAGTGTCTCTCTCTCTCTTTTTCTCTCACACAAAAGAAAATAACAAATTTTGGTGAGGATGTGGAGAAATTGGAAGCCTGTGCACTGTTGGTACGGATGAAAAATGGTGTATACAGCACTATGGAAAACAGTATGGAGGTTTCTCAAAAAATTAAAAATAGAAATACTGTACAATCTAGTAATCCCATTTCTGGGTATTGAACCAAAACAACTGAAAGCAGGATTGAAGACATTTTTCATATTCAGGTTTACTGTAGCATTAGAAGTGAAAACAGCCAAGAAGTTCATTGAAGGATGAATGAATAAACATACATATGTAGTGGAATTATTATGCATCTTTAAAAAAGGAAATCCTGCTACATGCTATAACATGAATGGATCTTAAAGATATCATGCCAAGAAAATAAGTCAGTTACAATTAAGTATACAATTACACATACAGGAAGTATCTAAAGTAACAAACTCATATACACAGAAAGTGAATGGGGTCACCAGAGGTTAGAAGGAAGGGGAAATGATCATCTATTTTTCAATGGATATCGAGTCTCAGTCAAAATCAGAAAACTCTAGAGATCAGTTGCACACCAATGTGAATATAGTGAACACTACAGAATGCACACTTAAAAATGGTTAAGATGATCAATTTGATAGTATTTTTACCACAATATTTTAATACAAAACACCCAGGTTACAAAATTACATTTCACATCTCTCCTACTTGCCTCCCACACCTATCTCTCTTTTCCATTTCCCACTCCTCTAGTACCAACTCCAGTGGGGCCAAATATCACCGCTCTTAGTAGGAAAGAGGAGTTAGGAAGAAGGGAGAAAAGAGACAATCATTTCTCTGGTAGCAGGTGTTCTACTTGCAGTGAGGACAAGGGGAAGACAAAACGGCTTGCCTTTAAGAGTAAACTGAACTTCAGCTCAACATATAGTACTTAGCCTACTGATTTTTGATATAGTGCTATAGTCCACAATTTATAGTTCCTAGAAATAAGCAGAAGAGTTAATAGACACGCCCACTTTTAACCCATTGCCAGATAAATTTCCTAATGAACTTGTTTAAAGATATGATGGGAAACTAAAAAAGGTTTTCTAACTATATCCTATGTGTTTTACCTATCCAGTGTACAGGTTTCAAATAGTAATGTATATTTATATAGATAAAAAGCTGGAAAGACCGCACACTAAATGGTTAATAGTAGTCAAATTTGGGGATGGATTAGGAAGGAGAGATATGAATGGAGATTTTTACTCTTCATTCACTATCCATCCACATTATTTAAATTTTTTGCAGTGAGTATTCCTGTATCAAGTTAAGTGCTGTGGGTTTTTTTAAATAAAAATTTGAATTAACGTATTATGCAGGTTTAGCTCATATATAGAATGAGTCTTCCTAAATGCTGTCCATTTTGTTATAACCAAATCTTAGTAAACCTCTGAGAAAGGAAGTGGTTGGTTCCTAGCATTAACAATGTCAGACATGAAGACTGTGTTTTAAAGATTTTTTTCACTTTTCTGTAGCGAAAAGAGGAAGAAAGAGGATGGAAGGAATGACGAAAGGAGGTAGGAAAATAGTTTTTACTATCTATTAGATGAGTCCAAGAGGGAATACTGAGCATTTGTAGTGCTGTCTGCTTGTATTACTTTCCTTAAAAATACAACAAACATTTATAGATAACACAATTTATGATGAAACTTTTACAACATGGTTTTCCAAAAGCCTTAAGAATTACTAACAATCCTTTTATTCTAATTCCTTTTCTATCACAGGAAGGAAGCTGGGTTCAAAAAGACAAAGAGATCAACAAAGCTATGTGAAAAACTTTCTTTGAAAATAATTAATGACAAAGACAAAATTTGCTTTCCTGGATATTCTGCCATTATTTTGGTCCATCCTCACATTACCACTAGAATCTTACAGGAGATGCTTCCTGCCAACATAAGCATTGTGAGAAAACTTTACAAACATATCTGGGAAGAACAGACCAATGACCTCTGCATGACTTCTGTAGCAACTCTGCAACACAGAAGACTAATTTGACATGTGGATTTGGTGGTTTGACCAGTCTTGGCTAACATCAGGTTCACATACGAGGAGGGTTGCAACAGCTTGCTACCTCTGGATACCAGTTCAGTCTCATGCACAGTGAGTCACAGTGGCGGAAGAAAGCCGCCTTCCTGGCTGACTTGACTCACTCAGGAGCAGAAGAGGATGCTCATTGGGATTGTGGTCCTGTGTTATATGAGAGATGGTGGTGAGCTAAACAGTTTCACCAAGATGCAACTAAATCCCTCAAATTAGGAGAGAACAGGATGAGAATGACCAAATTCACCGATGGTTTGGCTTGGCAAAGCTCTACAGAGTTCTAACATTAGATCTGGGCTCATAAATCATGCTTTATTTTGTCTTTTTATTTCTAGTAGTAACACTGCTGCAACTGAAGCGGTCTTTTCAATAAATTTACATTCCATTGGAGAATGAATTGATATTCAAAGTCTATCTTAGGCTGCACCCTGGTGGCCTAGTGGTCTAGTACACCCTGGGAGCAGGCCCACATATGGTTCCAACATCCCAGGTTCAAGACACGGGGCCAAGGGTAACAACCAATGTGAACAACTAAAAAAACAAAAAAGAACTTCTGCCTCTCTTCTTGCTTTCCTACTTGCCTTCACTGCTGCCAATACACCCTTTCTTAAAATATATATATATATCGATCTTAGATCCAAATGTTCCAATTGCTTTAGAATCCATGTCCTTTCCTGAGTCATCCACTTGCATTCTAAAAATTTTATGAGAACTAAATTGTAATTTAATACCTGATGAGTAATTCTCTAAAAGGGGTATCCCTTTGAGACAAACTCCTACAATATTTTAAGTGGCAAAATAATAAAGGGAATAACTTTAAAAATGTTAGAAAATGTGTTAATTCCTCCTTTCATCATATAACTAACCACATGCCTTCTCAGAATCTAAAATAATATATCAGTTTACACCATTCAGGGACCTAGTTTCATGTACCATTCAATCCAGGCAATCCTCAAGGACACTCACATATGCTGCCTCCATTTCTTTTCCTATAATGCTTGTCTTTCTCCATCTTCCACTGACTTTCCTATTGCTTCATATAACTTAGATCCTTAAAGATCCAAGTTACAGTTAATCTCTGTAAGTATATATATTCTCATGTTTACCTCACTCTGTTGGGATATCTATTCTGTGTCCTCAATTTTGCTTACTCCAAGTTAAAATCTTTACCAGCTCTTTTTCAAAACACTTTCCTCTAATCGCTCAATCTATTAATCTGTTCAGTTTTATGACAAAATTAACAAGAACAAAGAGTTTCCCAGAAAAGTAGTTTTAAATGGAATATATGGCACTACTGGTGATTGAATAAAGTACTACCTGCCAACAAAGTCTAAAAAGACTACTGTTTTTCTTCTCTGATCTATGCATTCGTCTGTGTCTAAATCCCTTTTGACTCTTCTGTTTCCATCTACTCCTTAAATGGTTATTTCCCCCAAAAGCTGCCCAGGTTCTCTTCCCTTCTCTATCTGTACACTCTCCGAGAGTTGTATCTGGGGAAGAGAAATGTGGTTGTTAGTCCAGATGGAATATAGGAGGAAGAGTGGCAGACAAGCAGATTATATAGTGGTACAATTTTCCATATTAATTTCTATGTCTACATTTACAAAGCTTAAAAAGAACATTGCAAATGTGCTTCATGTAACTGAGATATTTTTTCATATGTAATATAACTATAGATCCCCCCACTACCTCAAATCCACAAAAATTTGGAAGGAGAATAAACCTCATTTTAGCATTCTTCTTTTATGGGTAAGTGGCTAAGTTTTTACATTGAGATAAAGTTTACACGAAATTAATCATTTTAAAGTGAACAATTCAGTGGCATTTACTTACAGCATTTGAAATGTTGTACAGTCCTCATCTTTATAAAGATTCAAAACAATTTCCTCACTCCAAAGGAAAATTCCTTAAGTACTTGCTCCCATCTTTCCCTTCCTCCCCTTGAGAAGCATTAATATGTACGCTGGTTGTATGGTTTACCTCCACTGTACATTTCATGCAAATAGTATACGTGACATTTCATGTCTGATTTCTTTCATTAGCATACTGCTTTCAAGGTTCATCCACATTACACGTTTTAATACTTTATTCCATTTTATGGCTAAACAGTATTCCGCTATATGAGTACCACATTTTGTCCATTCATGGACACCTGGCCTGTTTCTGCCTTTTGACTATTGTGAATAGAGATGCTGTGAACTTAACTTGTGCATATCTTTGAATACCTGTTTTCATTTCTTTTATATATATACCTAGGGGTGAAATGATAGATAATTCTATGTATATCTTTTTGAGGAATTGCCCACCATTTTACTACAGCAGCTGCATTGTTTTACTTCCCCACCAATAATGAAGGGAAGTTTCCTTTCTCCACATTCTTTGCTAACACTTGACAATTTTCCATTGGGGTAGGGGTATTTTTGGTTTGGTTTTGTTTCCCATACTACTAGATATGAAGCAGTACTTCATAGCTCATTTGATTTTTATTTCCATAATGACTTTCATATTTTATTGGTCTTTTCTGTATCTTCTTTGAAGAAATCTGTAATGAACTTTGTCCATTTCTAAAGTTGGTTGTCTTTTTGTTGACAAGTTGTAGGATTTCTTTATATAATTCAGATACCAGACTGCTATCACATAGAAGATTTGCAAATGTTTTCTCCTGTCTATAGACTGTGTTTTCACTATTTTGATTATTTTCTTTAATGTACATTTTAACATTTTAACTCCAATTTATCAATTTTTGTTATTATTTATGCTTTTGCTATCATTATCTATGAATTCATTGCTAAAACCAAGGATGTGAAACTTTACCTCCAGGTTTTCTTCCAGTATTTTCATGGTTTTTGCTCTTCCGTTTAGGCTATTGGACTCTTCAGATATTTGTATATGGAGAGGTATGGGTTCAATTTCATAAACTTGCATATGTATGTTCCATTGTCCCAGCCCCATTTGTTGCAGAGATTTTTCTTTCCGGAATACTGCTGAATGATCTTGGCATCTTCAATAAAAATAAACTGACCACAGAAACTTACATTTATTTCTGTACTCTCAATTTTATTCCATTGATCTAGATGTCCTTCTATTCCAGTACCACACTTTGATTACTGCGGATTTAAAATTTTAAAATATGTATGAGTTCTCCAATTTAGTTCTTTTTCAAGATAATTTTGACTATTAAGGGCCCCTGATAATGAGGATTAGTTTTCCCTTTCTGGAAAAAAGGCTATTAAATTTTTGGTAAACATTGCACTGAATCTATAGCTGCCTTTGAAAAGTATTGCTATCTTTAAAAAAAAAAAAAAAAAAAAAAAAAAAAGGTTTTTTTTCAGTTCATGAGCATAAAATATTATTCCACTCAGGTCTTCTTCAATTCTTTTCAGCAATATTTTGAAGTTTTCAGTATGCAAGTCTCTTACATAATTGGTTGATTTCTAGGTTTTAATATTTTGGATGCTAATGCAAATGAAATTTTTAATTTGATTTTGACTTCTAATTGTTAATCCATAGACACATAATTAATCTTTGTGTGTTGACCTTACACCTGCAACTCTCTAAATTCTTTTGTAAGTTCTATAAGTTTTACCTTCTTTTCATACTCGGGGAATTTTCTGTGCATAATGTCATGCTATCTGTGAATATATGTAGTTTTACTTCTTCCATTCCAATTTGGGTGTCTTTTATTTATTTTGCTTGCTTAATTGCTTTAGCTATGTTGAAGAGCAGTGAAGAGAGTGCTTGTCTTTTCTGATCGTAGAGGGAAAGCTTTCTGTCTTTCACCCACTGACACTGATGCTAGATGTGAGCTGAGGAATTGCCCTTCCAGTATTTGCTTTTTGAGTGTTTTATCATGAACAGATGTTGGATTTTTTCAAATAATTTTTTGTGTGTGTCAACTGAGATGATCATACAATTTCTTTCATTTCGCTCTATGTGTATCACTGACTGGTTATGTGTCACTATGTTGAACTATGCTTGCATTCTAGGGACAAATTTCACTTGGTTACAGTATATAATTCTTATAATATACATTTTAATTAAAATTGCTAGGGTTTTGTTAAGGATTTTGTACCTATACTCATGACAGATATTGCTATACAGTCTTCTCATGGTATCATTCTCTGGCATTGGTAGCAGAGTAATATTAGCCTCATGGAATTAATTAGTTACTGATCCTTTGGAGAAGTATTTAAAGGATTTTGAGAAGTATCGGTATTAGTTCTTCTCTGCAAGTGTTTGGGAGAATTCATCAGTGTAACCCTGTGATCCTGAACTCTTCTGGGGGGATAATTATAATTATATAATAATTATTGTTGTCATTATTATTACTGATTGAATATATTTGCTTGATGTGTATATGTTCATATTTTGTTTTTCAATTAGGTTTTGGTAATTGGTGTTTCTCTAGGATCTTTTTTCCATTTTATCTTGGTTGGTTAATTTTATGCCATACAATTTTTCACAGTGTTCTAAAACTTTTTATCTCTATAATAACTAGTATGTCTTTACTTTCAAATCTGATTTTTGTCTTTCCTTTTTTTTTCCTTGTGAAATTTAAGGAGTTTTGAGATTTTTTTTCTTCAAATGTTCTTTCAAACCTTTTATCTCTTCTCCTTGTGGGACTTCTGTTAGGCATATTTTGATAATTTTGCTGCTGTCCCATGACTGTTCATTTTTCTTCCTTGTCATTTCTTTTTATTTTCAGACCGCATAATTTTAATTTTCCTATCTTCAAAGTCACTGTTTATGCTACTTGCTTCAATATTCTGTTGAACCTTTTAGTGAACTTTTCATTTCAGTTTATTGTACTTTTAAGCAAAATAAACTTCTTGGTTCCTTTTTATAATTTCTCTCTTTTTAAATATTTTCCTTTTGTTAATATATTCTTCTAAGCTATTTTTCTTGGTCTCTCTTTCCTTTAGGTCTTTGAGTATATTTAAAGGAGTTGATTTAAAATGATGTGTATTAAGTTTAATGTCTGGGCTTCCTCAGGAACATTTCTGTTTGTTTCATATTTTCCCCTTCTGTTTATGGGCTCCACTTTCCTGTCTCTGTATTTGGCTTGTGATTTTGTTGTTGTTGTTGTTAAATATTAGGCATTTTGTATTTTTTAATCTGGTAACTATGGAATTCATGCTTATGTTCCTAAGGTTTACTTTCCTTGCTTCTTGAGGACTAGAGTAATTCATTTAGTGACTTTTTTGAGCTACTTTTGCAAAGGCTGTATTACTTATAATGTGTTGGCACTGTGGTCTCTGTACTTTTATCTTTGTGGTCAGTCAGTAATCTGGAAGATATTTTCCAGGGAGGTAGAGGGAAGAAAGGAGGGAGGTAAGGTGAGAGAGAAAGAGGAAGAGAGAGAGTGATATCTTTCTGAATGACAATTGAATATATTGGAATTAGACAATTTGAATAGTCATATGCTGAATTACATTTGAAAATGCAATAGTGGCACCTAAGAGCATCCACTGCAGTCATGAGAGATAATTTAGAATAGTTAGATCTCTTATCTGATATAGTCTAGTAGAAATTTTCATCACCAGCAGACAGGCTTTGAACTTGAAATGATTTAAATGTAATACCATAACTGCAAAAAGTAATGAAAAGAAAAGTAAAGCAGAACTACAGGATAAATCTAAATTAATATTGCCTATATAGAATAAAATGATATGGTGTTTGTTTTTAAATAATTAAATAGACCTAAGATGCATACAACAATCACACAATAAAATCTTCCTATTGCCCAGAAACTGGAAAAATATTAACCCACAGTAGTTTCTAAAAAGTAAAAGACTCAAAAAAAAGTAACTAAAGTTAAGATCCAAAGGAAAAATAATATCCATAATACATATATGACAAAGAAATCATATCTTGAATATAGAAAAATCTCTTAGAATTCAGTAAGAAAAGAACAGATAACCAAATTTTAAAATGAGTAAAAGACTTGAACAGGCAAGTTGCAAAAGATATCCAAATGACAAAAACACATGAAAAGTGCTAAATTCTTTTTGTCATAAATAAAAGTAAATCCACGTGATATCTCTGTCTATGGATCAAAATGCATAACATTTAAAAAAGAACAACTCTGTGCTGTTTTTCATAGTGGATATACCATTTCATATTCCCACTAAATATGCAAAACAAACCTAAAATTTCTCCACATCCTCATCAACATTTATTATCTTTTTGTTACTAGCCATGTGAAGTAATATTTCAAGGTGGTTTGATTTTTATTTCTTTGATTATTAGTAAAGTTAAGCACCTTTTCATATACCAAAAGGAATAATATACTATGTAGTCTGTTATATAAGATTTCTTTCACCAACCAGTGGAATCTGGGGAGTCATCTGTGATGCTGCATCAGTAGTTAACCCCTTTTTAAAGTTGAGCAGTATTTTTTGCAATATAGACTACTATTCTTTTATTGATGGTCATCTGAGCTGTTTTCTTGTTTGGGCGTATTATGCATAAACATTTTTGTATTTTCTCTTTTTGTGGACATTTGTTGTCACTTCTCTTGGATAAATACATAGGAGTGGAATTGCTGGGTTACCCATCATACATGTTTAGTTTTATAATCTAGACTCTTTAGAACGTGACCTGACATTTAGTAGATCTTGTAATGATCACATTGCTACTCGGAGTCTTTTGTTAAAAACAAATTTTAGCATTTTTTTCTGCAAAGATGCTATTGGTATTTTGAAGGGATTAGGATTGAATATGTAGATGATTTTGGGTAGTATGGACATTTTAACGACATTGTCTTTCATTCCAAGATCATAGTTTTTTTTCCCACTTATTTGTATCTTCTTTAATTTCTTTCTTCAGTGTATTATGGCTTTCAGGATACAAATACCTCACTTTTTATAAATCTCTTGTCCCAGGTCTCAAACCCAGGTCCTTGAGCTTTAAATGGTCAGCACCTAAGCTGCCTCACAAGGGTGCACCTCACTTTCTTGATTAAATTCATTCCTAAATATTGCTTTTTATGCTTATGTAAATAGGATTATTTTCCTAATTTCCTTTTAGTTTGTTAAGAGTATAGAAATTAAAATCATTTCTGCATAATTTTATATCCCACATCTTATAAAATTCACTTATTAGTTCTAACTATGTGTGCGTGTGTGTGTGTGTAAAACCTTAAGAGTTTTCTGTGAATGTCATGCACATAGTCACGTTTTCTTTTCCTTTTACAATTCAGATGTCTTTCATTTCTTTTTCTTGACTAACAGCTCTGGAAAGAACTTCCAGTACTATGTTAAATAGAAATGATGAGAGTAGGCAGTCTTATTCATGATATTAGATAAAAAGTTTACCGTTTTTCACCACTGAATATGTGGGTTCATCATACAAGGCTTTCATTATGTTAAGGTACAGTCCTTCTATACCTAACGCATTGAGATTTGCTTCTCTATTTTTATAATGAAGGGATGCTGAATTTTGGTCAAATACTTTTCTGCATCAACTGAAACGATCACATAAATTTTATACTTCATTCTTTTAATGTATATCACATTTATTGATATATATATGCTGAACCATTTGGCATTGCAGGGACAAATTCCACTTTTCTCTAGTATATGATTCTTTTACTGTGTTATTAAATTGTTTGCTAGAATTATTGCTGCAGATTTTTACATCTATGTTTATCAAATATATGCACTTGCAATTTTCTTGTAGTGTTTTTCTGGAAGAGTAGTGGTGGCCTTATAAAATGAATTTAGAAATTTTTCCTCCTCTAAACTGTTTGAAGTATTTGAGAATTGGTGCTAATTCTTCTTTAAACAAAAGTTGGGAGAATCCACCAGTGAAGCCATCTGGTCCTGGGCCTTTATATGTTTCTTTGCTGATTAGATTTCTTTATTTGTTATTGAGCTGTTTAAATTCTCTACTTTTTCTACCACATGATCCAGTAATCCCACTCCTAGGTATCTATTCCAAAGACTGGATATCAGGATCCCAAAAAGGTATCTGCACTCTCATGTTTCTGTAAGCAAGATTCACAACAGTCAATCAAGATGTAGATACAACCCAAATTCCCACTGACAAACAGAAAAAGAAAAATGTGATATATATATATATATATATATAGAGAGAGAGAGAGAGAGAGAGAGAGAATGGAATGTATGTATAGACTTAAAAAAAGGGATTCCTACTATGTTCCAAAGCAGGTGAAACTAAATCTGGAGGTAAAATTCAGAACAGTGGCTATTTGTGTGTAAGGGTGCAATGACTAAGACCAACACAAGGAGAGCTCTTATATTGCTGGTAAACAATTAAAATCTTGGCATAGGAATGCTTAGACAAGTCATTTACCTTATTATCAGGATATACACTCATAATTATTGCTTCTTTTACTTCTATTACTTCTTTGTAAATGTGTTATCCTTTAAAAATTCTTCATACCTACTAATTAAGAACAAATTTTAAATTAGTACCTCTAGTCTACAGAACACTTTGAGACACAGAGACATATATATGTGTGTGTACGTATATATATATATATATATATATATATATATATGCATATACATACACATATACGTACATGTGTGTTGAAGGGAGCAATGCTTCTTAAAAAAGAAAACATGCCTAAGGGAACAGAGGGAAAGGAATAATAAAATTAATTATATCTACTGGTTCTGAGAACTTACCAGGCAGTATTTTAAAAGAATAAGGCTGAATTATACGACAGGTACTGAACAGTCTCAGTGAGGATAATCAAGGGGGAAAATCTTGTAGCAAGTAAATGCATAGAAACTAGGAGACATAATATAGGGACTGAATTTGTAATTAGTGCCTGATAAGGATTTTAGCCTAATATATAATGTTTAAATTCATGTCACTGTGTAATTTAAAACTAATAATACTGCTTAGCACACATATTAGGAAGAATAAGCCCATAAATCAGCAACATTGTTAGCCTCCAATAGGTAAATTGAGGAATTGGAAGCAGAATTTTCACTGCATTACCCTGTATATCTTAATATCAGAACGATAAAGGTGCCGCACCTACTGGAGAAGGCCTTTAGGATTGTAAAGATATTTAGAATTAAAAGATGTCTTACCTCGTGGGGTTAAGAGATGTACAATATAAAAAGATGTGACTATTATTAAGATCCAAGTTTTAGTTAAGGATAGGAATACAAACAAAGGGTCTCTAAAACGGGTCTGGGGAACTTGAGGAAAAGTCATAGTGGAGCTGACATTTTAACATAGAAAATGAATGTCCTACTTTTCCATTCCTGGAGAGCTCAGCGATTGGTGCCTTGAGGCCGTGAAGTGCGGTCCCATGAATATTTACCAGGAGCTGGAGCCTAAATACCCAGAAGAAACACCAGGGAAAAGCGGCAGCGATTCGCCAATGGGTACTTAATAAAACGGTGTGGTACACGACCCGGGGAGTCGAAGCAATTCAAGCAATCACACCCGGAATCCTTAAACTCCCACCTTTACCCTAGGCAGGCCTGCTCTCTTCTCCCGCCTCCCCCTGTAACTGACTGGGCTATAAATGATTGACACATATGCTCACCAATCGCTGCCTCTGCTACGGAGGCACTCCGCCCTCTAGCCGGATCTTTGGTCCCTAGAGCAAGATGCGGCCTCTGTGCGTCGACGTCAGCGTGCTTACGTCACGGCCCGGGTACTCGAGCAGGTCCGGGGGCGACAGGCTGCGGGCTGCGTGCTGCACTACGCCCGCCCCGCTTAGTCTCGGGTCCCGCCCCGTCTAGCTCCGCCCCTCCGCCCGCGAGAATCTCCGCGGGCGCGACCACTGAGCCGCTGTCCCCTGGCCACCCCCGGGAGGCCGGTCCGGAACCACCCGATGAGGTAGGCTGGATTTCGCTTCATCCTATTTGACAGATTGGAAGACTGAGTCACCCGGGTTCAGATGACTTGCCCCAGGCGTACGGAGATCAGTGGATCCCGGGCCTCGGTTTGTCTTTGCTGAGCCCATCGAGGTCCTCCCGGGAGGAGAGAGGCTAGGCAGCCGGTGTTTATAAAGGACACAAAGTGAAGTTGCAGAATGCCGAGCCCCGCTTCATCTAGACTTGTACTGCGATTGAAGGGATGGATGCTGGCGGTGAGAGCTCCATCCCTTCACGCTGGGCCCCAAGGAGTCCCTTGCTGGCGCCTTGGTCCCTCCAGGGTGACCAAGAATGGTGACTGAATGATGCATGGGTTGTCCAGATACTATCGGTTGTGGCCTCTGATTCATCAAGAAAAGCCATATTCAAAAATAAAATGAAATTTGAAATTAAAAAGTGTAAGTCATGAACGTTCTGGCTCTGGTTTCAGTTCACTGCTTTGCCCTCCTGGATATCTGGCCATATTTTGAAATTTCAGTAACATGTTTACTTTTGGTTTAGGCTCGGAAAGGAATTTTTTTTCCTCTTTTAATTCAAACATGGGTTAATATTGTGAAACTTTTCTTACTGTTCCCTTAATGTGACCATTGTTCACCATGTCATTTGTCTTTTATTTCACAGATGGAATCATTGAATTCATCACTTGACTCAGTAGTAGTTTGGATAAGTTTAGCACGGTAACAAAGTAACAGGTTTAACCTCTCAAAAATACTGGATTTAGTGAGTTCATCTCAGTTCTTTGTTGGGGAGGTTTCTATATACCATATATTCATATAGCTCTGTAGAAGAGGATCTCACATACCAAAACAACTTGTGGTACTTTATTTATGAATTCTGGTAATGTGGGGTATAATTTGTGCTCCTAAGTTAGAAATTTGTACTGTACATTATAAGCATACTTATTTAATATTTTGTATTGTTATGGGTAATTCATTCTCTTAAAATACTACTGTCTCGAATGATGACCTTTTAAAACTCCATTATGCTTAAAACTGCATAAAATGGAATTAAAGTCACTTTGGGGGACTTTTCCTTATTTATGCTCACAGAAGGATGGTGAATATTATTATTTGAAGAGGTGGGCAGTAGCCAGATTATCTGAACCCTAAGTAAGAATTGCAGAGAGACAAAGGAAATAGGACTTGGCTATTGCAAACGCCTCTTTGTTTTACTGAATGGCATTCACACGCTCTAACCAGTTCTCTATTTTATTTTAGGTATGAAATCATTGCAGCAATTCATTTTACATTTTTTCACCAGTATTTCTCATAATGAAAAAATGTCTTCTTCCCTCAAGCACTGTATCCCATGTCGTTTCTTTCCTGTTCATTGTTATTATGTGCAAGACTCAAAGCCTCTGCCTACTTCAGCTCCCTGGGTCTATTCTTCCTACTGCCAACTATGAATCCTCTTCAGTATTATCTTTATGTGCTCAGAAAGGACTTGTTGTCAGTTCCCACTCTTCTCCAAGCCAAGTTCTAGGAAACTGCAATGTTAAACAGATCACCATTTTCCATTAGAACTCATATTACTGATCACAGACTTAACGTCTCCCTTTATTTAGTGCCTACAGTGTACAGATTGCATTGCATGCATTCTAATTCTCTCAACATATTGCAAAGTTAAATATTATCCCATCTTGATCTAAAAGGAAACTTACACTAAAGGCCACCCACCCAACTTGTGCTGGGAGAACCTAGATTTGAACTTTCCAAATATCCTGCTCCCAGAGCCTCATCCATGCTGCTCCAGTGCTTACATGAGTGTATAATGGCAGCTACAGATCTTATTATTTGAATTTTTATTTTATCAAATGCCACTTTAGAGACCATGATTCACTTCATTCAGTTTTAAGGAGGGCTAGGAAGCCAGAAGGTGTTCAGCAATTTTCAAAGCATAACTAGCCACAAATTCTCTTCCTGCTGTTCTCAGCATAGTATGTTTTCTGCTATACTTCCTTCATGAAAGTCCCCTTTGATGGGTTTCTCTGTGTATGTGTATACACATTAATGTTATGAATTCGCTCCCCATAAATTTAACTTTTAAAAGATAAAACTTTGCTTCCTTTTGGGCAGAAATAATCATTTTCTTTATTTCTCTTCCCTTTTCTGAGCAGTGAGCAGGTGTAAACTTTCTTTTGAACCTTGGTTTCTGCTAGAAACCAGCTGTGGGATCACAATAACCTTAAATTTTAATTTCACAAATGTTTGCAAGAGAATTTAAGGTGTATCAACCTTATACTTAGAAATGTAGGAGTACTGATGAGAGTTTGTAAGCTCACAGTGTCACTTAGCAGATTGAGGAAGCCCTTCCGTTATAGCAGGAATGTAACTTTCTTAGTGATATATTGTCATTTAAAAAATAAGTAAAATTAGTGTATATGTTATATGGTTGAGAAATGGATTACTGTGTTCCTATAACTTTAACCCATTATCTTAAGATATTCTTATTTTAATAAGTATGATTGAGATTTGGTAGATGAATAGTAGGAAACTGAAAAATAGCTTATCTTACTTTCTTATGGTTTTGGACTCTCCTATAACTTAATGGAAATTGTCTTTTCAGTAGTCAAGTTATAGTAAAGTTAATGGAATTAAAACCTTTCTTAAATGTTGGAAAAATTTTAATTTAGCAAGAGCACTTTTGCTCATTAAGCCTTTTATTGGATATTCTGTTTAAGTAGCTCTGTGCTTTGAGGTGGCTCATCCAACAGATGTCCATGCTCTTTGTTGTTATTGTTTTACTTATTCCTCCAACCCCCACCCACTGGTCTTGAACATGGGTCCACGGGCTTTACATCACCTGAGCCTCCTGAGCCACGGGTGCATCTGATGTCCATGTTCTGAAGAGTCAGGCTGACATGATCTGGCCTCATCGTGCTGTCCTTCCTCCATGCACCCAGCACCCCAAACTGTACTTCTGGTTTTACAGCTTCAGTGCCTGCAGCGGGCAGCCTGAATTGCCTCCCAGATGGACAAATACATCCCAAATTCTACCTGCCTCTCTGCATTCATCCATGCTGCCTTAACAGTGAGACATTTCCTGTGTCTCTTTAATGGAAGCCTTCTTTTTTCAGAGCACTTTTGCAACTCTTTTTCTGTGACAGTTTACCAGTCTTGGTATCTTTGGTAATGCTCTCTTTTATTCATGGGTATCCAGATATATGTTGGACTGAGCTTAAATGAGCTGAACAATTTGTGTTATACATTCAAAGTTTTTTGTAGATTGTAGAACCCTTTAATTTACACTTTGATTGCCTCATCTTTCAGAGAGCACTGTTATGCTTTTCTTGGCTTTGACTCAACAAAATCTCTTTCCTATTCCAATTCAGCATCTAACTTCTCCAGTTACCAGGGAGTCACCTCAGAGGAAGTCAAATCTTTGGGTTTTAAATGTTGAAGGAACAAGTTTGCAAATAAAAAATCCGTATTCTATGTGTTTATGGTATGGGAAAAAAAGAACAGCATTTTCACCTTTTAAAAATTTAGGTATCAGAATACTGAGGGCCCACAAAGATGGGCTGGGAGTCCTGGACTAAGACACTTTGTAGTACTCCCAGTTCCAGCAGCAGGGACTGGGGCAGAACATCATACGTTTCGACATCCTGCATTTGAATTTCTGCCAGCCTCCTTCAGGTGTTGTAGAATAGCTCAGGCCTTTCTGAATTGTTTCATTTGCTTTGCTTGTGACTTGACCTTTATCTGGAAGATATCTCTTGTAGTTTCAACATCAATTCAAAATTTCTTTCCAAGGACTTCTGACTCATAGCAACTTAAGCCTGGAAGATATTCTGGGGCAGCCATTGAGTAGTATTGGGTTTGGTAGACTTTTGTATAAAACTCTTCTAATTCCCCTCTCCACAGTTTTCAAAGATATCTTAGAACTGGTGGGTATTCTCCAAATATTCAGCTTGGAGTTTGGAGGAATCTGGCCTAGGTACCACCTAAGTAATCACCGGTTTCTATATCTTATATTTCCCATTTCAGATTATCTTTCAAATATTATTATTTGAAATGTATATATTATTTGCTCACCAAAGTTTATTCCTGTTTGCTTTCTGTTTCAGGAATATATGTCCTCATAATTAGTTTTTTAATTTACCACTTGCTAGATTAGTGATATCAAACTACAGAATTTCAGGTATATTTTCCTGTTTGTATGGCATGTTGAGTTCATCAAAGGTAGAAGTGAGCTTTTGGCTTTGACAGGTCTCTCTGAGTTGGGTGCACCAGCCAGGACTTGCTTTTGTTACGATTAATAATTACTGACACTTACAGAAGAATTCCTCAGGGCCAGGTGCTATTGTCAGTGTTCAGCATTATTGACATTTTAGGCTGGGGACGTCTTTGTTGTGGGAAGTATCCTTTGCGTTATAGAATGTTTAGCATCATCCTTGGCACTTCCCCTGTTCTGACAACCAGAAAGGTCTCCAGATACTGTCAAAGGTCACAGGGGTGAGACATCCTCTCAGGCCCTGATACCTTGAAGCCATTGTTTTATATAAAGTTTGTCCTCGCTTTCCAGAAGGAGAAGCTGAGGCAAGTGGGTTTAAGTAATTTGTTGAAGGTCACACAGCTGATAGCTGCACTGGATATGAAACCAGTCCGTGCTCTTTGTGACTCCTGACTCAGCACAGGTAAAGCAGACTGGCCATCAACTGTAAGGAGTCCAGAGAGCAAGGAGGCACAAAGATGCCATGGCCAACAGGGACCAGACAGGGCCTTGGTAAGTAAGATGCCTGGAGGAGCAAACTGGGGAGTAGGGCCAGAGTTACCTGTTTTTTAAGAGAAGCTAGAGATCTGGATTTTATTTGTGTGAAAACATCAATATGGACGATTGACTCACTGTTTGCAAAACACCATGCAAGCCCCATGAAAACACTTGTCAACTGTTTATAGACAAGATTTGGTCCTGGGCCATGATTTTGCAGTATACTTTGGTATAGACTTTGCATCTATGTGACATTATTGACAAATGTAAAAGGGGACATTTATTTGATGAGGAGAAATGAGGTAGATTTAGTGTGGAGGGTAAAAGTTTCCCTTCTTGAAGGCTTGGGAATGAGGATAGGTAGACTGGAACAATAGATAGAAATAGTTGCAGATAGACTGGTAATTCTTATTTGAAGTAGTTGTTTTACTTTCTAGTAATCCAAAAGAATGTGAGATTAAAATTGGCCATCCATCACACATGGAAATTTTAGTGCTGTGCTTCTCAATGCTGACTCGGATTGAAAGTACTGTGTTTCTTTGTCCTTCTGGAGCATTATTCATAATTATTTCTTTCATGGCCTCTACTTGTCCAGTTGTTAAAATTCATATTTTAATAAGACATTGAGAAACAAATTCTGGAATTCAATGACTATAACTTAGGAAAGGAAACATAAGCCTACTTCACTTTGTTGACAACCTGTCACCAGTTGTGTTTGGATTTAACTCTGAATGACCTCTGAAGGATCTCTGGCTTAGTAACAGGTGGACTCCTGCTAACTTAGGAGTGTTTTCGTATGCTCAGGACCCTGACTTCTTTAATTGAGCTAGTGTGCCTGCTCTTGGTACGAAAAGTGAACTCAGACTCTTGAACTGACTCATCCTTTGCCCTGGTCATCTGGCCACACACTTCCTCCAGCTGTACTTCCCTTATATGGGGCCTCTCCTAGACCTGTTCCTGCTCCTTTTTTATTTTTAATTTACTCTACTCTGGCTTCTCCTTATAATATATCACCTTTTCATTTCTTTGAATGTCACACTTTTCCTCTTAGGACAGCTTATTCATGAAACCTGTTCTCTGACCCCAAGAACCTAACTTTCAGTCATCTTTGTATTGTGATTATCTAAACTCTGATTTCTAATTATTTGTCTAACCTTCTTACCGCCTTTATAAAATTGTATTCTTCTTGTGGATAGGGACTGTCTTTCCATCTTTCTTTCCCTCACAGCTGCTAGTGTTGTGTTTTACATGTGGTAGATATTTAATACATATTTGTTCATTTGTTTCGGTGGGGTAGGTGCCCATTTTTATGCAGGGCAGTATATAGACAATGACTGTCACCTAGAGAGACACTTTTGGGAAACCTTATCTCTCCCCTTCCAGAGAAGGAGTCTTAGGTTGTTGAATGAAGAGAAACCTAACAGGCCTCTGACTAGTCACTTTGGCTCTGCTGTCTTCTAACCACCTGACTACTTGGAAATTAGCTTTTGTTTTCTCCGAATGGAGAAAATAGATCTTGGGAGGCCTGTGAAGAATACTAGATGAACACATGCTTAATTCTAGTCTTTGAGATAAAAAGGATGGTTACTGAAAGAATTATATACTTTAGCCACCTTCCTGTGCCTCCCAGGGGAGCCATGATCTTATCACCATTGATTTTATTGATTTTCAAATCTAGATCAGTAAGACTGTCAGTTCCATAGTGAGAATTAAGAGCATTTGTTTGAAAATTGCTTGCAGTAAATACTGAAGAAATGGGTTACATGGTACAGAAATGTCCTCATATGCACTGGAAAATGCTTCAGTTTCCTTAATTGAGGAACCTTCCTCTGACTAGATAGTAATATGATTGTTGAGGAACCTTCCTCTGACTAGATAGTAATATGATTGTTGACTCGGTCATTGCTAAAGCTGGCAGCATATCTCTAAGAGGAAGTATTAAATATTCATGAGAATATGTGCACTGGGAAGCAGCATGATTCCTCTGAATCACCTGCTGATGGTTGACGTACTAATTGAGGCCAAAATTGGGAAAAGTAGTGGAAACGCCATGATAATCATCACATATTTTGTTACTGATCTGCTGTGATTTTTTAAGGAAAACTAGAAGTAGATTTTGCTCTATGAGGACAAAAGAAGACAAAGAAATCAGCCCTTTTTTGCACTTGTGGAAATAACTTTGACTCGTGAAGGATAATAGAGTTATGTATAGCTTCTATCAGGTGGAAGATTAAGGAGTTTCTAGGGGAGCTGTTATTTGAGTGTAGGAGTTTAGAGGTAAAGCTAAGAAGGAGGAGAGAAAGCTGCAAAATATATCGAGCACTAAAGAGCTCTACTGGGAGGCACATCAGCGGTTGGACAAAGATAGAAGAAGCAGGAGGAGGTAGTCATGGAGACCCAGTTGTTCCAGGCCGCCTGGCAGCATCATCTGAAAAAGATGAGGGCCAAGTGAAGATTATTCTTATATGCCAGAGCCCATACTGAGAGGTGCTTGTTTTGATCAGTGATGAGGTCATAGCTATGACATACCAGTTGTCTGACTCAGTGCAGGTGATAAATGGCTACCAAGTAGTTGAGCGCAGTAGGATTAATGAGCTGACAGCGTGTACCACCCAACAGACTTTGGCTACACCATGGCATGGTGCTGTTTGCCACCTGTGAAGGAACAAATAAGCATATATAACCTATGAAAGAAGAAATACACATTGTCAAATGGTCTTCTCTACAGATGATTCCTCTTCCCCTGTACTGAGCAGTGTCCAGGTGGCAGGTTATTGTCAGAAGTATGCACTTGATTTATTTTCCCAGTCTTTAGTCAGCCCCTTGTGTTTTTTAGACATCTGCCTCCTCAACTAAAAGGAAGTTCTGATGAGAGCAGGGAACTCTCGTGTTAACCTTTGAATCCTTTTAAAAGTCTACTTTCAGTTTTACATTTCAGTGCTTATTTTTACATGAAATGGGAACTCAGTGGATTTAAATAGTGCCCACCTCATAAATTTTTTCTGTTCTATGAACAAATGTACTTTCTTCCCTCTCATCTTTCATGGAGAGAAGAGAAACCATTCTAATTTCTGTTACATCTCACGGCTTTAACACCTATTTATATTCCTTTGACTCCTAAATGTCAGATCTCTCCGATGAACTCCTGACTCATAACCAACCACTTACTTTATCTCCACTTGGATATTAGCAAGTATCTCATACTGTATGTGTATAAAGTAAATTGATACTCTCCTTCCTCTGTCTCCCCATTTAAACAAAGAGCAACTGCCTTCTTTCATTTCCGCAGGCTGTCCATTTGGCACTTCTCTAGTCATCCCTTTGTTCTGTTTCTCATGCTCAATCTGTTACCACTTGATTTTCACTCTGTGTTTAGAACCCACCAGTTCTCACCACTTCCACTCGCACCACCCATTCTACTAAGGGAGCATAGCCTCTCCTTCTTCAGAGATTGCCCTGTTCACCTAACTGGTCTCCGAGCTTGCGTCCTTCTCTCAGCCAGAAAGCCTCTTAAAACTTACACTGGATCATGTTTCTCCTCCAACTTTCCAGTGTCTTCCCGTCTCCATCAGAGTTAAAGTTGTTACAGTAACCTGTAAGGTTCCACAAGATCACAGTCCCTTGTTAACTTGTGATAAGCTGCTCTCTGCTCCAGCAAAGCTGAAGTCTTTCATGGCCAACTGGGACCGTCCTCAGAACTTTGCCTTTTACTTTTCCTTCTACCTGGCTCTTCAGTCTTGGGACCCTTCATAGATTTTGTCTGTTTACTCCTTAGTGTTATGGTTTTTCGATGCTATATTAAATGGTTTTTTCCCTTCCTTTCCATCTCGAGTTCCTTCCTACACCCACCACCCAGAATGAAAACAGGCAGATAGTTGAATCACACTGTAAGTAAGCTATTGTTAAAAATAAATAAATAAATAAATAAATAAATAACCACTCCCTGTGGCTCAGGCAGCTAAGGTGCAGACTCATGAAAGTCATGGATCTGGATCTGAGACCTGAGACCTGAGACCAGGAGGGTCCCCCCACCAAAAAAAATGTAGAACCAAAATAAGCAGTGCAGCATGATTAAGATGTCAGTATAGAGATTTGTGTCCATATTCTCTGAAACGGACAGAGAGGTGTGAAAAGTGGGTGGAAGCAAAACCTTCCTTGAAAAGTGATCGACCTTTGAGTTAAGCCTTATAGAATAAGAGCTGTAGAGATATGGAGAGTATCACTCAGATGGAAAAATACAAACAGAGGTTCCTGAGAATATAGTCCTTCAAGAAACTGCTTGCAAATTTTAGCATGGTGAAATGGTTCTGGAAAAGTTGACCATGTGTTAAGTCAGGCAAGATCAAAGAGTTTGAGCTCTACCTGTAGATCCCAGGAAACTATTTAATAAATTATCTCATACAGTTAGTTTGTTGATTTACACGTGGTGTGAATTATTTTTTATTTGTTTACCAATAAATTTATTTTTCCTGTGCGTTGTGTTTGTTTGCTCATTTTTCTAATTGGGTTTTAAGGTTTTTATTATTTATCCTCCATCACTTAGAAGGTTTGTTTCTAATATTTTTGAGATAGGGAAACATTTGATTTTTTTATACTCAGATGTATTTCCCTTTGTAGATTTTCTTAGAACTTCCTAATCCTAAAACTGTATCATTTACCTACAATTTATTCTACTTAAATATGCATGTGATTTTGTCCTGTAAACTTTTTAATGAAGGTTTCATTATATTTTGATATGTAGGTTTCTTTCCCCATGTACTAGAGTAAATAGCTTCATTCTTTTTCAACTGAATTTTGGTGGTTTCATTATCATCCTACAAAACATTCTCTTTGCACAAAAGAAAAAAGTAAGAAAGTACAGGCCAGATGGTGGTTTATGGGTAATGAGTTTTCCTTGACCTTCAGTGCTTTTTTTTTTTTTTAATTGAACTGATGCTTGCTATTTGGTAAATTTTCTATTATAGTTTATATTTGTGGCTTCTACTGATAAGTCAGCAGTGAGGCTTCTCTGCCCATACCTATTGCTCTTGAAAATTGAACACACACCCCTCTTCTGTTTTCCTCTTGTTCCTCATCTCCTAAGACTGATTGTCAATTGCTATTTTTTTTAAACTTAGATGTTATTTTTCTCATACCACTGATCTAGTTCCCTGTCTCTTTCAAAACCTGGAGAATAAGAGACCTAAGAGAATCATGTTTTAGGAAAAGTGGGAGATGGTAGATGTCTGTGAAAGTAATGAAGAATCCCACAAAGTTTGAAATTATGCCAGCCCTCCCCCAATTTGAAAAATAGATGAAAAAGTACACAATGCCAAAGCTATTTGGCCCAAGTTCATTGTAAGTTATGTTCTTGCATGTTCTTGAGATGCATGCAGTTTTGTAATAGGTAAATGGAAGTATCTGCTTTTCTGTTTTAATTTTTAATTTATGAATTTTGATCTATTTATGTGATATTTCAGGAGCATATTCTAATATATGGGTCCTACTTGTAGGAGATGTAGTGAGATTTAAATGATGTGGAATAATTGGTACTTTACCTAATTCAGTGTCATTGTAAGGGTACTGGGTTTTGTTAGTGTGCAGTGTTCTATCGTATGTCGGCTATGGGCTTATTTCATTCTTTTGTTGTGTTCCTTGGCTCCTATATGTTTGCTCTTGATTAGATAATATTAGTATTATACTAGTTAAAAGTTTTCTTTTTAATGTTTAAAACAGTTCATAGGATTTTATCTTTTAATTCAAATTTTGAAATTCCTGTCAAATTGCCTGACTCTAGTATTCTATAATGTATACATTATATGCAATTGCTAGCTCATTCTTCATCAACTTTTTACTTTTCCTTTTGGCATAGGTCCTTCTATGCAGGGTCTCTACATCTTCATGTACTTCAGGACTATCAGATTTCTTTATGATTTCAAAAAGTAATTAGTGTAAACTCATTTATGCTTTGAAAAATAATCTCTCTATAGTGGTACTTATATTCCTTCTTAATATGTCTCTCCTTGATTCAGACTTACCTATTACCCTTTAAAAAAGCTAATGCTTGGGTTTGTTTATATATTTTTAATGTGTTTATGGAAATACCTATCCATGTACATTTCATGTAGAGAGTTTATTAAGTAGACCACAAACACCAAACTAATATGTATCACATTGTAGTCATCTCCGAAGCTTGAAACAATTTTCATTTTCCTTGTGGATTTAATTATTAAATGTACTCATTGTTTTTCTTTTTAACATTTCCCATAGGATATTTATAGTTTTTGTAACTTTATTATTTAAATTCTTATTTTTTAAATATCACTATAGTAATTAAAACAGGAAATGAATTTGATAAGAAACTCAACTTTGATAGCTTTCGAGTGTTTTCACTATTATTACTTCCCCATTTTTTTTTTAATTTTTAAATATTTTTATCTTAGCAGTTATTTTAGAAAATACCGCTCTTGCCAATTTTTATTTTACACACTGTATATAGTTTCTCATTGCAAGATTTATTTGATTAGGTATTGTGTAGTAATCTAGTTTTATGATCTGTTTTATAAACATGGCATATCATAATCTCAAAATATATAGCCTCATATAACCTGTGATTGAAGGAGTAAAAATAATTATCAATCTTTAAAAATACTTATAGTATTCAAATAATCTATGTTTAAGCGTGTTGTTATAGACACATATCAAGGTGTGAATTTATTCTTTGAAACTTATAGTGTTATAAACCAATGATATATTAATAAAAATAAATAATAAAAAGAATAAAAGTCAAGTCCCATTTTCAAGGAAAAAAATAGATGAATAAAGTAAACTATCCAAATTTTCCCATTGTAATTATGATCCTTTGCTTAACTTTTGCATTTTCTTAATTATTAAAGGTGCATTTTGTAACTTTGTTCCTTCTGATAGGGCATGTGTTTGTAATGAAGGAGAAATATTAAACCTGATTTCAAATGTTTTTCAAACTTTAGAAATCTAACCATTAGCTATGCTTCCTTAGTTAAAAGTATATATGTCTGAATCTTTAGAACTTACTTATACTCTTGAAGTTTTTGAAATTTTTGTGTATTTAGGAAAATCTTTAGCTCCCCTGCTTTCTACTGCATATGAATTAGCAGTCATACCCAAATACCCTCCAGTCAGATTTAACATAAGCAAATGTTTTATTATCACCACAGTCAAGTTCATTTATTATAGCTTTGGTGTGAGCTATAATAAATTATATTCATTTATTATAGCTTTGGTGTGAGCCTGGTAACTGGTCTACTTAATGATTCTACTTAAGGAAAATTACTGATAATTATATGTAAGTTTTTGAAGAATAAACAATGAACAGTATTGGAAGAATACTAAATTGATGACAGCCTTTTTCTAATTCTCTTTTGGAATGTTCCCATTTGTATACTATATATAGAATATGCTTGCTAATATTTTATGGTGGCTAATCATCATTAAGATGGTGTCTGAATGGTGTCTCTGAGTTCCCTAAGAGCAATTTTGTACCCAATAAGGTCATTTGGAGATATTTTGATATCCGCCATACAAGAAGCTCTCCAGTGTTATAACATTGGTGACTTTATTAGAGTTTGAGTCCAGCTCTCTTTTCTTATTGTCACGTCTGTTGACAGAACCCAGTCGCATGTGTAGACTCACGTTCAAGTCTGCAGTAAACTACTGTATCAACTGTTTTCAACTGACCAGTCTGTTTCCCTACAGAAAACATTATATTTTAGTAATAAACATGGACTTTAAAAAGTAGTGAGAGGTATTCAGGGAATTTTAAATTAAATTGTTCAATGACAGAAGGCATACCATCATATTAATCATAATAACGTGGACAGTGGACTGGAGGTATTTCAAATCCAACAGGCAGGGTACCCATCCCCATTTGAAGAGTGCCAATGTAGGCACAACTACCTTTTACTTTTACACTCCTTTTCCTGTGTTTCCTAATAGAATCACCCCCTTTCTGGTAGGTGCAGTCCCGCATCCCCTCTTTTAAATCTGAGCGTACATTCTGTCAGTTCTCAAATTTTGACTTGCAAGTCATTTTATTTTTTATGGATATAGCACATCTGTGCTGATTCATTATGTGTCGATTTTATAGTTTAACTCTCAGAGGGCCAGTGTTATTTTTAATTGTTTCAAAATCTCCCTGTCTCATACTCAGGAACCCTGATCATGTGGACAAATCTGTAAAATAAACCTCACAGAGTTTCATATATGTCCATAAATATTTATTTTTCCTTTTTAAACATCTCATTTTCAGTTGGCAAATTAATAGGAATCTGCTAGAAAAATTTGGCTCAACTCAGAAAAGATTTTACTTGAAATGATAGCGAACATTGACTTTATTTAAATGTTTTAAATTTTTTCACATTAGTTTAAAATAACTTTTTCAGTTTCTCTATCCAGAAATTTCCGTTGACTTCAATTACTAATTTGAATATGTTTTAAAATCTTAACCAAGCGTTTGGACTTTAAACATTTTTTTCTAGACATTGTTTTAAATTTGGAGCACAGGCAACATAAAGTCAGTCAAGGCTGTTTTAAAACATAAACATAACGGTGGTGGGCAGTTTGCCAAAGAAACATTTTATTTGATCCTGATTTTATTAAGCTTCCTGTAGTGATTAATGTTGATAATGTTCCTGCCCAGGAGTGTTGCACAAAGCATGGACTCTCCAACCTCACCCACTCTCAGTCTTTCTAAAGCCATTTTTGTTAGAGTTCCACCAGGCCTTTATTTTTGTGGTAAAACTGATGTGCCTCGTGGCATTGGTAGCATGAAGGCGTACAGGGCGACAAATCATGCTTTTTTTCTTTGCTTAGGACATCTTATCTACCTACCAGCTTTGGGGTGTTTTAAAAATATAAGCAGCTTCCATTAAGCAAGCAATCAGTGGAAATTTGTGTTTTAGGGATATTTGATAATTAGTCGAATTTAGCATGTAGAATGTCTAGGTCTTCATAGGCATGGCAGAACTTTCCTCATTTCAATCTGATACCTTTAAAGTAGGAAAGTTGTCTTAAACCTTTCCTAATTCTCTAAATTAGCTTCTTAATACATTTTTCTTTTCTATGCATAGTTATTTTTAAAGCATCTGTGTTTTTAATCATACCTCTTTCTTACACTTGTTAAGGTATGTTTGTAAATGTCAATTGCATATTCTTATTATAAGCTGTTTCATCTTGGAAACTTGAGGCTCTAGACAGAACTTTTATCGTCGTAAACCAGGTCTTATAATAGGTACTGGGTCTTGCAAGAGGATAGACAACTGAGGCTGCATCATGTCCCCAAAGAAAACCCAGCCCCAGGATAGCGTAGACACAACGGAGGCAGCCTGTGTCTCTAGGAACTCTCAAATCCAATGCATTTAGACACCTACTTTATTTAGTTTATTCCCTCTGAGCCCTGGTCAAGACCCCAGATCCTTAAAATGTATGCGGACTACATCTACTGCTGTCCCTTCTATTTGTACTAGGAATCTGGGGTTAGGCAGGGTGATGAAAAGGGAAGAAGTGGTAGATCCAAGTTTTAATCCTTAAATATATCATGAAATATCTTTTTGATGGGGCCTCAGATTTTTTGTCTTTCATTTTTCATCTGTAAGCAAATGTTTATTTTATACATATGAGTAAGTTTGATAACCAAGATGAAGAAAACTGTGAAGCGGTGTGAGGAGACAGAGTCTAGAGGTGCTGGGACATCTCTGCCTGTAAATGAGGGAGTGGGATAGACGGGCAGACTGAGATGTCTCCAGGCCAGGGTGAGAATCAGACCCAGTGGAAAGAGCAGTCCCCTATCTAATGAGGGGCTTCATTGTCAAGGTAAGGGAACGCAGGCCTGGCAATTCTGTATCTTTTAACTTTTCAAGAGAAATTGGAAGCCTGGGTCTTTATATGAAAAACTTGTTATTTAAAATGTTAGTCATTACAAATCTTTAAAACACTGAAAAATCAAACAAAACTTATCTGTCAACCAAATTTGATCTCTAAGTCTTTGGATAAGATGACTAAGGTCTTTCTGAATTCAGTATTTTCAGTGTCTGTTAATCTAGCACTTTCTCCTGGAGAGGAAGATGCAGTGCCCTGGCTGTGGCCAGAATTACCTCACAAAGGTTGTGTGGTTTGGCTGCCACCAGTAGGTGCCCAGAAGCCCTTTCTATGCTTTTAGAAAGGTACTAGAACTTGTGAGACTTCTATAAGTGCTAGCAGTGTGCTACTTCTCCAAAGCAGCTGCTGTTTGCTATTTGAGTGCTGTCAGTTCTCTGCTGAAGCAGATGGAGCTGAAGATTTGACTAAACTTTGCATACAGCATGGGGACTAGTGCAGTAGAAGAATCCCAGAGATGTAAACTTTTGTTTTGGGTTTGTTTGTTTTTTTTAAGGAAAGGTGTAGGCAGGAATGAAAGCTAGCAGAGAGACAAGTGGAAAGAGAGTCTATTTAGTTGTTGATTCCCTCCCACCTCTGGTCAAGACCCCATGTCCTTAAAATGTATGTGGATTGCACCAGCCAGAGGGCTTATAGATTTAACCACTGAGCCACCAGGACACAATAGGAAACAGTTCTTTTGAAAGCAGAAAGGATATCAGGTTTCTGTTTTGTTTTGTTTTTAGGGTTGTTGTTTTTTTTCCACATGGGAAGGATAACATCATTTAGGAAGCTACCAGTGTCGATGGGCTAGAATTTTTCTCCAATTCTAATACTGTGGAATTAAGAAAAGAGACAAATCCAAAAAGCAATGCTTTTATCTGTAAGCATTGCTGAAGAGACCCAACATAAGATAAGACCACTTATACCTGAAGTATGGGGTGTTGCTAGAGTCACCTATGGAAAAATAAGAATGATAGGTTTTTGTTAATTGCAAAATCAGAGTATGCATTGGAAAAAATAATATTCATCAGTTAGTTTATTTTTTGCAAATCTAAATGATCTTTGAGAAACTGATGAGAATAAGAGTCCCTCTTCCTAGAAGAGTGTATATAGTAGACATTTTTAGACTTTGTGAACCAGATGATCTCCATTGCAAATATTCGCTTCTGCTATCTTAGTGTGAAAGCATCCACGCGCATCAAGAATGCACCAGTGTGGTGGTGTGTGATATTCTAATAAAGTTGAATTTTCAAAAACAGGCAGGAGGCCATATTGAATGTGCAGGTCATAGTTTGTTTATCCCCGGTTTAAAACATTAATAACTGTACTAGATTGGGATATTAATAAGCAAATATTCACTTGCTTCCTCCTCCTCTTTGGATGGAGTACATCCCAGTTCCACTGCCTTTGGGCTTGACCTTGAGACATACTTTGGCCAATAGAATGTGAGCTGACATGATTTATAGAGAGATTTTCAATTTGTTAAATGGTCTAGTTTGTCTCATGTGCTCTTTTCATTTGCCATGAGAAAGACATGCCCCAGGTAGCTCTGATCCAAGAAAGAAGACAAACATAAAGAGTAGGCCTCGACCCAATACACAGTTTAAAACCAAGCTTTGCTACCAATAAACTTGAAAGATTTGCATGACTGAGCCCAGACTAGGTCAGCGAAACTTCAGGCAGCCTGTGCAGGTGATTTTAAGCCATTGAGCTTTAGGGTAGCTTGTTAATACAGAATAATTATACAAGTAGCTGGCTAATAGTAGAGAAGAAGAGAGGGTAGTTGCCCATTTAGATAAAGCAAGACATGAAAAATAATAAAAGGGAATTTTTATTTCACACAAATTCCAGAAGAA
Source organism: Solenodon paradoxus (assembly GCA_004363575.1). NCBI lineage: Eukaryota > Metazoa > Chordata > Mammalia > Eulipotyphla > Solenodontidae > Solenodon > Solenodon paradoxus. The sequence continues at coordinate 29,894 of RJWH01001595.1, read as the reverse complement.
GATAGGGCTATGTTTTTCTTTATAATTTTTCATGCCACCTCTCATCCTTCATGTTTTCCCATAATTGGGATGAATCTTAAATTGTAAATTTATGTTCCTATGTGTGCAGCTAAGCAATAACTTAAAATCTTATTTAGAGAGGCATGACTTGCCTTAACCCAATTCCAGAGAGAATCACACTACCAAGAACTGAATATATAATACTTCTGAAATTATATCTGGGAAAATATCCAAGTTCTTCCTTATATGTTTTGAGTTGTTGTCTGCTTGATTCAGCAGAGAATTTCAAGAGCTTGCCCTGTGCTAATCTCTGTACCGTATATGAGGTAGATAGAATTGATTCTGTGGACATTCGTTTTGTTCCTGCGGTGTGCTGTGCACTGTGATAGTCTCTAGGGATAAAGGAATGTGTAAATCAAATTCAGGGCCTCCAAGGAGCATACCAGCAGGCAGAAGAGACAAGCACATGGATCAGTAAATAAAAATCAAGTATGATAAGCATCGATAAATGGCATTTCCACAGTCTTAGAGGAATCTTAAGGACATGCACTTGGCCCTGCCTATGGATTGGAAAGTGGGGAGGTCTTCCTGAAGAACTGACTCTCGAACTAAATCTTCTGTAGGACAAGATAAGAATAAAGTCCTATAGTTGTAGATTAGAAAAAGACTTGAGGAAGTATCTTTCTCTACAAATTAAAAGGAAGCTCTCTCTCCATTTTAAGATTTTCCTCTGTCCCAGAGAGATCATCTGATTAGAGTCTAGCTGCTTAGAGTCCTCTGTGCATTGAGGGGCTTTATTATTTACACAAGTATCCATAAAATCTTGCTGATTAACAGTTTAATATATATACATAAGGAAAATAATGTAATGATTCTCATTTCCCAAGGTAGGCATGTGCCATTATATGATGTCAGTTATTAGTTTGAAATAACATTGTATATCTAAAATTGATATTTTGCCTTGTTGTCCTTTTTTATTCATGAAGAATGGGCTCAGAGAAGGAGGAAAAAGTGTGACTAAGAAAAAGATCTGGTTACCTTGGAAACAATTTTTTTTCATAAAAACAATTCTTAGTTTGAATTGTGAATTTGTTGACTTTTAAATAAAGTTTAGTGGGTTAAAGAATTTAAACTAATTTTTACATAGAGCTTTTAAATGATTATAGACTGGCTTAAAATTATTTGGATTGATTTTTCTTAATTTACAATGTGTTGCCAAAATATGTCTATCCAGGTTCAATTTTAGAGAATAGCTCAGCTATCTCTTTGAATTTTGAACTGTGTATTCACAGAAAATATATTTACATCCATTTTTACTTATTGTTCCAGAATTAATCCTTAGAGATCTGGCAGATAAGTGTAGTGTTTTGCAAGCCTTATTTTAAGAGCGTCTGTACTGGGCAATGTGCCACTTTTATTCATTCCACTAAGTGGTACTGATCTCATTGAGACAGAAACTGGGTAGAAATACACTCAGTTTTTGGAGCTTTATATGTCTTTTTAAAAAGCACTGAAGTGGACTCATACTGAGTTTTTCAAATTACTTTGCAGATTTTCTGACTCTGAAGGAGCAGATGATAAGACCCACTGCCATATTAGATAGATAGATAATAAAGCCTTTTAAGTAGAGTTTTTACTAAAATATAACATATTCAACTCATGTATGTGTACCTGTGCATAAGGATACCATATTTTGAATATTTTTACAACTCAACACACCACCGAGAAAACCTATGTCAATTAATTGTCACTACATGAGCAAAACCATGTTGCCATTACTTGGGCCATGAAATAAAACTTGATCAAACTTGTGCCCTCTAGTAACTATTTCCTCCTTTTGTTTAAAAGTAATCACTAAAGGACCTCTAATGACATCAATTTTTCCCTCGATCTACGGTTAATTTCCTTTAGATTTCCAGAAGTACAGTTACTACATAAAAAAGTATAACATTTGCACTCTTAGTTCATATAATCAAGTTGTTTTCTAAAATGTCACGCCATTTTATTACCACATGGTATGGAAATGTGGAAAAGACTTTGATTGCTGATTGTGGGAAGGTAGAGAAGTGAGGGTCAAGTGTAAAAGTTCTGGACAGTGAATATGACCAAATAGGACCACATTACTTTAGGGAAATCTTAGCAGTCTGTTTTCAGATTCTGTTTTAACTACTTGAAAATGTTCTTCAGTATGTGGACATTGGCAGTCATTGTGGCAGAGAGGAAAGAGCAGGCTCACTAGTGACATACAAGCTTCTGCCCTCATTACTTTGAACAAAGCACATGAATTCACTCGAGATAGCAGTAAATAATCCTTGCACAGGAACAGATACTACCAGAAGATAAACTGGAATATTTGGCAAAGAATGATACTGTCTGCTATACTTTCCATGTAATGATTTTGCCTGATCCTGGAGATCAGATCATTTAGATTAGGGAGGGGCTCTTCCAGGGCATATAGGGCGTTGATTTCTGTAATTATCAGTGGAGTATTTGCATAATGCTGTACTTCTTGGGGCTGTGCATACTTCTTTTCCCAGAAAAGGCCCAGAAGTATGCTTATTCATTAAGAGGTGATAGGAAAATGTTAAATTTAGCTTGCTAGCTACCTTTCTTTGGAGGACAGCATTTCCTTTCTAGGATGCTTTTTATAGCTAGTTCTGGTTGAATGCTCTCTGAAGGCTGTTCAGTAAAAGTTTTCCTCTTGGGTAAATGGGTAGTGATACAAAATTGTAAGGTTTTTTTCCTGGCATGGCAAGGGAACTGGCTTGACCTGTTCACCAAGGGGATTGCTCCAGGTTATATACACTTTTCGTTTTGTAAAGATGGTTAATGATCCATCTTTACTCTTGCTAAAGTAAAATTGCATGCTTCATTGCCTTTTTTTTTCCATAAATTATTTTGTAGTATTGATTATTAGCATCAAGAACTGCTTTACTTCTTATTTTCTTTCCTTTGTGTCTTCATCCAGACATAAATGTCTTCAATTAAGATATGCCGCTGCTTGGAGAATAGTTGCAGAGGGTGGGAGAATGTGGTGGTACTAGGTAAACTGTGATTTAATGTGATGTTTCTCTTTCTGTTCGCCAAAGATCTCTTCTCGCCAGGGATGGTGAAGTTGGAAAAAGGCTCCTTTAGCCCTCCTCCAGGATGAACCCCCTGCCAGAAGACATGGAGAATGCTCTTACAGGGAGCCAGAGCTCTCACGCTTCCTTGCGCAATATCCATTCCATCAACCCAGCACAACTCATGGCCAGGATCGAGTCCTATGAAGGAAGGGAGAAGAAAGGCATATCTGATGTCAGGAGGACTTTCTGTTTGTTTGTCACCTTCGATCTCTTATTTGTAACATTACTGTGGATAATAGAGTTAAATGTAAGTGGTTTTCTTTCTTTCCCCCATGCCTTTAAAAGAATTTTTCCAAGAGACATAAAACAATATTCCTGGTCTTCTCATTTCTGTCTCATTTAGTAAGTTCTGTCTTTTCCCAAATAAGACAACATTTCTCTTCTCTAGCTGATCTGACCTCTCTTACCCTTTACAGTTTTTGTTTAAAACAAACCTAGTTCATTTAAAAATCACTTTGGGATTTTCTAATTTGGGCTGATGGTATTTCGCTCTATATTAGAATTGCAGCCTGCAGGTCAAATTCAGCAGGCATGTATTTATCAATAAAGTTTTATTGGAATGTAGCTCTGCCTGCTTACATATTGTCTGTGGCTGACTGGTGTGCTGAGTGGCTGTGACAGAGTCCATCTGACCCACAGAACCAAAAATATTTATTCCTTGGTTCTTTTGAAGATTGTTGTTCCTCTTTCCAAAAAAACCATTGCATGTTTCTGGGATACATTTCAGTTATTGTGCCTATAATTCTGATTCTCACCTTTCAGATCACATGCATTTATTCTTCTCTTTGTGTGCTAAATTATCAGTTTTTATTTAAAAAATGTTCTAGAGACAGTTAAAAGTTTGTTTATATTTTGTGAGGTTTATATAATTAGATCGCCAAATAATTGTCTAGACCAATATCATCTAATTGAAATATATTACAGATTTCATACATACTTTAAAAAATCTCTAGACATTACATTAATAACAGTACAAATAAACAGATGATATTCATTGAATAATGTTTTATTTAACACAATTTATGATTTTTTGTAAAACTGTGATTCTATTTCTATTATTTACCAACAAATAGGAGAAATCTCTGGAATGCTTTCATCACAAGCAGAAGTTGTCTCCTTTTCTTCCTTTTTAGCAGTTTATTTATTTCCAGAAAATGTTGCAAATATTTAGGTAGTGTAGTAATAGGTATTAGCTATTGCTTATTGATGTTACCCTTTCCTAGACATAGTGCTGGAGGCTTTTTAAGAAATTCGTTAAAATGGAGAAGACATAAAAAGAGGCTGGGATTAATATTTGAAAATTATTTTTGATTTTGCTTTTTAACAGAAAGAATTAATACTTTAAGCTGATATTCTTATTCATAACAGCAATTTTTGGTCTAGACTCTAGATTCTTAATAATTAGGGTCATTGAACTAAATTCCATCATGAAATGCAATAGAGGAATAAAACTATGAAAACAGGTACTTATGTTAGAAAATAAGATTGTTTAGAATCGCAGTAGAATGCGTATGAATCTACTGTTGTTTGTGTTTATAGATTTTCCTTTTGTTAATCCAAAACTATTAGAATGTCTTATTTTTATTTAAAACCAAGCAAGCCACTTATATGACATAGTAATTTAGAACTTCTCTTTTTACTATTTGTTTCATGTGTACATTAAGGAAAATATTTAGGTTAATATATACTTTAAAGGAGTAATAAATACTTTCAGGCTAACAGCTACCTAATAAAGAGATAAAAAATAGATTTTTAGCTGGAAAATATAGCAGCAGTTTTATGGGAGTCCACTTAGAACTGACCGTAGCAACAGCACAGGATCAAAGCATTCATTAGTTTGGCACTGACAGAACTACTGCATGCTTTCATATGAGGAAAGTCCTGGGGTGGAGCCATTATGGCAGTTCTCAGGGTCACGTTTCTCATTTTCTCCTTATTGATTCAGGGAAGGTGAAAGTGGAAGCTACTGTTCTTGTTCATCAGAAAAGACCCCTTTACATCTGCTTATACAACGTGCTGTAAATGATCTCTCAGTCTGGTAATTAAGAAATGTGTTTTCCTCACCTTTCTGCTGCCAGTTTCCCCAGTCATAAAATTAAAAAAATAATAATAGATAATCTTTAAGATAATACAACATGACTTTTTTTAAGCAAGATTTTGTTTTATTAGAAAAATACTAAATTTCTAGTTCTGTTTTGAATTGTCAATCCTGACACACTGTACCATCCTTTTTCTTTTGTTGCCTACCTCTGTAAATCTCTAACCACTCCATCCCATTCCATTTTTTTACACTTCTGTACATTTACTGAGAGCCAGGGCACATGCTTCTGATGGGTGTCACAAGTTCCACAGAACACTGGACGTTTAGCCAAGGACATAGAACTCATATCCGATGCCTTATAGTGTTGATCTGCAAAGGAAGACATAACATTAAAGGGTGCTGAGACCTTTAGAAGAGTGTTGGAGACAGTTGTTTATGCAAGCAGAGCAATAACCCAGGTACTTTGCCTTCATGTGTGAATTCTAACTTTGCCACTCTCCCTCCATGCTCCAGGGAACTGATTGGCACCAACCCAGTGTGAAATTCAAGAACTGGGCAAACCTGTAAAATACCTAGCCTAACACCACATTGATTCATTTTCCTTTTAGAAGAGTGTAGGGCAGCTAATCTCTTTGGAGCCAGTTAAAGGGATGGTCTGGTTCTGTCTAGGACCTCTTGGCATACCCTTGATTAGATCAGTTCCCCAAATTAGATCTGAAATTCACCATGGCTTAAGTTTCCTAAGGATTCTGTTTTCTCTCCACACTTGTTTCCCCCAAGCTGTTTAGACCAAATGGATAGGGGTCAAAGTGCAGGGGCTTTGTTTTTGTTTCTTTAACTTTTGATGCTTTGCTTGAGATGATGGGTCACAAAAGACCTTTATAGTGTTTATTGTCTATTGTTATTATCATTTTCTAGTTGATATACTGCAAGAGCTGTCATGACCAACTCCATATCCTTAGGCAAGCCATTCGGATTCTTTTATTCTCTGGGCCTTGGTTTTTTAATCAGTTAGTCTATGGAGATCAAGTGAAAAGATGTACATAGCAGCCCATTGCAGTTACAAATCTCTCCCCAACTATAGGTTGCATAACTTAATTTTTAGCTAAAATAAATTTGGCTCAGAGAAAATTTATTATTGTCTCATTATTGATATATGTGTTTCAGGTACTTAATATTGTACTGACTCTGATTTATTACCCCACTGCCATTTTCTGTAGTGATGACAATAAATAACAGAAATTCTGATTAGGAAGAGATTAGTGGTGGATGGGATTTATCTGAACAAGGGATTGGAAGAGATGGACTGTGAATTGTGTTTCCAGGGAAGGGTGGAACTAGGGAAAGAAAGATTATTTGAGATTAAGAGAGGATCTGGAGATTAAGGTGAACAGAAGTAGTAAGGCAAGCGTATATGAATGTTTTTGGAGGGGACAGGGACAGAGCAGAGAAAATATTAACCTAACTAGAAAATATAAATGCACAGAAAAACTAATTCTGGACTATTACAACTTTTAAAAACTATATAGAAGTGTTTGAACTTACTGCAACAGTGTGCTGTTACAGATTCTGGACCAGACTGGAAAACATGGTTTGAAGATCTTCCAAAAGTTATATTGACTTGTATTCTGCATAATGCATAATGACCTTCCTGCCATGTCTAACTTAGCATTCTCTCCCTACACTCTCACACGCACCGCCACCACCACACATACACCACACACACACACACCCCTACACCTTTTCTCCTTTCTTAAATAGGGCCCAGGTACTTACACAGGAAATTAAGACTCATTTTGATGCATTTGCTTATTTATTTGTTTCACATTTCTCAACCCCCATATCCATTCTAAAAATAAATCTTAAAAAATGTATTCAAAATGTGAATAAATGTTTGCCAAGAAATCTTTTGCTATTTCTATTATAACAACCCCTTGACCAAGCCATACTGCACCATGTGCTTCTGGCTTGCCTTCCTACAATCCTCATCATAGAGCCAGAGTGACTTTGTAAAGCAAAAATATAAATCAGATAACATGACTTTCTATTTAGAACCCTTTCCTGACTTACAGAGCACACTGAACAAAATCTTGATGCTGTAACTTGACTTGCAGAGACTCTCAGAATTCTCTCCATTTATCTCTTTCCTACCCTCTGTTCCTGCACCCACTTCAGCCAGACTTGCCTCCTCCAGTTCTCAAAATGGAGCAAGCTCTTTTCTGTCTTAGATGTTTGTACTGGTTATTTCTTCTATGGGAAATGATTGATTTCCTTTATCTTGATGCAGATTTCTGTTTCTTATGTAGGTATCAGTCAGTTTAAATGTACCATGGAGAAGATTTCCATGATCATCCAAGGCCAAAGACATCAGCCATTCTCTCTTACTTCCATTCTCTGTGTAACACTTTTTTTTTCTTATGTGTCATCTCTCTCCCCTTGGGAGAATATAAGCTCCATCAAGACAGTGTTTTGTTTACTGAAGTATTTTTGTCATTGGAACAGTGTTCATCTGATATTTGGTGATGAATCCATGCTCATCAAATATTTGGCAAGTGGATAAGAATCATCTTAGCAGTGGCTTGCAGGTTGGATTAAGTTAGGGACAAACTGACATTAAGAATACTACCTCATATGCCATTGAATAAGTCCATATTATGTGGTGGGCATAGAAAGGAAAGAACTAAACTTAGAGACATACTAAGGGAAGAAATGTCAGACTTACTGATAGGCTGATTGTATGTATCATCCTCAGTATGCAAAGGGGACTCTAAGATTTCTAGTGATGGAACCGAGAAAAACATACCAGGTCTGTCAGAATGGGATTGGGAAGAGATGCCATGTGAAACTAAAAGCATGAGTTAGATTGGGACATCTTTATTTAGCATCAAATATCTTGAAATAAAAATTTAGAATGCAATTTAGGGCTAGAGATGTAGAGTTTAGATTTCTCAATTGAAAAGCAACATGAAGTTAGCTATTTTAAAGTTTACAGTTACAGAGAAAACCTTTTTCTACTGGCTTTTTATTGAGGAACTAATTTGGCAACTTTGATTACTATTCTCTCAGCTTACAGGGGTAGTCTGAGTGATAGAAAAACTCTCTGAGATAGACCACTTAGGATAATCTTTTTTGAAAATATTTTGCATATTGATAAATTTTGTCAGGATGGACATAGACAGTAATTGAGAATAGATGGTTGGTTAGGTTTCTTTTTTAGATTTTAAGCATTTTAAAATATTTTTATTAAGGTAACTTGGATTTATAAAATAAGTTTAGATGTGCAGATTCACTCATCATCAAATAGATGATAACGCCCCACACCCACCACCAAATTTCCAGCATTCTTCCACCACTGTGCATTGGACCCCACCTTCCCCCTTCCACTCAGATAACCTCAGTGCAGTTGTCAGTGTTCAAGGTTGTTCTCCAATGTCTGCTTTTTTGCTTTGTTTCTTTATATTACACATGAGTAAGATCATCCTGTATTTGTCTTTCTTCTCCTGACTTACATCACTAAGCATTGTGGTTGGCTTTTAATAATTATTTCTCCCTACTCCCAGGATTTTTATTCTATTCAGTTTTAAAGGTATATAAGTCACACAGGCCTATAGCCAATTGGCACAAATTACACAGAAATCTAAACCTCTGTGAGAGATTTAAAGTACAGAAAGTGTGTATGATATATTTTCATTTCCATAACAAATATTAATCAGTACCTAATCTGAGAAGTTCATTTCCTTAGGTAACTTTTATTCTAATGTGACCAATTAACATACCTTGCAAAAGTATTCCTTATTGATACCTCTCCTTTCTTTCTCTTACCTAATTCTTTAGTTAATTGCCCTGTATTTTGTATTTTGTATTTTGTGTTTTTTGCAACAGTATTGTTTTACCAGGACAAATAATGACTGTGTTCTAGATTGGAAACTTAAATTCACTGCTGTGTACATACAATGTTCCCTATGATCAGGCTAATCCACGGGCCCTGACAATTGTAGAGTCTGCTTGGGTACAACATTAGATGTATTTCTGTGCATTGATTTTTTTAAAATTATTCTCTATAGTTTAATATGCAGGATTTTGATGTTGATCATTTAAAATTTATCTTAGTTAGAAAATTGGTAGAAGACAGTTTATCACATAAAATTTGATTTTCATCATTTGCTCTACCTGTATTACATATGATTGTGAGTCTGGTCTGTCCCTTTGTTGTATATTCAAGCTAAATCTATACGTATGTATGTAGATAGATACAATAAGGTAAGTGCAGAATTTTTAAATGCCAGAATTAAATTAAAATGAAAAAGCAGAGAGAATTTTAACACTTCTACCCTGTGTCTGTGTATCTGTCATTTTTGTTGTTTGTTAAGAGATTGGAGACTCTTGGCCTTCCAAGACGTTAAACAGCAAAATGAGATCAGAAAGTGAGGGAAACCGTGAATAAATATGAATTATTTTCTTTTAAAATTTATGTTGGTATAATTGAATAAGATTAGGAAAAGTAAAAGTAGTTTTCTTATTTGACATTTTAGATTGCTGAAATATGAATTACAAAAAGCATTGTTTTTCATTATGCCTTTTGTTGAATAAATTAATGGAGAATTGAAGTGGGAAATGCTAGTCAGAATTTTTCTATTGGAATTATGAGGGTTATTTTCTGTATTTTAATATTTCTGAATTCTGAGAATATAGGCCGGAAATGTATGTGGAGCTTTGCTTGTATATTCTTGTATTACTTTCACATATAGATCTCTTCTCATTTTTACTTCTTATTCTTCTCCCTAGGTGAATGGGGGCATCGAGAACACACTAGAGAAGGAGGTCGTAGAGTATGACTACTACTCTTCTTACTTTGATATATTTGTAAGTATTTTCTGTTTACCATTTCATTTCAGACATGATACTCTAACCGATAGGCAAGTTTCCTTTCAAAAGACGCAGATTCTATACCATTCTTTTTCCTCTCCCTAGAACAGTCTTTTCTTTTTCCTTAGTGTAGTCCACTAAGTGATCTTTCTTTTCTAATCACCTCAAAGAAAGAAAAGATGAGCGAGAGAGAAGGTAGACAACCAAAAGAACCATTCTGACTTCCTCAGAAAACAGCCTTTATTCTTTCAAATAGCTGAGAAAGAACCCAGACATTGACATACCCTAATCTAAAGGAAAATTGACCTCTAGGTAATAGAATGATGGAAATGTATTCCTTTCTGTCTTAAAATAAATTTCTGAGTGTATTTTAAAAGTGATTTTATGTTTCATTTTTCTATAATAGGAGTTTTGAGGAGTTATGTATTGATAGTTTTGGACATTAGTCAGTTGTAGAAATAACATACATGCAATTATCTATAAATGAATATTCATTTTATTGAAATGAACGCTTACAGTGTCTTTCTAGGACACGATATCTCTTTACAGCTGGTAGTGTAAGTAAATCAAATTCTAACATTTATTAGACACAACATAGTTTACAGTCTAAAGTTTAAAATTAAAATTTGCAACAAACCCCCCAAAATTTATTTTATAATTTAATCTTCTCATTTTTCCAAATGAAGAAATTGAATCTCATGGTTCATTGTGTCTTAACCTACCCAAAGTTAGAGAAGTTGGTAGCAGAGCATGTTAGATCTAAAACCTCTCGATATTTTTTTCCTCTAAAACTATTGATATATAATACCAAAATTTATTTTTCCTTTTTCTTTTATTTCCCTTGTTAAATATATCTTAACCTGGGTTAGGAGTTGCCAGTGAACCTGGTTAATCCACAGCCAGAAATCAGTAGGTCATCTGTCCTCCATACTAAGGAGTTAATGGTACTGGACAAATTGGTGAGGTCCATTTGCTCAGATTAAAAAGACTGTCCTGCCTGACCTAGGAACTGGACACAGCCTCCAGGAAAACCTGGGCTCGACCTTTGGGAAAGAAGAGTAAAAACTTAGACCTTGCCAAGTCCACAGTGCAGAGATAGAGTTGGAATGAATAAAGAAACCAAACGGATAGCAGATTGTTAGAAAACACATAATTAACAAATGAAGAAAATTAAAATCAAATATAACCTGTAATTTTCATTTACATGAAAGAATCTTAAGTGAGGTCATCTAGTCAATGACTTAAAAAAGTTGACCAGCCTCCAACCTTTCAGTGGTTTTGTGATTAGTGAGCAACTTTGGCAGACCCCTACCTGAGGCATTGCTCAAGAGTCACCTGACTTCTCTCTACTCAGGAAAGGCATCTTTTCTTATCAAAATTGGGAAAAATTTTATTGTTTTTTTTCCTTAGTAGATAAGCGCTATTAAAACAGTTGTATCATGAAGGTTAAGAGCCTGGTATTTGGAATCAGGCTACCTGGGTTCAAATCTGGCTAAGGAGTTGTGTGGCCTTGGACAACTTTTCTTTTCATCTTATCCAAATGAAAGAATTAATAACAGTAGTTGATTTATGGGGTTTGGGGCATGGAAATAACATGGGGCAATAATACATGTAAAGTCCCTAAACTACCCTAACAATTCAGATCATGGCTACTGAGATAGGCAGAGCGTTCCCAAACACCCTCATAATGTAGAGCTTTACAGTGGAATTACTAAGGGGACATGCTTTCCTCCAAGAGTGTTTGTACCTGGAGTAGAAAAGTCAGCTTTTAGAACATGTTCTCCAGTCTTGCAAGGGTATCGGAAATATATATGAACTCAAATTGAAAGGAAGATAAACATTTAATCATATGTTATTTTGTTGACAATGGGAGTTAATTCACATCCCTGTTCGGGTGGTGGTACATAGATTCTAGAGCAGGGATCCCAAATGCTGGTCTATGAACCAGTGTCAATCTATGGCAGCTTTCAGCTAAATCAATATGGAAGAGTTCTGTGGGTTCTTCATACAACTCAATTGCTTCTGTATATATTTTTATACATATAAAAATAGCTTTCTGTATGTATTTTTTGAAACATCTCCTCTTTGTCCCCATATCTAGCTTTTGGCTGTTTTTCGGTTTAAAGTATTAATACTTGGATATGCTGTGTGCAGACTGCGCCATTGGTGGGCAATCGCAGTGAGTATGCCTGGACGAGTCATTCCTCATCTCTGGTGTTGGTAGCTGGGGTCTGATCAGAAGATGCAATTTTAATCTGGGTTAAATTGCACTAGCTTTTCCTGAGTAGGAAAAGCTAGTACCTCCACACTTCAGTAGATTTAACGCTCCAGAGCTTCTTTCCCATGGTAGTAAATAACTAGGTTTGTGTCTATGAAGCTGAGTTAAATGAGGACTCTCAAGGCCTAACTGTGATAATGACCAAGCACCAAATGACCCTCTACCACATTTTGCAAATGAGAGATGAGATCAATACCTTTATCCCAAAGATACTGGAAATGTTCCTACTCGATTGAAACTACCTGGTGACTTTTTATGACTTGCTCTCTGCTTATTTTGACAATTGCTTTCCTCCCTGCCTTGTTCCCCTCCCTCCAGTCTTAAAGAGAAATACCTCCCTGCTCTCTTGTTAGTGCTGCCTTTGGCCTTCTTGAAGGCAGTGGCCACTTGACTCATCTCTGCTTCCTGGTATCTAGCCCAAAGAGATGGTTCGTGTTAATCACCCTTAATAAATATTTATTGATTCAAAGAAGAATTATAAGCAGTTCTACCTGAATTCCTTTTACCATTTCTGTAGATGTCTGAACATTCATCTTTTTTGAGAGCTCTGCTAAGGCAGGTTTTGAGGGGTATGTTGAGCTCCTCAGGAATAATAACCTGCAGTTCCACTTTGGAGTGTGAGGACACGATTTGTATGGGGAACTGTTTTGTCCAGCTGGGAATGGAGTTGTGCTGCTGTCCTAAGACAGAGGCCACCCTGAATCACATCTGCCTGGATCATCTCTTCTGAGCATCTGTAAAATCTCAGGCCTGACATCTCTTAAGCCACAAGCTCTCATTTCTCAGATGCAGGATAAGAGCTTTAGCCAGACTTGATTTGCTTGCCTGACTTCTCTTGCTAGTACCAAGTAACTGCAGTGTTTGACCCTTCCTGGTTCTTCTAAGTCCCTCTTCAGGGCATTTTGTCCCAGAGTCCGTAGTGTACACTAGTATTTGGCAGATCATCTGTTTTGATCTTTGTTTCAAACCATTGATTGACATAACCAATTAGATTTCTAGCAAAATATCTGTAATACAAACTTTCAAATTATCAAAGGGACCTGTCAGCTTTAGCATATCCAATTTTTATGTCTGATTCTTATTTTTAAAAGCATTTGCAGGGAAGGATAGGCAGCTGGAAGAAGTTAGCTGGCATGTAAAAAGCACTTATAGTGTTAGCCTATGAAGTTAATTAGCATCAGAATGTAAAGGTCTCTTCTCCCAAGTAGCTTACTCTGGTTGGGGTTGTGTGTGGTTGTGTGTGTGTATGTGTTGTTTGATAACAAATACCCTGCAATTTTATTAATGCTTACTGGGCCCAATACTCACTGTTCTTATCTCCCTGTTGTCAGTCAAAGCGACTGTGTCATTCACTTTGGTCAGATTTCATCTCACTACAAGTTTTAGAGGATGGAGGAAAAGGACCAGGTCCTGTAGTATAATCTCCAAGCTTCTCAAGCCCCAGGGGGTGCTCTGCCTCCGCCTTTCACTGGTCTCTTCTTTGAAAGTGTCCCTGCCTATTGAACCTGCTGATAGATGAAACTTCCTTTTCCTGCACACCCAGGCTGGTCAAATGTGGGCAAAGGGAAACCACCACCACCCAGTCATGGAGGCATACCCCTGAGAAGCCCAGTTAACCCCCGACTGGGCTTAGGGGTAGACCTAGAATAATTGGAGTGCTTCTGGCTCTGGTGGGTCTTGTGTGTGACGAAGGCGTCTGCACAGTCTACAGTGTCTAATTTCACTCGTGCTGGATTGTGTGTCTTTCAGTTGACGACAGCAGTGACCAGTGCCTTTTTACTAGCAAAAGTGATCCTCTCGAAGGTACGGCCTACCCCACCTTCTGCACAATACTGTTTTGAACGACTAAGCATTGTTTTCCAGAGTTTACTCCTGGTAACTGCATTTCCCTCTCCTGTCACCTCTCTTCTTCCAGCTTTTCTCTCAAGGAGCTTTTGGCTATGTGCTGCCCATCATTTCATTCATCCTTGCCTGGATTGAGACATGGTTCCTGGATTTCAAAGTGTTACCTCAGGAGGCAGAAGAAGAAAACAGTAAGTTTCTCTCAGTCTTAGTGTCCTGAGACTGCCTAGGAGGCGTTGAGCTGGAGAGAAGAGCTGTGGGTGTCTGGACACCTGTAGGTGGGTGCAGTTGGGTGGGTCATGGTGTCTCATTCATCAGCGAGTATAGCAGGAGTGGAGAGAAGGGTAGGGATGGAAGGGTAGGGACGAAATGTAGCTATCTCTCTAAATTTTAGGCTAGACTTCCCTGGAAAAAAGTGTGAACATTGGTTTAAAAAAACATTAAATAGCAACAAAAATAGCCAACCTCTCTCTCACTTCAGACAGGTTGACCTTTTTTCCCTGTTAATAATTGTCATAGGACAGGAAGCCTTTCATACATCTAAAATAACTGTGTTATTTAGGGACAGAGAAATGTAAACCAGTTTTAGGTGAGCTGAGACAGCAACTCGAAGGGAAAGTCAGTGATTAGCCAGAGTTTGCTGTCCATGCAGCAGGCGATCACTGTGAATAGGCCATAATTATGACAAGTGGACTCCAGGCAGGTTTATGATGTACAGAGATTAGAGGAGGAAGACAGCAAGCAGGAGCCCAGCCATCTCAGACTGTCACCAGCTTCCTTTGAGTAGCTGAGTAATGGCTAACATTATGTGATTGTGAGTCCTGCCAAAGCTGTAATCTGTCTGTGTGGGTTTGAGCATCCCCGGATGTGAACTAGGAAGGCCAAATGATTGATTGAGCTTTCTGGGAAATTACTAGACTGGAATTTTCTCCTGTGCCCCACCCACCCACTTGGAAGTGACATGATCAGAGACCCTGGCGACTTCAGAGCTTGCCATTGTGTGCTCTCTCAACCCTGTGGTTCAATAAGCCCTTCCTGATCGGAAAAGACATCTGTGTCTTAGAGAAGGTTAAGGTGATTAGAACCTCGAGACACAGCAGAAGGAAAAGTAACTTGGAACATGATTTTATTTTGGAAAATCTCATTTACAGAGAAGAAATCTATTAACAAAAGAATTGTAGCTTATGAGTAAATTTTTAAACATATATTAATCAGAGTAAGAATGTGTCATCCGTCCTCTGCTTTCAATTCTTTTATGAAACATATTGTGGAGAAGGGACAAGTAAGGCTAATGGAAATCACTTTTTTAAAATCCTATATAAACATCAAATTGAACTTTATTGAAAATGTATCAGCTATTAGTATGACTGAGTCTTGAATACTTAGTAATTAAACCCAATTCAGGGTGGCTGTAAAGCAGGGCACACAATCAATGAGAAATGTAAAGGCAACATTGGTTTTCACTCTCTACAGTGACGTTACACACATGCCTGGCATCTGCTATCTGACCTGGTGCTTCCGCCAGCTCACCTCAGCGTCATCTCAGTCAGCCAAACAAACTCATTGCAGTGGCCTGTCTCATTGCGTGTTAGTTGAGATGTCCACGTCATGCTTCCTTCTCTTTTCTTTGTCTTCTTTTCTTTTTAAAGCACTTCTTTTCTGCAGTGGCATTTTTATGGCATAAATATATCTTCACTGTCGTCATTATTTACACATTTATAGAAGACTATCCACTTATTGGGCTGGCATTGCTCAAGCCAGATGCAGTCTGTAAACTGTGTGACAACTCAGTTGTGTGACAAAACTAGGTGTTTTGGTTTGCGCTTTGGTTTCAGTATCCCCAGGTATTCTCAAGGGAAAGGTGCACTAACTCTCAGAGTATCCCATGAGGCCTTCCGGTCCTGTCCTTCTAGTACCAATTCATAGTTTGTTAACAAAACTTGCTTTTTGACCAAAATATTTTCAAAGTACCTCTTTTTGCTGAGTGTTTTTAATGGAATAATACACCATTTTATTGTGGTTCGCCTTACCAAGAAGTTACCAGAGTGGCGATGTCATTCCCAGCATCTGAATGTCTTCTCTTCCAGGACTCCTGATAGTTCAGGATGCTTCAGAGAGGGCAGCACTTATCCCTGGTGGTCTTTCCGATGGTCAGTTTTATTCGCCTCCTGAATCTGAAGCAGGTAAAAAAATTTGTTTATCATTTGTGTTTTATGCATCATTCAAAATCTCACTCATCCTGTGTAAGATAAGAGGAAAGAGGAGGGTCTCGATGCTCTTTTTTTTAATCTCTTATCCCCAAACTGAGCTTCTTCCATGATTCTCCATGTCTGAGAATGGGTAGCATGTTTTACCCAGTTGCCCAAGTGAGAAACCAGAGCTTCACTGGGCACTCAGTTCCTGTCTTAAGGCTCACATCCATTATTTACCAACTCATTTTGGGCTTCTTTTTATTTCTGCCTCCTTTATCTCATTCAAATTTTACCTCGAGCTATCTCTTCCTGTCTCAGTTGCCTTCTTTCAACCAGTTACCAGAATGCCATGTTAAAAACAACAGTTGCATTGTTTCAAAGGTTCTTCAAAACCACTCTAAATGATATAAAAATCTCACCCATATTTTAGAAATGAGAAAATGGAGGCACACAGAGGTGATGTAATGAATCCAACATCACATGAAGAATAAAATGCAGAACTAGGATTTGTAGCCTGGCTCTGGTGTTAGAACTCATAACAATGAGCATGCACCCTTTCAGTATTAATTAAAATGCCAGTTGATCATCTTTTTTAATTAATTAGCTTATTTATTTCAAAGGAAAGGTGCAGACAAGAATGAAGGTAAATAGGCAAGCAGGCAAACAGAGGAGCTGGAAGTATTTATTTTATTTAGTTATTCATATTGATTGTTCCCCCAACCCTGGGTCACGAACTGGGGTTGCCACCGAAGGCCACAGACTCAAACACTAAGCCACCAGAGTGTGCCTGGTTCATCTTATTTGAAAACCTTTAGTGACATAAAGCATCAAGAATGTCTTGATCCTTAGCTTGGCTAAAATGTGTCTGACCACCCTTACCCGACTTTCTGACCTCTCCTCCTAGTACTTTGTCATGTATTCTCAACTTTTCTGAACATGCTCTGTGCTAAAACCCTCAAGTTTCTGTTGATCTTTTTGTCTATCTTTAATGCTACCCTCTGCAATTTTAGTCACGACTCACGTGTTCAGAAAACTTCTCCCCACTCTCCCTCCACCCTCTCGCTCCCTGCTGTCATGGGTCAGGGGCCCTTGCGTGGTCTTTTCCACAGCCTTTTCCACAACCCATCCTCCCATGTTAACTGCACTGTCTTCAGCAATGAGCTGAACTGTTTCTACCAGTGGGATGTAAATTTGAGTTAGAAACATCATTATTCTATTCCCAGCATTAAGCCTAGTAAATATTTAAAAACACATATGCAAACATATAGGCAAGAGAGATCTTCCTTGACAAATGTCCTGACGAACTCATGGTAACTTGGAAATACCATAAGGCAAAAATGCATTTAGTACCCCTAACTTCCTGAGCATCACAGCTTAGCCAACCAAGCCTAGCTTCAGCATTCTCAGAACTCTTCTCTGGCGACACAAGACACCGTAGAGTAGCAGTTGCTTGTTCTCATGATGGCGTGGCTGACCGGGAGCTGCCACTCACTGCCACCAGCCAGCGTCACAGAGCACATATCACAAGGCCATAAGAGGATCGACATTTGAAGCACAGTTTCCAGTGAACATGTATGATTTTCACACCACTGTGAAGTGAAAAAATCCTGAGGTAAACCGTCGTGAGTTGGACCCATCTGGATAGTAAAACAATCCAAGCTAAAGGCGCCACGTGAATGATCAAAGGCACACAGTATAACAAAGCATATTAGGGGAATGCCAGCTAACTTGCTCTTCTGGACTGCTGGTGGTGTAAGAGACAGAAGTCATAGAGGCCGATTAAATACACATACGAATTAGCAGAAAACATTTTTCAGTCAGCAGAAACTACAGTAGTAAACTTTTCAATATTTGTCTCTTAAGAATTGAGATTTTTATGTCCTGAGACTTGTCTTTTTTGAAGAAGGAAGTCTACATTATAGTAAATGTTTCTGTATAGTTTTTATTTTTCTTAGACTAATAAACTTTCTCAACACGCATGTGTTTTCTTCATTAGAAGTTCAGAACAGGATAATAACTAGGACTAGCACCGCAGGCATTACGCGCTGGTTCTGAATCCGTTGGTGTCTCACCTGTGACTTTACCACCCCCTAGTGGTAATCAGAAGCATTAACACGTCATTGGGTTAGGAAGCTAGATTAGACCACTACCTGCTCTATTGCCTGGGCGGCTGCTTTGTTTTCAAAGAGAGGCAGATTAGCAGTGGGCCTAGAGAGAGTGTTTCAAGTGGCTTACTTTATTTTATTATGTTTCAGTGTTAAATGTTCAATTTAGGAAAAATTAAAATTAAAAACTGCGACTGAAAAAGATGATTCTTCTCTAAAGGCCTGTAGCTAAAAATTAAAGTCCTGCAGCAGGAGAATTTACAAACTCTTGTTGCCTTGATTGTCCCCCTGAGGAGAAAAGAGAAGATCCAGACCTGCCTTGACTTTTCCTGTCTCTCCTTCTCCAGCTCCTGGAGCGATGCCTCACACGTGGTAGATTTATGACTATTGCAGTTGTGAGTGAAAAGAGAGAAAAAACGAAATTGGAGACATTAAAAAATGAACACTTTTCCATGCAAAGAAAACACTTGAATTTTAGTATCAAGAAGATTCAGAAAATTAGCGAATTTTAGTGTATGTCATTTTAAAGGCTGTAAAGTGATTTGTGTGCAGGTTTAATCATTTGTTTAATCGTATACTGTTTACCTGTGCTTTCCGATGATTTGATTCAAGTTTCATATGTGATCAGATAGCTTAAATGAGCCATTTGTGATGCTGGGGAAGAGGTCATTTCATCACCTAAAGCACCAAAAGACTAACTTAAAATTAAGAATAAAAAATATATTATAAAATTTAAAGAAATGAAAGAATTTTGCTCAGTTGCATAATCTGTTTTAAGCAAATCTAGGGAAAGGCATTAAGCTAGCTAGCTCTGGCTTGGCTTACTCCCGTGGCCCGTGTAATTGTTATCACAGCTCCCTTTTTTTCTCATAAGTGTTCTTGTTTACGTGATCACCAAATGTTTAATCAATAGATTTGAAAGATAGCTTTTCCACTTTTTAATTAAAACTTTGAAAAGTGTTAAAAAGATATGGCTGAGGATATTAGGTAACAACTTTTTGTAAAATACACTTTGTTGTTATAACTTGCATGCCATAAGATACATCAGTTTAAATGTGCAATTGCACAATTTCTAGTAAATTTGTAGCTTTTCAACCAACATTTGCATATATACAATTTTCAAGCAGTTTTATCATCCAAGAGATTTCCTTCATTTGCAGTTAATCCCTGCTCCTACCTCTCTAATCCTAGGTAACCACTGATCTATTTTCTGGCTTGAAATTTTGCCTTTTGGGGCATTTAATATAAAAGTAAAATGATCATGAAGTATATAATTTTTGCATCTGGTTCATTTTATTTCACAAAATAGTTTTGACATTCTTCCATGTTGTAATACATCTATTTGTATATATGTATATATGTATATATATATGTATATTTACTGAGCTCCTTGATATGGCTAATACTGTCTGTCATTGTATGGATATAGTATTTTGTTTACTCATCAATTGATAGATACTGGGTTATTTCCAATTTTTGAGTATTATGAATAATCCATTAGCATTCACATTACATGTCTTTGTGAGAATGTATGTTTTTATGTTTCTTGGGAGAGGATTTTCTGGATCATGTGACTAGTTTCTGTTTAACTTTTTAAGTAGCTGTGAAATAGTACGCCA
The DNA here is from genome assembly GCA_004363575.1 of Solenodon paradoxus. NCBI lineage: Eukaryota > Metazoa > Chordata > Mammalia > Eulipotyphla > Solenodontidae > Solenodon > Solenodon paradoxus. The sequence goes on along the minus strand of RJWH01001595.1, from coordinate 9,826 downwards.
CAGTTGCTATACCAATTTATATTCTTTCCATAATGTGTAAGAGTTCTCCATCTACTCACCAGCACTTGGTATTGGCTCTCTTTTTGATTATAGCCATTCTAACAGGTGTGAAGTGGCATACCTTTGTGGTTTTAATTAGCATGACTCTAGTGACTAATGATATTGAGAATCTTTTTATATGCTTATTAGTTTTTCATTTATCTTTAGAAAAATGCCTTTTAACATTTTTTTTATATCAACACACCTGCCAAGTGTTCAGTGGGCTCCACCATCATTTGTTCCCCCGCCCCACCCTGTCCCATTCCCTACTGGTAGCCTCAGTCCTATTGTAAGTGTCCAGGTATTGGTTTTGATTCATCTATTCCTTTGTTTTGTGTACTCACATTCCACGCATGAGTCATCTGGTATCTATCTTTATACTTTTAACTTACCTCACTTAGCATTATCTCTTCTAGATCCATCCATGTTGATTCAAATGAGAGTCATGTTCTTTGTGTTCTTATTGATTTATTAAGGGTTCTTCATATATTATAGATAGAAGTCCTTTGTCAGATGATTTGCAACTGTCTCAGTTAATAATCTTTTGATTTTCTTCATGGAGTTTTTTAAAGCACAAATTTTTGACTTTGTTGAAGTCTAGTTTATCAAAATTTATTGTTTTATGAATGATAGGGTCATGTCTAAGAACTCTTTGTCTTCACTCTGTGTCACAAATATGTTCCTTCTATGTTTTCATCTAAGAAATTTTATAATTTTAACTCCTCCATTTAAAAGTTTATCGTCCATTTTGAATTATTTTTTTGTGGAATAGATAAGGGACTAAATTCATTCTTTTGCCTTTGGATATCTGGTGGTTGTGACCATTTGTTGAAAAGACTATTCTTTTTTCAATGAATGAACCATTTGTCAAAAACCAGTTGACCATGAGTATAAAGGTTTATGTCTCCACTCTGTTTTCCTCCATTGACCTGTGTGCTCTCCTTCACCAGGATCACATTGGCCTGATTACTGTGGTTTTGTTTTAAACGGATTGAAGGAACATTTCATCATAACATCATATAGGTTTAAGGTGTGCGTCATTGTGAATCCACATATGTATATAATACATAGTTCACCACCATTTTAGTTCTTCTTGACTGTGTAATTAATCCCCTACCCAGTTTGCCCTCCACCTGTGATTTAAGTTTAATCTAAGTTTTGAAATAAGATACTGTAAGTCCTTACTTGAATGCTCTGCCCTGCTGTCCCAGTGAGCTCAGGGATGTAAGCAGTGAACCTTTAGTGCCCCCATGTGTGGGGCATCATCCGGCGCAACAAGCAGATCACATTTTGGATGTTCCCTGCTCCCACTCCTTTTGCCAAATGACCATAATGTCCTCCACCTTTGTTCTCTCTTTCAAAATTATGTTGACTATTCTAGGTCTTTTGTGTTTTCATGTAAATGTTAGATAACCTTGCTAATTTTTGCTCACAAAGCCCATTGCATTGACTTTATAGATTCATTTGGGGAGAGCGCCATCATGACAATACTGATCTTTCTGTCCATGACCATGAGCTCTGTCTTGCATTCATGTGGACACTGATTTTTCTCTTCACTTTTTATAGTTTTTAGCACATTTTCATTTTATTTCACTAAATTTATTAGAAGTATTTTATTCCTTTTGGTCTCGCGGGTGTTACTGTTTTCTTACTTTCACTTTCAAATAGTTCATGCTAGTATATAGAAATACAGTTGGCACTTTGTATGTTTGAACTTGTATCTTATGATCTTGATAAACTTGTTTATTATTTCCAGTCTGGCTTTTGTATGTGCATACGCTCCATTGAATTTTCTCTACAGTATCATGTCATCTTTGAATAAAGACTCTTGTGTTTTTCAGTCTGCTAGATAACTTTAATTGTGTGTGTGTGTATGTTTGTTGGACTGTCTAGAACTTCCACACACTGTGGAATAGAAATAACAGTAGCATACATTACTGTTTTGTTCCTGGTCTTTTAGGAAAAGCATTTAATCTTTGAACACTTAAGTATGATGGTAGTTGTGGCTTTTCACAAATGCCCTTTTTAGGTTAAGGAAGTTCTTTTTTATTCCTAGTGTATTGAGTTTTTATCATGAGTAGATATCAGATTTTTCAAATCTTTTATGCATGTGTTGAGATGATCATGTTGATTTTGTCCTATATTAAATTAATATGCTGTGTTACATTCATTTACTTTTAGGTGTTAGATCAGTTGTGTATGTCTGGGATAAATTCCACCATTATATATGTTTCTGGATTCAATTTGCTGATATTTTATAAGTATTTTTGTACCTGTTCTCATGACTTTTGTACCCATTGGTCTGTATTTTTTAATTATGTCTTTGCCTTTGCTATTAGAGTAATTTTAGCCTATAGAATGCTTTTGGAAGTGTTCTCTCCTCTGTTTTCAAATTAATTATTTTCATAAAAGACCCTTTTTTAAATAAATCTCATCATATTTAATCAATCAGCATTGCAAAGTGTCCATGCTATATGCAATCTCCTATCACCCAGATGTGTTAAAGGGTGGCCCTCCAATCTCTCCTCTATAGGTGAGCAACCTGAGGGCCCCTCCACAGAACTCACGTGTCTGGCCTTCTGCTATGTCATGACTGCTGTGAACTGTTGACCAATGGACTCTTGAGTCCAGAAACTCAGAGGCCAGGCCCAAGCTTGGGCGAGTCGGCCCCATTCCCTTAAATGAACTAATAGAGATACGTTTCACTGAGAGAACAGAACAAGAAGTAACCCCAGGTACACAGCATGCCATACTGTTGTTGTTTGGGACAGAACAGAGAAAAAGACTGACAACCATCGGCTATCTAAGAAAACCAGAGACACAGGTATGGCCAGGGCATCTAGAAGAATCTATACTAGCCGCAGTCCTCTCCAGCATCAACCTCCCAGGGAGGTCGAGGGGGCTCCTGGGAGGAGGCCCTGCATGCCATGGGTAGGTCTCTTCCTCTGGCTGGCTGTTCCCTCCCAGCCCCACTGTGGCAGAGGACAATACATAGGACTGGTTCAAAAATGAAAAAAGAAAGAAAAGAAAGGTGGACAGAAATGCAGTGCAGGCAGGCTAACAGGACTTGACTCACAGACTCAGGGAAGGGGACTGCAGGACCATGTCCCTTGCACTCTGGGTCCGCAGCTGCTCCCATGTTTGGCAGATTCTCCATTAAGCCATCTGGACCCAGGATTTTCCTTGTGGGGAACTTTTTAATCACTAATTCAACTTCTTTACAATCAGTCTTCTCAGATTGTCAACTTCTTCTTGAATCCTTTTTGGTAATTTGTATTTTTCTGGGAATTTATCTGATTCCCTCTCCAGTATCTAATTTATAGATGTAAATTGTTTAATTCTTCTTTTATAATCCTTTTTAATTTCTGTAAGATTGATAATGATGTCCTTTATTTTCTTGAGTCTAGTAATTTGTCTTCTCTCATTTCTTCTTGGTAATTCTAACTTGAGATTTGTCATATTTGTTGATAATTTCAAAGAACCGACTTCTGCTTATGTTGATATTTCTCTTTTGTTTCTTGTTTTCTATTTTTTTTCTTTCTATTTTCTATTTTTCCCTAGCCTGCTCCCTTGATCTCCTGACTGCTCCGTTTTTATTTTCCTCTCCTGATGGCAAGAGTAATGACTGCTTTTTATAAAAATCTGAAAGAAGAAAAGTAAAAGATAGCCCATCCTTCAAGCTATGTTGACATTGGTGTAGATAGTTTAGTTTGTCCACTGTTTATTTTATGATTGTAACCTCATATAATCGTGGCCATATTACCCATATTATTTCTATTACCCATATTATTTATATCCCCATTTAAAATCATAATTTAAAATGATAAGGTTTGTTGTGGAAATTTTGAATTATCCAGAAAATTTAAGTCACTTGGTTATTTTCTTCTAGTCTTTCTGATTTTCACATATACATTTGGGTAATTGTTTTGATCAAAACGATCTTATATAGATACAGTTATTCTATTACATATTTGCTTTCACTATAACATAGTCATTACCATGTTGTTATAAATCATGTAATTTTAAGTGGATGTACATATTTCATGGAATAATTATTTAATTTTTCTTCTTTTCTCAGACCTATAGATTTTTTTCTAGTTTTCAGAGGAAAAAATCTATACAGTGGAAAATAAGTATTATTTCTTCAGAAATCTATCCCAAGGAAATAATTCTGGAGTGAAGCAACTGGGTCCAATGCATGAACATAAGGCTAACGAGACATTGACTCAGAATGGTTGTCACAGTGGAGCTAGTGACAGCACAGGAGGGGGTCTCTGGGGTCTCCCTCAGCATTAGGAAGTTCTCACTCCTGTGGACAGTGATTTTTAAAAATACATAGATGAGATTATTTGTTCCAAAGTTACTTGCTCTTGAAAAATATATTCAAGTTGGTTTGCAAAAACCTGGAGGAGGAATAACATCAGATAACAGTTCTGGGTCTGTAGAAACATTTTTTGTCATACTTAGGTGAAATCCTTTTGACAGATTAGTACAAGAGATAGATCCTATTTTAAAGGTTTTCCTCCTAGAAGAAATAAAGCAAGCTTTATTTTACAGTTATGGTTTTGTTATCCGAAATCCCTGGAGGATTAAACATATGTCTCTCCCATTTAAAATGTTGTACACACATGTTGTGATTTAAATCATTTTTTACTTGACTGGATCGCAATACTGATACCTTCCTCCTTCCCCTTCCTTACACTGTAGGGTCTGAAGAAGAAGCTGAAGAGAAGGAAGACAGTGAGAAACCACTTTTAGAACTATGAATACTACTTTTGTTAAAGTAAGTATTTGAAAATGAAACTGTTAAAACATAAATATAGAGCATTCATAGAAATTTGTCTTAATGGCATGAATTAGTCATATTAATGTCATACTAAATATTTTTTGTATAGGTATAAATGTGTGAAGTTTGAAAAATGCCTCTGGATCCTAAATTTCTAAGGAAGAAGGATACATTTATTTTGTTTACATAGAATGTCTCCATTCCTATGTTGTTTAATTAGAACCCTAACTTGTGTATACTGTGTTGTTAGTCCTGTGAGATGTGAGTGCTCCTTTTGTCTCCATTTACTCTTGAGGCAAATAAAGCAAATTGTAGTAGCAGCAACTCTGCTCAAATATTTAAGGGAAAAAAGAGTAGATCTTAGAAGTTCTTATAAGAAAAAAGAGAATTTTCTAATGATGGATGGTGATGGATGTTAACTAGATTTATTGCGATTATTTTGCTGTATATACAACACACGTAGAATCATGTGTGTACCTAATATAATGTTATATGTCATTCTATGTAATGTTTTGTGTCACTATTACTAATATAATGTTATATGTCAATTACATACAGTTTTTAAAATAATGAAATGAAATTAAATAAAGAAAGGAAAAGTGGTGAATGGATTCAGAGCTGTTGAAAAGGCTGGGGGCAGATGCATCAGTCATGGCAAATGGAGGCTGGGCTGTATTAGCGGCGCCCAGCTCCTTCAGGCCTGGCACTCCACACAGTGGTTGAGGAACAGAGCAAAAATGTGGGCATGTGAATATTTGATACTTTCCTAAAGTGCTTTTTAAAATGAAGTCTTATGTGGCTGCACCTAGTGTTCTTTACATGTCTCTAACACAGGGAGTCTTCAGGATGTAGACTTCGTTATACAGATATGTAACAAAATGGAGCCTTTGCCTTTTAACACTACAGCTCAAAATTGTCTTCTCTTTTTTCTAAGTGTGAAAAATGTACTGGGAGAAGAAAGGACTGCAGAGAGGGGTCTTCTGATTGAAAGTTGAAATGGCGACATCCACTGTTGACACTGCTGAATGGTTAAATGAATTTATTTATTGTGATACCTCACAGACTTTGTACCACATCCACACACATGAAGCAGCCTGCCTGTGGGTGGTCGATAATGTCGTGATCCATTGTTCAGTGACACTGGGTCTGATCTGCTAATGAATAGTTGCAGAAAAGTCTTGTGCCGCACCCCTAATGAAAAGACTTTGTAATATATTGAAATAACACATTTTTAGAAAGTAAAATATCTTTTTATTTTGATTTGAAGAATGGATTATTTTTTTTGTTTCATGTCTCAGATTTCTTTTTTATTTCTTTTTAACAACCTACATTTCCTTCCTTTGTGTTTTTAACTCATGCACATGCCCTTTGTACAATTTTAAAAAGTAATAAAATCCAACATATAAAAATGATTAATTCTGTTTCTCTTATTTTACATTTGTATTTTGTCCCCAAAAAGGAGGCAAAGAGGATTATGAATACATGTAAAGTGTCACGAGACATTTTGTAGCATGCTTATTGTGAAAGAGTATCTTTCTCTCACAAGTATGGTTCTGAAATAGTCTGAGTACTATTATTTTGAGCCCATACTATGACATTGTTGCCATCATTTTCACTTTGTGTTTGGCTAATTTGAATTAAAATGAACAAAATTATATTGTGAGCTAGTTTTTCAAAAGTGAGTATTTCCCTAGTGTTTCAGAGAAAGAACTGCATGTTTGTTAGCTTTCCTTCGTCATTCTTCATGCCATTCAAGAAAAAATTGTGTGTAATGATAATTTACTTGAAAAGTGGCCATTTATGCAGATCAAATCCACTAAGTCTGTGCTAGTTCTAACAGTGGACCCAAAGGCAGAAACTCCAGCTGGGAGGCTCCTTCTTACAAAGGAGCAAGGAACTAGGAAGTGCCCAGGGGTGGTCTTTGGGAACCACGTACTCCAAGCCGGCAGATGCCTCAGCCGTGCAGCAGTGTCTTCCTTTAACCTCTCTCACCAGATACAGCCAGTCCTCAGAGGAAGTCAAAGCTCTTACTGAGTCCGAGGGAATGAAATATATGATTTGAATGACGGTAAAAGTCCAAAGAGTCACAAAGTAGAATCATGCTTACCCCCGGGACTGGATAAAGTGAGTCCATGGGCGCTGGCACCGCTCTGTACCGTGTTTGGGTGAGGTAGGAATGGGGTGGCCATATCTGCTCTTTTTGCTCATTGCTGACAGGCCTTCTTAGGATTCTAATCGCTCTTATCTGATGTTAGTGTCTTCTGTTAAACGTTGCTCAGGTTGACTCTTAAGTCATGTTTTCCCTTTGGGTACTTGTATGATTCACTGTATGACATTCAGTTACACAGCTAAACCCAGTGTCTCCATGTGTCTGTGTTCTTTGAGGAGAAAGCCCATTGCTCTTGCCCGAGCTTGTCTGCCATCCTATCTATGCTGATTGGTTAAAGGGAACCCATCTTGCGTCACCCAGTCTGCTCTGAGAACCTGAAACTAAGTGTGCCAGCATCAACAAGTCAAATGCATGGGAAGGTTAGGGATTATTTTAGGGTTATCAGAAATCCTGTCTGCTCCTTCGTTCAGAGTGATGTCCTCAAAGTAGACTGAAGGTGCAGGACTGGAGCATCCTGGGCACAAGAGTCCCAACTCACAGTAGCTAATTGGAGTAAATTTGTTCTATAAAAAGTGGGGAACCCCCTCCCACCCACCCAGAACCCAAGAGTATGTTTGTTAGCAATCGCGTGCATTTGTAGATATTTTCTTTCCATTAGCTGTGGCCTTTTGAAAGTGAGCAAAGCTGATTGTGGTTTAACTGTCCTTATTTTAATCTTCTAACAGCCTAGCCACCCCTTGCACAGACCCAGCTAGAGGGGCCGGTTTGACTTTGAGCATTTTCCACGAATCAACCACATTTGACAGAGCATGTAAACAAAAGAAGCCTGAGAAAATAAAACTCCATCAGCCACACTAGCACCCTCCTGCCACCCACACTACCTCCTCTGTTACCACAGCCATAGCCCCTTCTCTGCACTGCTCAGATCTGGGCAGCCCAGGGCTGCTTTGGGAAGGAAGTTGCTAAGAAGTTTGAAACCACGGGAGACATGACTTAGCAGCGCCCCGGCAGTGAAATCAGCCCCATAAAACTTTCAGGATCTGCACATTCCTTCTCTTTGCTTCTGAGCTTTCCCAATGCAGAATAAGTTCAGAGGACCAAATAACATGCCTAAAGAGGTCTTATCAAATTTGTGGAAGTCATGGAGTAGATTTAAATTAAATTTCATCTCTCATATCGAGTGGCTCTAATTTTGTTTCTAGATGGAATTGCTAACTTGGTTTACAAAAGAACCTGCCTAATGCCTAGCAGAATACTTGATGCTCACTAAGTGGAAAGAAATTCCTGTTATCCCAAAAAACCACAAGAAAATCAAGAAAAAAATTGCTTCACATAACATGACAGAGATCGTCATTTGCTCAGATAAGTTTTCATGATTAACAAAGGCGTTGAATTTCTAGCCGTTGAATAATATATTGGTGTAGTATTTCTTCTTATCTCTCACTGCTCAATTTTTATTAGACAGTTACACAGGCTTTGACTGATAGAAAGGGAGAAATCAAGTATTGCATGAGTGTGTCTGATTATTAGACAAAAACTCTTCAATAAATGAAGTCTGAGACAAAGAATTCCAAACAATAGACAGAATTCATAAGGAGGAAATTTGGAGAATTGTTGCCGTGAAGCTCCCTTTTGGTAGCTGAGAAGTCGATGAGGCATTAGTCTGTGAGGCTACTGAGGCATCATAAGATGTAGACATCTTAGCCTATTATTTCCATTGCACACCTGTGGATGAGTCTGCTGTTAAGGTATTTATTTTATCCAACCAAGTACTGTGGACTTTATCCCACAAGTCCTGCTGGTGGTTATGAGATCAGCATATGGAAGTTTTCCCCACTTGAAAAGGTGTATAGCAGCTTGGCCCCTGAGCCTCTAATTGTACAAAGAACGCAGAAGCAAAGAGAGAAAATTAGGCAGGTACAGAGACATTTCTCTTCACCAGTTCTTAGTCTAATAAAGAAGGACATTTTTCTGATCTGGTGAAAACTGAAAGTACCCTGTTTCGACAATAATTGCGATGCAGAAGTTAGGAGAAAAACTCGAGCAGCCAGGCTGCTTGGGTTCAAATCTCAGCTCTGTTTCTAATTAACTGATGAATGAATGGAAAATTCTTCATGCTCCCTCTACCTCAGTTTTCCTATTTCCAGAAAAGATGTATCTTAAGATTCTGGTGAAAATTAACACATAGTCCGCTTATATGACATTTGCTAACATCACTTCATCAGGCTCTGAATCACTGAATTTGTAAATTGCACTAGAAATCTGAAATTATTGAGCTTGACCACTTTCTCCTAAATGTGCATAAATTTAGGTCATGTGACATGGTCAAGAACATAGTCAAGGGCCACGATGTGGTTGAAAACTCACGGCTCAAGAAGGGTGTACGATCTCCTACTTCAGATACACCTGGATGTGCCAGTTTTCCACCAGGTGAGGCTGAGGACCCCATGCCCACTCTGTCAGTGGGAGGAGCTGGGTGTCAGATGCTACACTAGAGACCTCCAGCAGATGTTGTGCTCTGCCAGAGTCATTCGCTTGGCACCCCAAAAAGGGCGGTTGCAAATCTAGGGCTCACATTTACAGAATAAGACAGGATTTCTATATTATTAGTAAGGAGAGGAAGCACCAGAATACATATGTGAGGAGAAAACATAATGCACTCATAAGTCCCTAAGGACATTCCCTTTGACTCTGTGGGGACTGCCTTCTGAAAAGCAGCAGTGCGTGTTTTGTTGGTTTTTCCAGTTGAAAGTGGGTTAATAATACTGGGTTATAAAATATGGGCTCTGAGTTAAGAGAGACGACTTTAAAGTATGACTCATACATAAAAAATTGAGACCTGTAGAAAGTCTCTTAACCTCTCCCTTCAATAAACTGTGGACAATTATGGA